>OY757022.1:18115388-18602122 GCA_963580285.1 Lucinisca nassula | reverse complement strand
CACACTTCTCCTGTCGAAAAAAAAGACGGTAGCGTTTGTTGTACTCAGTCGCGTCACGTTGTACCGCGGTAACCGGTGTGATATTAGAATAGAGAATAGGGGAGGCGAAGAGTTGATGTAGACACATGTACATTTCAACCTACTAGTCAGGCAATAGTTGTCGCTAATGTGGTCCATTTTGTGTAGTTCGTGAAAAAGAGCTCGTGATAATAAATAAATGAGTAGATAAATAAATAAATAAATATGCAATAAATGAATAGACAAATAAATAGGTAAATACATTTTTTTGAAATTAAATACAAATTAAGAGAGAGAGAGAGAGAGAGAGAGAGAGAGAGAGAGAGAGAGAGAGAGAGAGAGAGAGAGAGAGAGAGAGAGAAGAAGGAGAGAAACAGATCACGAATACACACCTATACACCTTTTACCGCCGAAAAAAACGAAAATTTTGAGCTGAAAAATTATGATATTCCTCTTATCTCCGCCCAAAATACAGATCGTGGGCACCCGTTAGAACCGCCTCATCGAGGCAGCCCCAACGAGCACCCACAACCCAAACTTCAGAGCGGAAACAAGAAAAATAAGGTCCAACCCCGGAAACTCCAGTTTTACTATGTAAAAGTGGGGTTCAAGGGGGTAAAAACTATATAGGCGTGCCTTCGGGATGGATAACAACTCGTAATGAAGCTGTGGCAGTAGCTGAATCAGACATCACCAACTTTTGAAATGAACCCCAAGAGTGTAAGACATAACACCCCTCGGACAAATAGAGGAAATTTGATTTTTTCAGTGTGAGATCGAATTTTCTTGCACACCAGACAAGGAAATCCGTGATTTTACCCTGGGATAGAAATTTATGTTCTGACCCTGGTGTTCCGACCCCAAATCGAATATAATCGCGTGTTTGCTAAATGCACTGGTTGATTACAACCTCACGCGCGGCGTCGTCATGCGTGACGTCACTAAACATTCCTGTTGTGTCAACACAATATGGCGGACGTCGGTAACCGAAGTGACAGCAGCATTAAAAATTCGCAATAGAAAAGGAAGGTATGCAAGAAAAAGAATCCAATATGGGTGTGAGGGGTGGATAGAAAAATCCGTCCCTCGGGTTCACTGTCCTGCATCACTCGGCAAGCCTCGTGATGCCGGACAGTGACCCTCGGGACGGATTTTTCCATCCACCCCTCACACCCATATAAGATTCTTATATTATTTCATCGAATGAACACCAAAACTGTTATTTTCACGAGTGAAATAAAATTTGATCTTGCACTGAAAAAATCAAATTTTCTGTTTCTTACATGCTTCAAAAGGCAATATTTAGCGTCTTTAATGGTGTCGCTCACATTCGGAGAAAATTATCTTTGTTCCTGTTCGTTTCGCGTCAATTTAGTGGTGTCCATCGTGTTTAGTGAGTATACTATTGGGTGTAAACTGAAAGTTTGCACCTGAGAAATGGCCTGGGATGGTATTATTATGAATGATTAATGAAATAATTGAGAGAGTAGTTTTCCAAAGAAGTTGTTGGCAAGTCTAACGTCGGGCGACAAAAGACGTGACGTCAGCGTCATAAATGACGTCAGTAGCGTCCCCGTCACACATGAACGGGCTATGCGTCAATTATAACACATTTCAGTATTGTTCAGTTATCTGACAAAGATAAAATTGAAATTAGAGTTAGATTTGAAGAAAAAAGTAGTCCCAAACAGTGAAAAATAAAAAATAGTATTTTCACTGTTTGAAACAGTGAAAATATCGATTTATATTTCACTGATAAATCTCTATCATTCATTGAAAAGCATGTAAGAAATAACTCCCCTAGGACAAAATCCCCTATGCTCATTTGCATAGGTGGTCGAAATCCCCTTCATGTTTTTCCCAAGGTGGACATAACTAAGGCTGACACGATTAATCGAATAATCGATTAATCGATCGATAAATTCCACAAAAATGATTATCATTTCTGATTTGCTTTTATTCGATTACTTGATTGGTACAATTTACTACCCAAAGTTATGCCTAAAATAGCTGCATGAGTGGCAAACAGTGCAGACCCAGATGAATGCGGCGTCTCATCTGGGTCTACACTGTTTGCTCAGGCCTGTCTGTTCAAATATACATATGGTAAAGTGCAACATATGGTAAGAGTCATGCTCAGATAGAAATCCAGACAGGTAAATTAATAACAAAAATCTTAGCGATTACTAATCGATTATCGATCGCAATGACATTACTGATAATCGATTATCTTTTCAGCTCCGATTAGCCAGCCCTAGACATAATCCCCTCGTGATTTTTACAAGGTGGACAAAATACCCGCCATAAGATGGACAAAATCCCCTCCGGACAAAATCCCCCTTGCTGATTACTGCCATAGGAATGGTACTCGAATGGTAGATGAGACTGTGCCCATCGGTCATACACTCTGTTCCCTGAAGACTGAAAGAAAAATTTAAAACATTCATTTTTGTTCATAATCTATAGATTTTTTCTTTGAATCGTGTTTTATCCAAAACCATTTTAAAACTGACCGTTTCTAAATATATGCTTAATGTGGATGGATTTGTTAAGGATTCTGGGTTTCAAGTTCCCCTGGTTTTTGAAAAAATCAAATATTTGCAGTATCCCTCATACCTTTATGTGTGCGATTCTACTTTTAATTGTTATTCTTCTTTATATATACCTACGTATTTCTTCATAAACCAGTAATTGCTGCCCATTATCTTCAACACCATCGCTTTGTTTGTGTTTTACAGTTGAATTCACACAATCGGTTGTCTTGGTTTACCTTTTTATTAATAGAACATCCCAAAGGCAGATAGACGCGAATTCTCCGACTAGTGAATCTTGTCTGCGACTACTATACACCAATGCCTTATACTTTAAAACAACAAATATTTTCTATGATTTATTAAGCTATTCCAGCCAATAAATTTATATACATGAAAGGTGTAGCAAATATAAAACAATGATCCTATGTGTAATTAACAGTGCAGACTATGATCAAATCTGATCAGGATCTTCACTGTTTGCTATTTCATCTACATTGGATTACTGCAATGTGAAATTACTCTTTTTTGATATTCTGAATTCTAATGCACTTACGTATGTAACGCGACGTCTGATTGGATAACGTCAAAAATTTGCGACAGTATATTCCACGATATACTGTCGGAAATCCGACGTCACCACGTAACGTCGTTTTTCATTGGCTTACATTTGGTTTTACGCAGCTCACAACGCCTGCCGCTTTGTGCAAAATAGTACATTTGTTTTACAAAACAACCGAATAAGTGCATTAGAATGGGGATAACTGTACTGAAAATTGTCATTTGGGGAGGTAAATCGGTGGTTTTACGGTCGCAAATTACGTTTTACGGCTCCGCTGACGCGTCGCCGTAAAACGAAATTTCCGACCGTAAAACCACCGATTTACCTCCCCAAATGACAATTTTCAGTACAGTTATACCCTAAATAATTACTGTGGCTGTTTGGATCTGTCTGAAATTTTAGGATTTTTTAAGTTATCAAATTTATTAATCAGTGATTATGAAGTTTGTATGATGGTACAGGTAATCATAGCATATTCTAATGCACATGCGTATAAAACGCGACGTCTGATTGGATAACGTCAAAAATTTGCGGCAGTATATTCTGCGATATACTGTCGGAAACCCGACGTCATCGCGTAAAGTTGCTTTTCATTGGCTGGCATTTGGTTTTACGCAGCTCAACGCAGCTCACAGCGCTAGCCGATTTGTGCAAAAATAATACAGTTTAAAAAAAAACAACCGTATAAGTGCATTAGAATGGGGATAACTGTATTGCAAAATTGTGATTTGGGGAGGTAAATCGTCGGTTTTACGTTCGCAAATTACGTTTTACGGCTCCGCTGACGCGTCGCCGTAAAACGAAATTTCCGACCGTAAAACCTCCGATTTACCTCCCCAAATCACTATTCTGAATACAGTTATCCCCTAATTCAATCATTTAATATTTATAAAAGAGAAATTACTTATTCTTATCACTTGAGGTGAAATAAATCAGTTTGTTTGCAAACATAATTATCAAGGGCAGTCCATTTTTTTTTTATTATTTTCTTTAATCACCATCTTTAAAAATATTGATAATCAATTAATTTTGAAATTAAAGGTTATGTTTCACTGGCACTATTCACTCTTTATCGTCAGGTACAATTTACCTTGTTATATAAGGGGACAGATTCTTTACAGTGAGGGTCTGTCCTGTTAATTACACTTAGGATCATTCATGTATATAAATTTATTGGATGGAATAGCTTAATAAATCATTGAAAATATTTGTTGTTTTAATTCGCAACATCTTATCATTCCTGTTGAAGATAATGGGCAGCAATCTTCAGACCTATATCAAAACACCTGTAAAGTTTCAAAAGGATTGACCTAGAACTGTAAGAGGAGTTGCGGTAACGAGGTAGCTACTCCCTATACATTTTAACATTAGTAGATCTCAAAAATTGTCTAAGTTAAAAAAGGTGAAATAAGTGAAAAAAAATATTTAAGGAAAATGAAAAAAGAATATGCATATCTTCAGACCTATATGAACACACGTGTAAAGTTTCAAAAGGATTGACCTAGAACTGTAAGAGAAGTTGCGGTAACAAGGTAGCTACTCCCTATACATTTTAACATTAGTAGATCTCAAAAATAGTCTAAGTTAAAAAAGGTGAAATAAGTGAAAAAAAATATTTAAGGATAATGAAAAAATAATATGCACATCTTCAGACCTATATGAAAACACCTGTAAAGTTTCAAAAGGATTGACCTAGAACTGTAAGAGGAGTTGCGGTAACAAGGTACCCACTAATTAGTAGATCTCAAAAATTGTCTAAGTTAAAAAAGGTGAAATAAGTGAAAACAATTATTTAAGGATAATGAAAAAAGAATATGCACATCTTCAGACCTATATGAAAACACCTGTAAAGTTTCAAAAGGATTGACTTAGAACTGTAAGAGGAGTTGCGGTAACAAGGTAGCTACTCCCTATACATTTTAACAATAGTAGATCTCAAAAATTGTCTAAGTTAAAAAAGGTGAAATAAGTGAAAACAATTATTTAAGGATAATGAAAAAAGAATATGCATATCTTCAGACCAATATGAAAACACCTGTAAAGTTTCAAAAGGATTGACCTAGAACTGTAAGAGGAGTTGTGGTAACAAGGTAGCTACTCCCTATACATTTTAACATTAGTAGATCTCAAAAATAGTCTAAGTTAAAAAAGGTGAAATAAGTGAAAAAATTATTTAAGGATAATGAAAAAAGAATATGCACATCTTCAGACCTATATGAAAACACCTGTAAAGTTTCAAAAGGATTGACCTAGAACTGTAAGAGGAGTTGCGGTAACAAGGTACCCACTATCAAATATTACAGACAGACAGACGGAATTCCGGACAAATTACAGACAGACAGACGGAATTCCGGACAAGCCAAATCCAATATAGCCCCCTCTTTTTCAAAGCGGGGCTATAACTAACTTGAGCATAAAGGTATGGAGGATACTGCAAATATCGGATTTCTTCAAAAACCAGGCAAACTTATAGCCCAATATCCTTAACAAATCCACATTGACCATATATTTAGAAACGGCCTATTTTAAAACAGTTTTGGATAAAACACGTTCCAAAGACAAAATGTATAGATTATATACAAAAATGAACGTTTTAAATTTATTGTATCAGTCTACAGGGAAAAGAGTGTATGACCGATGGACACAGTCTCATCTACCATTCGAGCACCATTCCTATGGCAGTAATAAGCAAGGGGCATTTTGTCCGAGGGGGATTTTGTCCATCTTATGGAGGGTATTTTGTCCACCTTGTAAAAATCAAGAGGGGGAACATGTCCATTCTGTAAAAAGTTTCAAAGGTGATTATGTTCACCTTGTGAAAAACATGAAGGGGATTTCGTCGACCTATGCAAAAATGAGCAGAGGGTACTTTGTCCGGAGGGGAAATTGTCCGGATACCATTCCCCAACGGTATATAAAATAAATATTACATTCAGTACTCTAATTTCCTTTTATTTCTTTTTTTCAGGACACAGTCCACAATGCAACTGAAGATATTAACAAATTTAACCAGGTTTTCTCAAGTACATACCTACTGTTTACTCTTATCGATTTTTTTTACCCAGATTGTTTTTTTGTCTGACTTTTGTTTTCGCCCACTTGCGCAATTTGAACGACCGATTTTCCCTGTGCAGAACCGGTGGTAAAAATTTCATGATTCCTCTTGTCTGATGCTTCCTACGAGTGGCCGATTGTTCAAAATTACGGTAGTTCCAATTCTGTGATGTTACAATTAAGATCTATTAAAGTTTTCGAATCTAAGTCACGTGATACTAACCGTCTCGGATAAAACCTCCAAAATTTCAACACCAAAACTTATTTTTAAACAAAATCAACATTCAAAAGCCTGTTAATCAGCTGAAGTGGTACATGTAAATAATAAATACGAAAATTTTATCACCCTTTTATTCGGTCGAATGTTTGCAAATCTACTCAGAAAACAATCGACACAATGTTACTGAGCATAGAAGCACTACACTGCCAAAGTCCACGTGACTATCACTGATTTCATTACGATAAATCACCCGTGCGATATAGTGCAATTTTTACATCTCCAAAATGGCTACTTTTCTGACGAAAATCTGTGATTTTTTTCTTATTTATACTGCAAACATAGGTTGTGGGTACTCGTTAGAACCGCCTCATCGAGGCGGTTCTAACGAGTACCCACAACCTATGTCTTGGAGCAGAAATAAGAAAAATATTGTTTACCCCCGTAAACCCCAGTTTTCTCTATATAAAGTGGGGTGTAAGGGGGTGTTCATTTCACGGACTTGTTCACGTGATGGAAGGATATCCAGGCAACGGTTATTTATAGAATATAGCCGTGCTGATTTTATCGCTGTGAGGCCAGCGTATTGCAGGTTATCTATAGAATCTAGCCTGAAATTATGTGTTGGGCTTGGCAAACAGTTTAGACCCAGATTGGATGCCCCATAACGCGGCGTATGATTAGGGTCTACACTGTTCGCTTACATAACATGAATTTAAGGGTCAGGCGCCACAGAATCAACGTCTGATCAGGGTTTAATCTCGGCGGAAGTGAGGGCGAGGATTGTGGCCACGTAAAATCGATTAAAGCCCCCCCCCCCCCCCCCCCCCCATTGAATTCGTTTCCGCTGACCGTTCCAAGGCGGTTCTTCTGTCGCGGTTTATTTTTGTTAGTGACGAGGTGAGCTTTTGGGATCACTTTTCGTCCGTCGTCCGTCGTGCGTCAGAGCGTCTGTGCGTCCGTGCGTCCGTAAACAATTCTTTAAACGACATCTCCTCCTAAACCACTAATCGGATTTTAACCAAACTTCACAGGAATGATCTTTAGGTGGTCCCCTTTAGAAGTTGTTCAAATGGTTCCGGTTCGTTGCACATCTAGGTCACAGGAGGCAAAAATAGATTTTTTTTCACCAAAAACTTAAAAAAATCATCTTCTCTGAAACCACAAGGCCCAGGTCTTTGATATTTGGTATGAAGCTTCATCTAGTGGACCCCTACCAAGATTGTTCAAATTATAGTGCTGGGGCCAAAAATGCCCCCGCTCCGGGGCCTTTTTATTTTACATGGGCTTATATAGGGAAACTTTTTAAAAATCTTCTTCTCTGAAACCGTAAGGCCCTGGTCTTTGATATTTGGTATGAAGCTTCATCTAGTGGACCCCTACCAAGATTGTTCAAATTATAGTGCTGGGGCAAAAAATGCCCCCGCTCCGGGCCGTTTGGTTTTACATGGGCTTATATAGGGAAAATCTTTAAAAATCTTCTTCTCTGAAACCGCAAGGTCCAGGTCTTTGATATCTGGTATGAAGCTTCATCTAGTGGACCCCTACCAAGAATGTTCAAATTATAGTGCTGAGGCCAAAAATGCCCCCGCTCAAGGGCCCTTTGGTTTTACATGGGCTTATCTAGGAAGAGCTTTAAAAATCTTCTTCTCTGAAACCGTAAGGCCCAGGTCTTTGATATTTGGTATGAAGCTTCATCGGGGGACCCCTGCCAAGATTGTTCCAATTATACTGCTGGGGCCAAAAAAGCCCCCGCCCCGGGGCACTTTGGTTTTACATGGGCTTATATGGGGCAAATCTTTAAAAAATCTTCTTCTCTGAAACCGCAAGGCCTGGGTCTTTGATATTTGGTATGAAGCTTCATCTAGTGGACCCCTACCAAGATTATTCAAATTATAGTGCTGGGGTCAAATATGCCACCGCTCCGGGGCTCTTTGGTTTTACATGGGCTTATATAGGGAAAATCTTTAAAAATTTTCTTCTCTGAAACCGTAAGGCCCATGTCTTTGATATTTGGTATGAAGCTTCACCCCACAAGGCCCTGGTCCCCCGCCCCCTGGGCCTTTTGGTTTTACATGGGCTTATATAGGGAAAATTTTTAAAAATATTCTTCTCTGAAACCGCAAGGCCTAGGTCTTTGATATTTGGTATGAAGCTTTACCTAGTGGACCCCTGCCAAGATTGTTCAAATTATAGCCCTGGGACCAAAAATGCCCCCGCTCCGGGGCACTTTGGTTTTACATGGGCTTATATATGGAAAATCTTGAAAAATCTTCTTCTCTGAAACCGAAAGGCCCAGGTCTTTGATATTTAGTATAAGGCTTCATCTTGTTGACCCCTACCAAGATTGTTCAAATTATAATGCTGGGGCCAAAAATGCCCCCGCCCCGGGGCCCTTTGGTTTTTCATAGGCTTATATAGGGAAAATCTTTAAAAAATTTCTTCTCTGAAACCGTAAGGGCCATGTTTTTGATATTTGGTATGAAGCTTCATCTAGTGGACCCCTACCAAGATTGTTCAAATTATAGTGCTGGGGCCAAAAATGCCCCCGCCCCGGGGCCTTTTGGTTTTACATGGGCATATGTAGGGAAAATCTTTTAAAAATCTTATTCTCTGAAACCGCTAGGCCCAGGTCTTTGATATTTGGTATGAAGCTTCACCTAGTGGACCCCTACCAAGATTGTTCAAATTATAGTGCTGGGGCCTAAAATGCCCCCCCGCTCTGGAGCCCTTTGGTTTGACATGGCTTATATAGGGAAAAATCTTTAAAAATCTTCTTCTCTGAAACCACAAGTCCCAGGTCTTTGATATTTGGTATGAAGCTTCACCTAGTGGACCCCTATCAAATTATAGCCCTGGGGCCAAAAATGCTCCCGCTCCAGGGCCCTTTGGTTTTACATAGACTTATATAAGGAAAATCTTGCACAATCTTTTTCTCTGAATTCACAAGGCCTAGGTCTTTGATATTTGGCATGAAGCTTCATCTAGTGGACCTCTACCAAAATTGTTCAATTATAGCCCTGAGACCAAAAATGCCCCCGCCTCGGGGCCCTTTGGTTTAACATAGACTTATATAGGGAAAATCTCTAAAAATCTTCTTCTCTGAAACCACAAGGCCTAGGTCTTTGATATTTGGTATGAAGCTTAATCTTGTGGACCTCTACCAAGATTGTTTAAATTATAGCACTGGGGCCAAAAATGCCCCCGCTCCAGGGCCCTTTGATATTACATAGACTTATATATATATATATATAGGGAAAATCTTGAAAAATCTTCTTCTCTGAAACCAGAAGGCCTAGGTCTTTGATATTTGGTATGAAGCTTCATCTAGTGGACCTCTACCAAGATTATTCAAATTATAGCCCTGAGGCCAAAAACGCCCCTGTCTCGCGGGTGGGGGGGGGGGGGAGGGGGGGGGGGGGCTTTGGTTTTTCATAGACTTATATAGGGAAAATCTTTAAAAATCTTCTTCTGTGAAACCACAAGGCCTAGGTCTTTGATATTTGGTGTGATATTTCATCTAGTGGACCTCTATCAAGATTGTTAAAATTATAGCCCTGGGGCCAAAAATGCCCCCGCCCCGAGACCCTTTGGTTTTGCATAGACCTATATAGGGAAATCTTTAAAAATCCTTCTCTGAAACCACAAGGCCCATGTCTTTGATATTTGGTATGGAGCTTCATCTAGTGGACCTCTACCAAGATTGTTCATATTATAGCCCCTGCCCTGGGGCCCTTTGGTTTTACATAAACTTATATATAGAGATAATCTTTGAAAATCTTCTTCTCTGAAACAGCAAGGCCTAGGTCTTTGATATTTGGTGTGAAGCTTCATCTAGTGGACCTCTATCAAGGTTGTTTAAATTATAGCCCTGAGGCCAAAAATGCCCCCGCCCCGGGGTCATTTGGTTTTACATAGGCTAATGTAGGGAATATCTTTAAAAAATCTTCTCTGAAACCCCAAGCCCCAGGTCTTTGATATTTGGTGTGTAGCTTCATCTAGTGGACCTTTGCCAAGATTGTTCAAATTATAGGCTTTGTTGATATTTGTTTTGAAGCTTCACATTTTTAGACCTCCCTCAACATTATGCACATTGTAGCCCTGGGGTCAATAATGGCCCTCCCCGAGGCCCACTTGTTACTCTATCATATGGGTCAGGTGAGCGATCCAGGGCCATCACGGCCCTCTTGTTATGGTTTGTCTTTGGATGTTTGTGTCGCTAATATTATTATATTTTGGATAGCCAATTGGCCATTTTGTGGGAAAGTAACTGTCCTTTTGGCTTTCCGCTATTGATGTTTTCAGTAGGGTCTGTTCTTTCATGTTTGTGTTTCTTTCCCTTTGCTGTCTCTGATGGGAGCTGTTGGTTAATTGTATCGATTCCTGATCATAACCTCCACTTCTACTTTACATTGTTTGCTTACAGTACTTGAAAGTTAAGGGTTATAGGAAATGTTAACAGTCTAATCATTTAGAAAACATACCTATATATACTTTTGATCCCATTGAACCCCACTATTATAAAGTAAAACTGGGGTTTACACGGGTAAACCTTATTTTTCTTCTTCTCTAAAATATAGATTATGGGTACTCGTTAGAACCGCCTCGATGTACCCACAATCTATATTAAGAACAGAAATAGGAAAATATCACAATTTTCAGCTTAAAATTTTCACTTTTTGGCGGTAAAATTTACAATGTATTAGTATAATAGGCATGATTTCGTATTCATTTTTCAGCCTACACTCAGAGACAATTGACCCACCAGTGCTGTCAGTTCTTTGGTTATTTTGAGCAGTATAGTAGTCGCAGATAAAATTGACTAGGTGGAGCTATTCAGGTATGGTCAATATACAGTAGAACTTCGATGGCTCGAACGCCGATGGCTCGTTTACCATAGATGAGTCGAACCCATTCTTGAGCCCCTAGCGAAATCCTCTACATAAGAAATTGTGGGAGATAATTAAGGAGATTTTAGTCTTTTATCCTTCAAATGTATGCTGTGTGTACTCATTAGAATCGCCTCAATGAGGCGGTGTGTACTCATTAGAATCGCCTCAATGAGGCGATTCTAATGAGTACACTCAGCATACATATTCATTATAGAACACAGAAAAGTCTAAAAGTATCTCGTTATGCCTCCTGACAGTAATCTCAGTGGCTCGAACTACCCCTGTCTCGAACAGATTTTCGAGGTCCCAAAGGTGTTCGAGCCATTGAAGTTTGACTGTACTCCAAATTCGCCGAGTCCACCAGAGGATTTGGTAGAGTGCCTTTCGCATTCTTTCTGCAAGCGGACCAAATGACCATATATACGCCACAGCTTTGTTCGTGTTATAGTTGAATTCACACAATCGTGTGATTTGTTAATAGAACATTCCAAAGGCAGGTACCAACGATAGCTCCGCCTATTCAATCTTATCTGCGACTACTATATTTCCATTTGTGGGGAATGGATATATACGGAAGAACATTAAGGCCAAGGATACGTTTATTTCTTTTGGTATGTATCTCGAAATTTCGACTTAGTATCACAAAAATTTTACATAATAGCTCGAAATTTCGACACCATCTCGAAATTTCGACTTACTATCCGAAATTTCGAGTTAATAAGTCGAAATTGCGAGATAATAAGTCCAAAGAGAGCGTTAGTAAGTGCGTGATATCTATCAGATGAAATAAAAATATACCTGACCCTAATGCTCTGCCGTAGATATATGCCTACCTTCAGGGGAGGCTATTCTTTCGAAAATATTTTTGTCTCTCTTATTGTTAATTCAGTAAAATAAGATTAAAAGAAAATCTTTAGGTTGTCGCTCTGGACGAAGCATTTTAAAATTTTATGATGACGTCAGACGTCATTGCAGGACTGACGCCATTGTTAACAAAATTCTGAAGTAGCCACCACAGTGGTTTTACGCTCGCATCATCACGAATACACGCCTATATAATTCTGAATCTCTTGAACCCCACTTTTATACAGTAAAACTGAAGATTACAGGGATTTTTCTTATTTCTGCACTAATATATAGATTTTGGGTACTCGTTAGAATCGCCTCATCGAGGCGGTTCTAACGAGGACCCACAATCTATATTGTGTTCGAGATAGTTCGAACTATTCAGGTTTAATGACACTTCTAAGTCTTGAGGCATAATAGTGAAAACTTAAAGAGATATCTTTACGATCATCTATAAAATAAAGATATGTTTTGTACTTGTTTGAATTGAGATTCAACGTACCCGTCAACACTATTTACATGTTGGATATTTGTAGGCGCTGCTCCCAATTTTGTGGGACCTTTACCCAACAGAGATGAAATGACTTCTCAAGCCCTGCTGCCAAACACAACTATAATAGAGCTTATATGCACTGGACAGTCCGACTCGCACAACTTTGCGGTCAGTTTCAGCTCTGCGAAGAAGCACCATGCAGCCCAGTCTAGTTCTCCAGGGGCCCGTATGTTGTGTGTAATCATATACAGTGGAATTCCGCTATTAAGACCACCTAAAATCAAGACTAATTCTGCTTTAAAATTGTTCTATAAAAGGGTTATCCTTTGGAAGCAAGGAATACACCACAGAAGTGAAAAATATGGAGTGTACATGTTTTAAAAGCCTTATTTAGAACGGTGCGGTTATTCTTTCTCCGACCGGCCCCGATAGCTCAGTTGGTAGAGTGTCCGCTCCGGGGAACGGGAGGTCACGGGTTCGATCCCGGGCCGCGACATACCAAAGTCGCTAAAAATGGTACTAGCTGCTCCTCGCTTGGCACTCAGATTTACGGGGTAGAGCTAGGACTGGTCGACCCAGTGTCAGGATAATGTGACTGGGTGTGGTATCATGTAATGTGTCTGGGACATGATACTACAGTGAGGCAGCACTATAAAAGTGAGCATTGAGCTCCCTGTCGCAACCAGACACCGTCGTGATATGACTGAAAAATTGTTGAAAGCGACGTTAAACCCGAATTCACACACACACACACACACACACACACACACACACACACACACACACACACACACACACACACACACACACACACACACACACACACACACACACACACACACACACACACACAATTCTTTCTCCGTGTTATCTTGAGCACAATGTCCTCTGGTCAGGGACCACCTTTGGAACTGTTCAAAAGTGGTCTTAAAGACCACTTTTGAACAGTTCCAAAGGTGGTCTTAATATGAGAATTTTACTGTACAGAAAATTAACATACCTTTCCAAGGTAAAACTGGAAAAAAAATCCGTTAATATCCAATGCAAGTAAATGGATATCTCGAGCTGTTAAAAGAATTCATTAACTTTCAATTAACTAGGGTAAACGAATTATCCGAAGTCGAATTATTGAAATTTTAATGTACTGGGGTTTTCTGTAAATATACTGAGAATGTGAATCGTTTAACTCTTATCTTGCTGTTCACAACAACCCCTATCTTTGCAAACAGTGTAGATCCAGATCAGATGGCTTCTGAGGAAGCCATCTGATCCGGATCTACTCTGTTTGGCATTCAGTTTATGAATTTGTAGCAATCAATTACATCAATTAATTTGATTGGTTGATAGACAGACATGGGTGTGGCTTAAATGAATATTCAGCAAGATAAGGGTTAAGCCCTAAAAACAGTTGTGTTTCCGCTAAGCCGACCGACCCTGAGTTTTTGTGCCGACACTGCAATTTTGATAGCCATCCAGAAAGAAATAAAAAAGATTTCCTTACCTACCGACCGTAATAATACTTAAGAAATAGATCAGCTCTAACTGTGATTAGTTGAGTAATAAATCACAGTTTGGAGGTCAGTTGTAAAGTAGATCAAATCACGAGCGCGTGGCGCGCGTGATTTGTCTACTTACAACTGACCGACAAACTGTGATATATTACTCAACAAATCACAGCCTAAAGCTGATCTATTTCGATTCTAACACGCTGAAAATCGGCAATAATGTTGTTGTTTCCTTCAAAAACTCACGACCTTTCGCCATTGTAAGAAGAAATCCCGCTAAAATTATCGACTGAAACACACGCATTTATATCCTTTTCTAACGTTTCCGATGCGAGAATATGACGTTACACCGTCTAACGTCAAGGAAATCGACCAGTGACGTCATAAATTGGCAGTTTTTAATGACGTCACTCGTCACGTTCTTCCGAGCTGTGATTTGTTGCAGAATAAAACACAGTTATTTTCCATTGCCTATATAGGCGCGCTGTGTTAGAATTTCTAGCACTTTTCATAAAGTATCCAAACACTCTAAAAAAAGCAAAACTAATACTAATCCTGTTCTTTTGCTTCATTGATGCTGTCTGATTGTTTGAATGTTTTCTGGTAATATGGCTGGAATTAAGCCCTTTTAAACATTTGTGCTCTTTTTACATCAAATTAAAAGTTGACAAAAATATAAAAAGTTAAATCGGCCTAACGATCCTATTTTTTCCGTCATGTTAGCGGAAACAATTATTTTTTAGGCATTAACACCGCTCAATGACATGTGTTTCCATCTTTCTGTTTTAAGGTACACACCTCACCGCTGATGACGTCATAGAATACTTTCGGATCAAAGCGAGCTCAGAGGATCCAGACCTCATCGCTATTTTCTCTCACAAACTCAGCGATATACTCGTCTCTTGCACCTTTAATGGCGCGACGTGTGACGAGAGGTAAGTTCGTATTTTTTATATAGAGGTGAGTTCGTATTTTTATAGAAAAATTCCTATTTTAAGACCGCCTTTGGGACTGTTCAAAAGTGGTCTTTAAGACCACTTTAGAACAGTCCAAAAGGAAAAGTGGTCTTTAAGACCACTTTAGAACAGTCCAAAAGGTGGTCTCTGACCAGAGGGCACTGTATGCAGAAAGTACAAAGAAAGAATAACTACAATCTACTAAATAAGCTTTTTAAAGCAGAATTAGACTTAATTTTAGGTGGTCTTAATAGCGGAATTTCACTGTATTATGGGAAATGGCCGTTTCGCGTTTTTGCCAAAGGTTGGATGGGGTTGGGTGGGGTGGGTAGGAGGGCAACTTTTCGGACTTCCTGTTCGCAGTCTTATTGAAAGATCCCGTCCGACCACTTAGCCTATTAAGGTTCCTCAATACAGTTATTTCACTACATTTGAAATACGGAAAAAATCATATTTGAAAATAATTACCCAAAAAGATTTTTCATCAGAAATGTACGGATATGAAAGCAAAATATGTTTATTGTAGTAATCTATTGCATTTTTCCTTGGTTTTGCAAAACATGATATCTTGATCCGTAGAACCACAATGTGTAAAATACTATCATTGAAATGTGGTTCAAGGTTGCCTTTAGGCACTGCAACAGAGGAAATTCAAGTGAAATACCTATATAGTACTGAAAATTAATGATTCCCAAAAATTAAAAAAATGTAATTTTCTCACCTGGTACTATTTTGAAATTCAGTGTATGGTAGCCAAAAATGACCAGTTCTACCAATTGGGTAACAAGCTCATTGATTGCGTTGAGGTGTTGAAATCTCTTGCATTTAGCTTGTAAAATGATTTTGTCCTTCTTCGGTGCTTTTTGTACTTTATTTTATATATTTCATTCGTGCAATTTATATCAATTTATGCATTCACTGCACCACTGTTTCACTGTGTTACTGATTGTGTTTACAGGATGGGTGCTTTGATACTGGAATTAAATCAAAATCAAAAAAGTGAAATTAAGATAAGCCAACAGTTTATCCCCATATTTGAACTGAAGGACTGAAAGCAGCCTGTTTAGCACCAGAAGGCTTCTGATCACTGCCAATAACTGCAATGTTATAGAAATGATTTTACTCATTGATTTGTTACATTGGTTCACATGTGTATGCATGGGCCACCATAAACAAATAATAGATTTTTGGACAGGTGACTTCTGGACAACACAAAGTTAATATTTATCTAAACCAATTAATGATCTGTTGTGTCACCTACTTTCCAATGTGTAGGCTGGTAAAAAGTCATAGAAGCCCATTGCCTTGAATATGTTTTGATAAAAAAAAATTCAAAAATCGCCTTTTTATCAATTTGTTTACTTGTAGCTTGGCCGAACAACACACACCGGACACTGTTACAAGTAAGGCTAGTTCGAAAATGAATGCATACTATTCATAAATTAACGAACAAATTATGTTAGAAAGTACAAGAAATTAGTTGCAAGACAGTTTCAAATATGAATATTATGTTTTAAATTAAAAACAAAGGTGTAATATTGTTATTTTGGGGAAATTAGTTCCAAGGCGTATGAATACGTTTTTTTTTTTGAGGGGGGGGGGGGGGGGGGGGGCAAGATGGATATCTCTTCAATTTGACAGCTACAATAATAGGCTTCCAAGATAGGTGATGTCATATTGCTATATGCAGAAAGAAGGCTACATAGCTGAATGTTCAAGGTATATTCATTGATGATGGGCTAAATAAAATGTGAAAGGCATAATTGATGAAATCTGAACATTTCATATTTACCGCAAAAAAGAAGATGGCGGCGCTCATGAAGGAAAATATGTAAAAAAAAAATTCTGGTTTTCAATTCAGGTTAGCCTTTTGATAGAAAGCTTTGTCCGAGTCGCTAATATTTGATGTGAACTATTGATCTGCAGCTGTTTTAGTAACTTTTAAAAAGTCTAGAAAGTGGTTTCATTTTTTTCCTGGTAAAAGTGAAAAATACAGAAATTCATTTATTTTAAAAGGCACAGAGATGTTGCTAATGCAAGAAAGTACTTGCTGTAATAACCGTTGGTACCTCCAAACTTTCTTCTTTTAGGACAGGCATTTTAATAGGAAATCAGGATCATATTTTGGGAAAAAAATAACATGCAAATCTTGTGCAAAGGTATTGAGGAACCTTAAATCACCGCAAAGACCTCAATTCTCCAGGCCCGTGACATGAATCACCAACAGCAAAGATGCAAAAACTGAAATAACCTTTTTTAAGATTTGTTTCATCTGAAAAAAAAATCAATTTTTTAGAGTCTTTAAAGGAAGACGAAAAATCCGGAATGAGGATTAATAAGTGTTCTGCGGCCCCCGCCCATCGGGCTGCACGATGCTTCCACGCAGAGCTGAAACTGACCGCACACGGCTACTGGTAAACCGTTTAGAGGATCTAAGCTTGCCCAGGCAAAGCGGTGCGACTCGAGTTTATGCTTATAAACCCTATTGGTTTTATTGGACGACAGGGCTTGAGATGTCATTTCATCTCAATGTCGGGTAAAAGTCCCACAAAATTGGAAGCAAAGTATCCAAAATGACCTATATAGTGTTGACGGGGACATTAAACTTCAAATCAAAAAAAAACAAAAACAGAAAAAAATCCTATATTAAGACCGCCTTTGCGACCGTTCAAAAGTGGTCTTAAAGACTATTTTTGAACAGTCCCAAAGGTGATCTCTGCCCAGAGGACACTGTATACAGAAAGCACAAAGAAAGAATACCGGTAACTACAATCAACTAAATAAGCTTTTTAAAGCAGAATTAGACTTAATTTTAGGTGGTCTTAATAGCGGAATTTCACTCTATTATGGGAAATGGCCATTTCGCCTTGTTGCAAAAGGTGAGATTGGGGTGGATGGGTTGGGGAGGAGGGCAACTTTTCGGACTTCCTGTTCGCAGTCTTAATGAAAGATCCCGTCCAGACGCCTTGACCTATTAAATCACCGCAAAGACCTCACTGAATTTTCCAGGCCCGTGATATGAATGCCTTCAGCAAAAATGCGAAAACTGAAACAACATTTTTAGATTTATTTCATCTGAAAATAAAATCAATTTTAGAGTCATGGAAGGAATATATGGGCTGCACGATGCTACCATGCAGAGATGAAACTGACCGCAAACAAGTACAGTCGAACTTCGATGGCTCGAACACCGATGGCTCGTTTACCATGGCTGAGTCGAACACGTTTTTGAGTCCCTAGGGAATTCCTCTGCATAAGAAAACGTGTGGGATAATTAAGGAGATTTTCGACTTTTATCTTGCAAATGTATGTTGTGTGTACTCATTAGAACCGCCTCAATGAGGCGATTCTAATGAGTACACACAGCATACATTTATGTTACAGAACACCGAAAAGAAGTCCAAAAATACCCCTGTTATGATTTCTGGAAGTATAAAACAGTGGCTCGAACTACCGCTGTCTCGAACAAATTTTCATGGTCCCAAACGGGTTCGAGCCATCGAAGTTCTACTGTACTGGTAAATGGCTTAGAGGATCTACGCCTGCCCAGGCAAAGCGGGGCGATTCGGACCGTCCATGCTTATAAACCTTATTTGTTTCATTGGGCGACAGGGCTTTAGATGTTTTTTTCATTTCAATGTCGAGTTAAAGTCCAACAAAATTGGAAGCAACGTCTCCAATATGACCTATACAGTGTTGACGGGGACGTTAAGTCACAAATTAAACAAACATAACAAGTGACCTGCTGAATAAATTTACTTTGCCACGCCACAAGTAGTAACCTTTTCTTGCTGAACAGCTAGAGGATGATGTAAAACCTTCATGTAAGAACTGCTGCAGTTCAAGAACTACTTGTGTAAAGAAAATGTGTAAGAATTGCCGTGTTGAAGTCTTTAACTCCAATATTAGTGACATATGAACAATTTAGGCCAATCAACAGTTTCGAGTCACAAAAAGAAAACCTTGAAATGACATCTCCTAGTCCAAAGGCCCGATTTCAAAATAATTTCGTAGAAATGTTCTGAGGCGGTTCCTATGCGTACATCACATGAACAAAAGCGTGACATAAACACCCCTCTAAACTCCACTTTATATAGAGAAAACTGGGGTTTACGGGGGTATACATTATTTTTCTTATTTTTGCTTTAAGACATAGATTGTGGGGACTTGTTAGAATGAAGCGGTTCTAACGAGCACCCACAACCTATGATTTAAGTTAACCCATATATACCTAGCGGTCCTTTTTTGAGACGTTGGCAAGCAGTGTAGACCCAGATCAGACGCCGCAGAACGCGGCGTCTGATCTGGGTCTACACTGTTTGCTCAAAGAACATACATTTTTGTACAACTTACATTAAACAAAACAAATCTGACACCCCTATAATTGAAAATGGACAACTCCAAATTTATAAGATGGAAGATTCCATTGTCATATATGGGTTTAATAAGAATAATTTCACAAATCTTCATCTGAAAATCAAGCCTTTAAAAGATAAGATTTTTTTTTTGTTTGATTTGAGGTTTAACGTCCCCGTCAACACTGTAAAGGTCATTTTGGAGACGTTGCTTCCAATTTTGTGGGACTTTTACCCGACATTGAGATGAATTGACATCTCAAGCCCTGTCGCCCAATGAAACCAATAGGGTTTACTCGCATGGACGGTCCGCCTCGCGCCGCGGTTACTGGACAGGCTTAGATCCTCTAAACGGTTTACCAGTACTGGTGTGCGGGCCGGATTCAGCTCTGCGTGGAAGCATCATGCAGCCCATATATTTCTTCAAGCCCCTATGGGCGGGGCCGCTAAAAGATAAGAAAGAATGCATTATGTCACGCGGATGCGTAATTGTAATGATCTACAAACTTTAACACTTTTGTACCAAATGGAATCTTCCTCCTTATATATAGCTGGAGTCCATTTCAAAATTTAGGGGTGTCAGGTTGTGTTTTCTTCAAAATTTATTTGGAAAATGGCTGAACTTTTTGCAAATAGTGTGGCTAGTACTGGTAAACCGCTTAGAGGATCTAAGCCTGTCCAGGAACCGCGGTGCGAGTCGGACCATCCATGCTTATAAAGCCTATTGGTTTAATTGGACGACAGGGCTTGAGATGTCATTTCATCTCAATGTCGGGTAAAAATCCCACAAAATTGGAAGCACCGTCTCCAAAATAACTATACTGTGTTGACGAGGACGTTAAACCTTAAATCAAACAAACAAAAGCAAATAGTGTGGGCCCTGATTAGACGCCGCGTTATGTTGCGTCTGATCTTGGCCTGGACTGTTTGCCAAGGTACCCCTTTAGGGGTTTCTGGTACTGAATGTGTTAAGGTATACACATAAAAAAAAATGTAAGATACATGTAGATATGTTTGTTTGCTTGTTTGTGTTGAGGTTTTAAGTCCCCATCAACACTAATTAGGTCAATTTGGAGACGTTGCTTCCGATTTTGTAGGACTTTTACCCAACATTGAGATGAAATGACATATGAAGCCCTGCCGCTCAAAGAAACCGCTAGGGTTAAAGAAATGGCTCGCACCACTTTTCTTGGCAGTCTTAGATCTGCAGCCCGGTCTATTTCTCCAAGCCCCGTTGGGCTGAAACACGCATGTAGATGTACCACTGTTTAAATTGGTGTTTTTTTTTTCTTATGACAGAGATACTATTTATTTTTCTAGCAACTTCATACAGCACCGTTCCTACGAGTATGGGGTTTGCAACACATTTGGCATGACCGATACAAACGAAACCGTAGAAAGGCATTACCATGTATATGCTTCAGGAAAAGACCACGGTAAGTTTCCATTGGTTTTACAGTCTCGATCACGTGAACAAGTCCGTGACATGAACACCCCCCTAAACCCCACTTTATATAGAGAAGACTAGGGTTTAAGGTGGTATACATTATTTTTCTTATTTTTGCTTCAAGACATAGGTTGTGGGTACTCGTTAGAACCGCCTCAATGAGGCGGTTCTAGCGAGCACCCACAAACTATGTTTGCATTATTTATAAGAAAAATATAATGAATTTTCATCAGAAAAGTAGCCATTTAGGAGATGTGAAAAAATGCATTATCTCACACGGGTGTGTTATCGTAATGCGACCATGTTGCCCGCCCATCGGGGCTTGAAGAAATAGATTGGCTGCCTGATGCTTCCACGCAGAACTAAAACCGACCGCACACGAGTACTGGCAAACTGCTTAGAGGATGTAAACCTGCCCAGGCAAAGCAGTGCGAGCCGGACCGTCCATACAAATTAATAAACCCTATTGGTTTCATTGCATGGGTGACAGAGCTTGAGCTGTCATTTCACCTCAATGTTGGGTAAAAATCCCACAAAATTGGAAGCCACGTCCCCAAAATGGACGGGGACGTTTTACCTCAGACCAAACAAACAAAGAAAAATAGTCTCGACCATATTTTGGACCATAACGAATTTTCTTGCACACCAGATCAGGAAATCTATCCAGGTTATAGCCTGGGATAGAAATTCTGTTCTTACCCTGGCAATCTTACCCAGGCTTACTACATAAGTATAATTTGCGGAAAATAAAACATTAAATAAATTAAAATGAAAACTTTCAAGAAAACGAATCCAATATTGGGTTTTGTTGTAGATGGGCGTTTCCAACCCTCGGGATTACCGTGCAGAGCGGAACCTTGGCATAGCCTCGGTTCCGCTCAGCGTGGCTATCCCTCGGGTTGCCGGTGTTCCGCTCAGCACAGTCTTCCCTCGGGTTGGAAACGCCTGTCTACACCAGAACCCGATATCAAATTCTTAAACATGTTGCTCGAAATAGGGAAAGTTTGAGTCACTGAGGGTAATTACAGCACCAGTTCAGGCTGGGAGGGATGGGTAGGGGGCATATGCTTTTTATCGTCTGTAAAAGGAGGTTAAAACATAGATGATCTTACACGAGTGATCATTTCGTATGAAATTTATGAAACGAGCCCTCGACGAGTTTCAAAAGTTCCATAAGAAATGGCCACGAGTGTAAGATTCTATTTATACTCAGAATTAATGAAAACGCACCTCTAGTACTATACCTCAAATTTAAATTGATTCACAATATTTCCAGCATTTGATCACGTTTAATGAGTTATCACTAACTTATCCACAGACTCACTACAGAGTGACAGCATTTCATTGGATGTAGAGATACGGAGACTCGAATTGAGCGACAGGGCTTGAGATGTCATTTCATCTCAATGTCGGGTAAAAGTCCCACAAAATTGGAAGCAACGTCTCCAAAATGAGCTTTACATTGTTGACGGGGACGTTAAACTTCAAATCAAACAAACAAACAAACGGAGACTCGAATAAGTCCACACACCCGAAAAAATCAAAATCACAGATCCTTATACAGGTTATGTTCACCATTAGCATCAAGTGTTGCTTGGCATCGACGCTTAATACTTCAAATTCTAACATGACGTTAACGTTTTTCCCATTGAACCCAGTGGAAACGTCAGCGTTTGCAAATATGCGATAATTCACGTCGTCAACGTGGTGCGTGCAATTTGGCGTCATCGTGACGTTGCATGTAAACATTTCCTTCTGTCGACATCCGCTGCAAAATAGTCCCCAAGATAACGCTTTGTTACTACTGTATTTCAGTTTAGCATCATGTTAGAATCGAAATAATTTCCACGCACCCGGTGTGTTATTGTGATTAACACACGGTGTTGTCGGGCAGATGCGAATATTAATTCACTCCGGCTTCGCCGTCGTGAATTAATATTTCGCAATCTGCCCTCCAACACCGTGTGTTAATTACGATAACACACGGTACGTGGAGATTATTTCTTAATTAAACGCTGTAGCTGGTCTTGTGTGATGTTGTCCCATTCTTCCTGTGGCGCCATGGCAAGCTGCTGATGGTTGATTGGCGGGTGACGTCGACTGTATACACATTTTCCGAGCTGGTCCAAAAGGTGCCCAATTGGGTTTAAATCCGTCGAAAAAGCAGGCCGCCCCATTTTGATTGAAAAATCTATTGTTAGCCTTGCAGAATAAGCACGTACATTGTTCTGTTTGAATACCGTAATGTCACCATTTTTGCATAAAAACGGTACCACCTCAGGCTCTAAGATTTCATCGATGTACCGACGTGCCATCAAATTGCCGTTGGGTTTTGTAGTGTCATGAGATACCTTCCCACACCATTACGCTACCCACCCCTCCTCCACACACACACACACATACACAACGTGACACCTGTTTAACACAACAGTCTTGAAATCGCTCCCCACGTTGACACCATACTTTACGCCGCCTATCAAACATTTCAACACAAAAAAACGGGACTCGTCCGTGTACAGTACACCACACCAGCGCTGTTGTGTCCGTCGGATACGCTGTCGACACCAACTAAAGCCACTGATTCGATGTTCCGCCGTCAAAACGTTCCCCCTATACGCCGTATTGTTAGAAATACCGCGTTTCTTGAGACGACGCCGTACAGTTAAGGCACTTACGCGTAGGTTATGGGTTCCAAATGTCTCCTGGGCAGTTTCCACAGACGTCCTGAATCGGTCGCGTAATGACTAAAATGTACTGGTCCTGCTAACGTGTAGTCACACGTTCACGTCCAAGGGCGTTGTCTATCGTCCACAGACCCGGTATCGTTGTTTCAACCAATCGAACAATCGAATAAGTTACAGTGTGCGAACAACCCATACGCTCTGTAATTTGGCGGTATGGAAGGCCACCTTCAGCTATACCGGTGGCCCCCGCCCATAGGGGCTTGACGAAATATATGGGCTGCATGATGCTTCCACGCAGAGCTGAAACAGACCCGCACACGAGTACTGGTAAACCGCTTACAGGATCTAAGCCTGCCCAGGCAAAGCGGTGCGAGTCGGCCTGTCCATGCTTATAAACCCCATTGGTTTCATTGGGCGGCAGGGCTTGAGATGTCATTTTCATCTCAATGTCGGGTAAAAGTCCTACAAAATTGGAAGCATCGTCTCCAAAATGAACTTTACAGTGTTGACGGGGACGTTAAACCCCAAATCAATCAATCAATCAATCAACTATACCGAGGGCACGATGACGTTCGACGTTACTTAGACGTCCTATTGGCTTGTTTGCTGTCTTGTAACATAAAGAATCGTTTATGTGTTTAAACATATTTTATTGCTTTTCATTAAAAATTTTACAATGAAATAATCAAGTGGGTTGGGCCACAAGTTCTAGCAACATTAATTACGGCCCTCCCCGTATACACAATTCATTTACAAATTTTGATGATGGCTATGACATAATGCTTCAAGACAAATAAACAACAAGAGTATCAATTATGGTAGCAGAAGAGTGATATAAAAGTGCTTTAGGAGAGAGAGAGGAGAGAGAGAGAGAGAGAGAGAGAGAGAGAGAGAGAGAGAGAGAGGAGAGAGAGAGAGAGAGAGAGAGAGAGAGAGAGAGAGAGAGAGAGAGAGAGAGAGAGAGAGAGAGAGAGAGAGAGAGATCTACCGAGCACATTCATCAATTGTCAATTTGCAATTTTACAATGACATAATAGATCACAAAACCATGTTACATGTGTATAGGGAGTACATCAACTTCAATCAAACCGACCTGTATTCTTAATATAAAGATGTACTAAATTAAATAAATGCTGGTTTTCTTCGCTAGACAAATCATCTTTACCAAACAATAAAGTATCCTGACCTTTAAATGACATTAAAGAATGTGCCAACAATATCGTGATTATTAATACGGAACCCGGGAAGGGACATGATTTTTTATTTTTATCATGTTGTGCGAACAAGTTAATATCTTGAGCGGACAAGATATTATCTTGTTCGGACAACATATTATCTTGTGCGGACAAGATATTATCTTGTGCGGACAAGATATGATCTTGTCCGCACAACATAATATCTTGTGCGCACAAGATATTATCTTGTTCGCACAACATATTATCTTGTTTGCACAACATAGATCTTGGGAAGTTGTGCGGACAAGATATTATCTGGTGCGGACAAGATAATATCTTGTGTGGACAAGATAATATCTTGTGCGCACAAGATCTATGTTGTGCAGACAAGATATTATCTTGTGTGGACAAGATAATATCTTGTTCGCACAACTTAATATCTTGTGCGGACAAGATAATATCATCTTGTGCGGGCAAGATATTATCTTGTGCGGACAAGATATTATCTTGTGCGCACAACTTATAAAATAAAAAAAATTATGTCCCTTCCCGGGTTCCGTGATTACGAAAATTTTGCAATTTTTCAATTTTGCACGTGCACATGCACATCATAAAAATCATGCAGTATTTGTGTCAAACCAACTCATGCGTCGGTGACAACTTTACAATATCGTAAAGTCAGTCATTTTTACCTTAAACTAAACAAACCATAATTAAGTGATGCGTTTTCATTGAATCTGAGTATACCTTACTCGGATTTTATCGCTGAAGAAGTTAAAAGGGAAATATAGTGTTGTAACGAATGGCGTATGACGTTAACCAGTAACCATGTGTTATCACACGTGTGGACATATGGAGTTAACCATCAGTCTGGTAGCATGAGGGGGGTGGGGGCGGAGTCGTGACGTCAATCTGGTCCAACCAAACTAAAGCGTTGGTTTCTCTGGTAAACCGTGTACAAGATGGCGGCGAAAAGTAAGAAAATCTGTTGGCCCAAGGAAAATACACATTTTAAGTGTTGTTAAAGCATGTTTATTTGTAAAAAAGATGTAAAATATGCACAATATGAAAGATAGAATCGGCACTGCTATTTCTGCAGTGTTCAAAATGGTGATCTTCCTCGTCATCCAAAAATTCCAATCGTGACACGGGGGCTGCCATGTTTGTTTAACAAAGGTCTACCAGAGGTCGTTCGATCACATCGGTGAAAGAATATGCGCAGTTTGACTTCCGCTACCATAGTATGGTCAATATCGAACTGCCTCATGATTTTTATTGCTGTTGTAAGAGGATAAGTTGAAGGTGACGTCAGCGAATGTTTTTGTTGTTGAGCATTGTCCGCTGTTGTCAAAGGGTGACGACGCTTCGGTAATGATAATTATAACCGTATAATCTGTTTTGCCAACTAATGATAGGTATGATAATGATAACGGTACAACCTGTCAAACGTACCTGTGGTGGTATTATCTTTTACTTCACTGTCTACTTATCCTCCGACAACAGTACATGGCGATAACCAGCAAATAACAGAGACGTTATGTGATATATTTTTTTATTTCTTTCAAACAACAATTACAAAATATAGATATGCTGTGTGTACTCATTAGAATCACATCATCAGAACATACATAAAGATTATTTATTTTGAGATGAATACCAAAAATATTCCATCGCGTGTGTTGAAAAACATCAGAGTTTTCACTAATGTGAAGCACGAGTGAAATATCTGATGTTTTCAAAATCGCACTCGAGAAAATTCTGATCTTTTCAACACAATCGATTGAATATTTTGGTTATTTATCGAAAAAAAGGTTGTTTTTATACGTGACTTTGGCTTTAAAAAATAGTAGCCCGGGTTGCATCGCTCCCGTGAAAATTCAGATGTTTTCAACAGCCTGGATTAATCATGTTTTGGTGTTTATCGAAGAAAAAAGTGAATGTTCTTTTTTATGCTATCTGTAAAAAAGTAGTCCGGGTTGCTACAGTGAAAATAACATGGTGTGAAAATATCATATCTATTCAAAGTATGAAAATATCCCTTTTATATGTTTCAGATATGCATTGATTTCACAGCTCAAAAAAAAAAAAAAAATGAAAACGCGTTCGTAATAAAATAAGCAAATTATCTCCATAAACCAGCCCAAAAAATTGTTTTCTGGGATTCTACCTATCCATGGCAAACGAGTCTTCTGTGTTCGATCCATTGAAATTAAGAATACAGCACAAACCTGGAAAGTATGTCGTGTACACGTATTTCTGGGCCAGACTAGATAGTTTCGGCCAGTTAGGACTCATTAGTGACCCTCATATATTTTTTTAAACTCTACATTAGCATAAAAAATCCCAAAGGACACGAAAATACAAACTACACTATGGTACAGGGCAGGGAGACTTTTTACGTCAGCCACACAAATTTCTAAAACACCAGCTGTAGTTACGTTAAATATGTTCTTGAATGGGTTATCGTTTTGAATCAAAGAATACAACGCAGATCTGAAAAGTAATGAGGGTACAAGTATTTCTGGGTCAGACTAGCTAGTGTTGGCAAGTTAGGCCCCAGGCAGAAGTCCGTGAAATAAACACCACCCCACCCCCTAAATCACACTTTATAAATATATTGCTGTGTATGAAGAGACTCAATAAAACTGAGTCTCCGATTTTCGTTCTTTTATGTGTTCTTTATTTCCGAAGGCAACCTTTTAGCTTTTTATTTTATATATGGAGAGAGCTCGGGTTTACGGGAGTGTGCATTTTTTTTTTGTAATTTCTGCTTCTAGTCATAGGTTGTGGGTACTCAGTCATAGGTTATGGGTACTCGTTAGAACCGCCTCGATGAGACGGTTCTCACGAGCACCCACAACCTATGTTTGGAGTATAAATAACAAAAATATCCCGATATTTGTCAGAAAAAAATACTGTGTGATATAAAAGAATGTTTCATGTCACACGGATATGTTGTGATAATGATTGTTTTGGACTTTATTGTCCCTTTCAAAATTATTAGGTGATATTGCGCATATAATTCCACCTAAACAAGTAAACTAAGATACGTGTAGAAACGGATTGGAATAACGAAGATGTCATTGCATATTCCTTGCCGAAATAGTACATGTACAGTGAAATCACAATCGATATATTTTTCCTGTTTTTTTTTTTTTTTTTTTTTTTTCTCTTTTTTGGTTTTGCGGCCCCTTCAAGATCATTTCACTTATATCGAGCCGATCGTTTATCAGAGTTCGGCAAAACACTGAGTAAAATCACCTGACCCTCCGTTCCAGAACTTGGCGTCTCACATGTGATCCGAGCCAGGCTCGAACCCACAGTGGTGAGAGCCAGCGCTCTTATCTACTAGGCCTCGGAGGCCTATCAATATGGCTATGTATGTTTTGATTTTCATCTATGCTAATCGGCATAATATAAAACTTTGACTCGTTTCCATACTTTTATAACGACCCTCTGTCAATATTTCCTTTCAGGTTTGTCAATGATTTTAAACACGGAACAGGGCGAGTATTTGCCATTCATCACCGACTCTGCTGGATTAGTTATTAATGTACACGGACCTGGTAGTCGTTCTTCTGCTAAAGAAAATGGCATCATCGCGTCACCAGGTTTTAACACAGAACTAGCAGTAACGGTGGTAAGTGTCCGAATTTACCTATATTTAACTTTATGTATTCGGACAGACATGCCTTAGCAAACAGTGTAGACCCAGATGAGACGGCGGCGTCTCATTAGGGTCTACACTGCTTGCCACTCATCCCGCTATTCTTAGACAAAAGATCGAGTAGCAAATTGCTGTTGTTAAAATTTTAGAACAAATATGGTAAGGTGTTGAGGTGTCCGAATATTTAGGGTAAATACAGTAAATTTTACTTGTTCAAATTTTAGAACAAGTCTGTTAAGCAGTTGCGGTGTCCGAATATTTAGGGTAAACACAGTAAATTGATTGTACTTGTTCAAATTTTAGAACAAGTGTGGTAATAAGTTGGGGTGTCCGAATATTTAGGGTAAATACAGTACATTTTACTTGTTCAAATTCTTGAACAAGTCTGGTAAGCAGTTGCGGTGTCCGAATATTTAGGGTAAATACAGTAAATTGTACTTGTTCAAATTTTAGAATACGCATGGTAAGGAGTTGAGGTGTCCGAATAATTAGGGTAAATACAGTAAATTTTACTTGTTCAAAATTAAGAATAAGCATGGTGAGCAGTTGATGTGTCCGAATATTTAGGGTAAATATAGTAAATTTTACTTGTTCAAATTTTAGAATAAGCATGGTAAGCAGTTGAGGTGTCCGAATATTTAGGGTTAATATAGTAAATTTTACTTGTTGAAATTTTAGAACAAGTCTGGTAAGCAATTGCGGTGTCTGAATATTTAGGGTAAATACAGTAAATTTTACCTGTTCAAGTTTTAGAACAAGTATGGTAAGGAGTTGAGGTGTCTGAATATTTAGGGTAAATACAGTAAGATTTACTTGTTCAAATTTTAGAACAAGCATGGTAAGGTGTTTAGGTGTCCGAATATTTAGAGTAATTATGGTAATACTGTTTCATGTTATCATTAAGTGACGTCAAAAAATAAAGGTTCCCTTCAATCAGTATGATCTGACATTGTTGTTCTGTAAGTGTTTGTAAGCACTTTTGTGTTACAGTTATAGGTCTCATACCAGAATAATCATGAAACTATGGATAAAAACAATATCAATATTCGCAAAGAGTATATTTTTTTCTGATGTTTATGAACAACACAGAGTCTCTTGTAAGGCTGACACGATTAATCGTATAATCGATTAATCGATCGATAAATTCCACAAAAACGATTATCATTTCTGATTTGCTTTTAATCGGTTACTTGATAGGTACAATTTACTACCCAAAGTCATGCCTAAAATAGCTGGATGTGTGGCAAACAGTGCAGACCCTGATGAGACGCCGCATTATGCGGCGTCTCATCTGGGTCTACACTGTTTGCTCAGGCCTGTCTGTTCAAATATACATATGGTAAAGTGCAACATATGGTAAGAATCATGCTCAGACAGAAAGTCAGACAGGTAAAATCATGACAAAAACCTTAGCGATTACTAATCGATTATCGATCGCAATGACAGGACGGATAATCGATTATCTTTTCAGCTCCGATTAGCCAGCCCTAGTCTCTTGCAAAGAAAACATGAACCCTTCGTGGTTTATATACTTTGCATGCGACTCAGCATTATTAATACTTTGACAAGGCTAAGACAAAATAAATTTATTTAAGAGATTATTCAGCTCTAGCAGAGACTTGTTGAGAAATAAACCACAGTTTGGATGTCAGGTGTAAAGTGTATCAAATCACGAGCCCGTATTGACCAACAACCTGTTTTTATTACTCAACAAATCACAGACTAGAGCTAATCTACTGAAAAAAACGACGATATTTCTGTTGTTGCCTTTAAATTTTCCCAACCTTTCGCCGTTGTTATTTACATGTACTTTAAAACATGCATTTAAGGCGAATGGGAACACCTTCAAGGGAGGCAACTCCTGCAAAATTTTTTTATGTCTCCAATGTCAATAGGGATCAACTCTTAAAGGAAAGAATTTGCTCCTCAGGAGCAAATTCTTTCCTTTAAGAGTAGATCCTTTTTTCAGTGGGACAGGACTTATAGAAAAGCGATCAGGAAGTCCCGAAAGTTGTCTCCCTTTGAAAAATGGCGGATATTCGGCCAGGTGTTCCCATTCCCCTTAAGTCCTTTTGTAACGTTTACGCCTTTCATCGTCCAAAATAATCTACGAGTGGAGTGACGTCATATAGCGGTTTACCAGTCCATATTCGGTCGGTTTCAGCTTTGAATGGAAGCACCATGCAGTGAAAGCTATTTCTCCAAGCCCCGATAGGCGCGTGCAAGGTAATATGTACTCCTCCCGGGGATGTGTAACATAGAAGTAAAGGCAATGATCAGGAATCGATACAATTAACCCACACCTCACATAAGGGAAACGAAAGGGAAAGAAACACAAACATGAAATGACTAGACCGTAATTGAAGCATCAATAGCGGAAAGACTTTCCCACAAAATGGCCACTTGGCTATCACAAAAAATATATAAGCGATACACACATTCAAAAACGAAGCCTGCCAAGGTGAAGTGATGAGACTCGGACCGGCCTTAATTATAAACCATTGCAATACACACATTCAACTGCGAACTATAACAAAAATAAAAGAACGCGACAGAAGAACCGCATTGAAACTGTCAGTGAAAAGGTATTTTGCTGGTGTGCGGGGGCGGGGGGGGGGGGCACTTAAATCGATTTGACGCGGCCGCAATCATCACCCTTGCTTCCGTCGCGATTTAGGTAATATTATTTGTTTAGTCCGCATGAATCTGTGCAACATCTCCGAGAACACAAACATCAAACAACCACAGGGATGAAACAACAGTGAGGACTTGACGGCAAGAAATAACTGAAATGTTGGAGAATAAGAAACCCAATAGTTAGACTCCGATGGGCCCGACCAGAGAAAGAGCATCAAGTACCAATCAACATTACATATAATTAAATTTTAGTTTCAAGTAAGCATTTGCGCGAGAACAGGTAGTCTAAATAAACTGCAGGTATACTATTTAATAAGGGCTATATTTGATATGGACAAAACGATTATTGTAGTATAGCGAATGGGGACTACTGGAAATGAGCATTGGACCCAAAATAGTGTGGATTTAATTAATACTTGTATGAATTTAGTGTGGTATTTGACTTTACGGGTATATTTGCAACAAAATCAGTAAACATTATTTGGCTATGAATAATCTATTCTTGCACACCAGACAAGGAAATCCGTGATTTTACCCTGGGATAGAAATTTATGTTCTGACCCTGGTGTTCCGACCCAAAATCGAATATAATCGCGTGTTTGATAAATGCACTGGTTGATTACGACCTGGTATGCGCCGTCGTTATGGTTGGCGTCACAGCACGTTACGTGACGTCACTAAACATTCCAGCAGTGTCAACACAATATGGCGGAAGTTGGTAACCGAAGTGACTGCAGCATTAAAAAACCGCGCTAAGAAATGGAAGGTATGCAAGAAAAAGAATCCAATATGTGTGTGAGGGGTGGATAGAAAAATCCGTCCCTCGGGATCACTGTCCGGCATCACTCGGCAAGCCTCGTGATGTCGGACAGTGTCCCTCGGGACGGATTTTTCCATCCACCCCTCACACCCATATAAGATTCTTATATAACAACATATTTGCGTGATTGATTTTAGCCCAAATACTTTGCGTAAGCAGCTTGATGCTTTCGTAGCTTCAGTTCTAAACAGCTTCAGTTCTTAACAGCTTCAGTTCTTAACAGCTTCAGTTCTGCTTTTGTTCTAAACAGCTTCAGTTCTAAACTACTATTTCTGAGGTACTAGAATATGGGTTATGATAAACTGAAGCTCATTGAGAGAACACATTTAAAATATTGTTGAAAAATACTTAATGTCAAAACAAGCAATGTTGGAGCATACGCTGAACTAGCAAAATAACCACCCTTTTTAAAAAGTTATGAACGCATGCGTGGATATTAGATGTGGCTTCAGAACACTAATAACTGTATAGTAAGGAAAGTGTGAGATGTAACCGGAAGCGATTAGGTCTCGCTAGGTAAGTAACTTAGCCCCCGGGTATATGCATGTGTATGGGATAATCCTTGTTGGCTGTCCAGATATTTTTCTCGCTCATTTAAACATCGTTTGCAGGATATATTTTCGAAATCATGACGATTTGTTCTAGAGTCATCACAGATGAGTTCCATTTTTAGCTCGGCTGTTTTCGAGGAAAACGATGACGTATTGTCATAGCTCTGGCATCGCCGTCGTGCAAAAACTTGGACATTTTCGTCTGCGTCCTCGTCGTGCAAAAACTTGGACATTTTGTAATATCTTTGTCATTACTCAACATATTTACTTGAAACTCGGACTAGTTGTTCATTATGAAAAGGGGCTGCAGCCGAGCGTTGACACCCGCATGCGGTGCTCTTGTTTCCTTGTACGTACGGTTTATAATGAACTGTATTAAATTTACCAACATGCCACTCGGTGTTGAAGACTTTTTACAGTTGATAAATTCACTTTACCTGTCTCTGGTCGGGCCTGGAGCCCAACTGTTGGTTTTCCTTTGCCTCAGCATTTCAGTTATTTCATGCTGTTGAGTCCTCATCGTTGTTCTATCTCTGTATTCGTTTGATTTTTATGTTATCGGTGATGTTGCATTGATGAGTTAGAAATCCTGAACATCTTATTTGTCTTAACCACGACAGAGCCAAGGGCGAGGACTGTTAATTTGTAAAATAGATTTAAGCTTCCATCCCTATCCCCAAATATTTTCGAACTGACCGTTCTGTTGTGGTTTATTATTGTTATTGCGTTTGCATGTATGTATTAGCAACGTTTAATTTTGGATTGCCGGATGATCGTTGTATGAGGACGAAACTGTTATTTTGTCTTTCTGCTTGTTTTAATCTTAATGTAGTGATTTGTGTGGTGCATCATTTGTATTTTGTTTGATTGGAGATTTTTCGTCCCCGTTAACACTTTTTAGGTCATTTTGGAGACGTTGCGTGGGACTTTTACCCGACATTGAGATGAAATGACATCTCAATCTCCACCGCCCAATGAAACCAATAGGGTTTATATGTATGAACGGTCCGACTCGCTGCACTTTACCTGGGCCGACGTAGGCCACCTAAGCGGTTTACCAGTACTCGTGTGCGGTCAGTTTCAACTTTGCTTGGAAGCATCATGCAGCCAAATCTATTTCTCCAAGCCCCGATAGGCGAGGGCAGAAATCCTTCGTATAAACTACGCATAAAATTGTAAGGACGAGGACTGGCCAATTAATGTCGATTTAAGCACCCCCTCTACCCCAAACCCCCACACACTATTTTTACTGATCGTTCTAAGGCGGTACTTTGTTTTCGCATGTATGTATTGCTAATATCGTTTTATTTTGGATAACCGTTTGACCGCTTTGTGAGAAAGTAAGTGTCCTTTTGGCTTTCCGCTTGTGACGTTTTTATTATGGTGAAGTTATTATATGTTTGTGTTTCTTTCACCTTGGTGTCTTGGATGGGAGGTGTGAGGTAATTCTTTCGATTCCTGGTCATTAGCTTCACTTCTTCTTTTTAAATTCGTTGTCATATTTCGTACAGAATGCCCTCTGAATTACAAACTTTACGACTACATGGTGTTTAAACAGTCTTGGCGTGAAATGTAACTTTTGTTATAATGCAATAACGTTAACAGTGTGGGCATCACACTGCTTGACTACGAGGACTGTTCAAATATGACTGCAAGTACATGTAGAACGTTTTCTCATGCACTAATGCGAAAATCACTTCGAAATAAATATTAAAGCGTAGAAAAACATTTTACCTATACATTGATACCAAACTTGTTAAAATCCGTGCTCTTTAGCCATGTATATTGTTCGATAAACACTGTCTACTCTTGTATACTAATACAAAACATGGTTGGAAGAAGGTCAGAGTACGCCGTTGAAAAACGGTCCTATATTAAGAATCGTTGTATTCTTGGTATACGGTGCAAAGACATTTTTGATGAAATATGTTCGGTTTATGGGCATAATAAAATGTCTTTTCCGACAGTGTTTCGTTGGTGTAAGAAATTCAGCTGTGGGCTAGGCTCAACAGAAGATGCACCACATGATCGTCGGCCGAAAAGAGCAACATCTGCCAAGATGGTTGCTAGAGTGAAAGAAATAGTTGCTACCGATGCACCGCTAGGCAAATAGCTAGTATGGTTGACATTTCATTAGGAGCAGCTCATACAATTCTGAAACGGGATTTGAAAATGAGAAAGATCTTTGCTAGATGGATTCCCCATCTGTTGACAGATGAGCAGAAAAAGACACGCGTTCAGTGCGCCAAGAAGTTGCTTAAAAAGTTTCCAAATTACAATGCACGGTCTTTCGCTAATGTCGTCACAGGTGACGAGACATGGGTTCACTTTTTTGAGCCAAACCGAAAGATTCAGAACAAAATATGGGCAACAAAGTATTGCAAAAAGAGCATGCATTGCAAAGCGGACCATGAGCGTCAAGAAGGCAATGTATGCCATATTCTTTTCAAATCAGGGCCCTGCTTTTCAGGTTACTGTGCCTAAAGGCAAATCTGTAAATGCGAAGTTTTACAAGAATAAAGTTCTTCAAAAATTGAAGAAATATTTCAAAGAACGAAGACCCGCAACTGGTTTGGCCAATGTCAGATTGCTACATGACAATGCGTCATCGCACAAGGCGTTCATTGTGCAAGACTATCTAAAGCAGGAAAATGTTGTTGAACTCCCTCACCCCCCGTGTTCCCCTGACCTTGCCCCGTTTGACTTTTTTTTGTTCCCGCGGCCGACAAAATACCTTTCTGGTCGAACATTTGTACAGCGCAAACACCTCGGTTCTGCAATATTCCAGTACCTTCATAGTATACCTCGAAAAGACTACCAAAATGCATTCAATGATTGGATCAGAAGACTGAAAGTTTGTATATCTGTTAAAGGGGAATACTTTGAGGGGACAAAATAAATTTTTCATCGAAATCTATCACGGAATCATTTTTATGCTTGGTTGCATTCATATTTGAACAGTCCTCGTACATAAGCGGAATGCTAATCTATGTTGTATACGAGGAACTGTATGGTTCATGTTGGAATAAATAGTCATCTCTCCAAAATAATCCCGAAAAAGATTATATCCGATACATGAGCGAATACTCACCCACATAACTATGTCTGCAAATTTTATGTTGTGAAACGCGCTCTGGAATGAGTTTTATGAACTATTTTTCTTATTTTGGCTAAAAATATAGATTGTTGGTACACGTTAGAACCGCCTCATCGAGGCGGTTCTAACGAGTACCCACAATCTATATTTTAGAGCAGAAATAAGAAAAATAAGGTTAACCCCTGCACTATATTTATGTAGTTGTACTATATAAAAGTGGGATTCAAGGGGTCAAAACTATATAGGCCTGTTTTCGTGATGCCTGCGGGAAGCCATTTTTAGTCAAATGGAGTATTTTCGTGGCATTTGCCCTCATTGTCATCAAGACCAGCGCTATTTACCATCTCGTGACCTTGTGCCTTGTCCTATTATGACTGAAACACCTATTTACAGGGTGCCTTGGAGGACTAGATCGGGCTGCATGGTGCTTCCGTTCAGAGCTGAACCGACCGAACATGAGTACTTGTAAACTGCTCAGGTCTAAACGTGCCCATAAAAACTGGCGAGACTCGGTCCGCGCCATAAATCATAGGGGTTTCTTCGAGCGTGAGGGCTTGAGATGTTATTTCATCTCAATGTCTGGTAAAGTCCCACAAAGTCGATAGTTACGTCTCCAGAATGACCTAAATAGTGTTGACGGAGTCGTAATACCTCAACACAAACAAAACTAATTTACAGGAATTGGCGTGTCAAAATTGAAAGGTCATTCACCTACTTCAGAAACTGCAGGGATGAAAACAAATAATTCCACGCTCCGGTTCATTTCAGGAAGAAAAAGACCGAATTCCTGGACCCACTAAAAGGTGTGATGCGACAAACTCATTCGAAGATCTAGCGGTAAGCAGTAACTTTGGTTGGAAATGATATTAAGTTGCGAAATTTCCAATATAAATATTTAATGCGCATTGTACCAACAAATCAATTTTTAGCAAATGCCGAATCGTCGGCTCTACTTTCTGTGATTTTTGTAACATGGAGATAGAAACAGTTTCACATCTGTTTTGGGAATGCGTTTGTGTGCAACAGTTTTGGACATCAGTGTCAAATCTTCTGCGTCAATGCGATGATAACATAAATGTGAATAATAAATTAGTTACACTTGGAAATTGCCTTCAGAATCCTATAAACAGCGATCGGGTGCAAAACTTTTTCATTTACTTGGCAAAATATTTTATTTTTCAAAATAAACTTAAGAAACAAGTTCCAAATATAAGTCATTTTAAAACATTTTTGCTTAATAGAATTCAACTAGAAAAAGAGATAGCTTTGCTAAACGATGGATTAACCTCCTTTGAATACAAATGGGGGATTTTATTGATGCATTACAAAGGCAATAGATAGAGGTCGGCGGTTCATGATGCATCATATCATCTTTTTTTCTCCATTTCCTCTATTTTTAGATTTTTTTATTTATTTATATATATCCTTTTCTTAATTATTGTAACACTCTTATGGGTACATGTATACAGTGTAAAATGTGAAAACTGATGTGTAGCATTAAAAAGTTGTAACACTATGTAAAATAATTTTAGCACCCTTTTCAAAATGGTATCTTTACATGTGTTAGATTATACAATAACATCTGAAACATTCAAAGATATACATGTAATGCAAACGCTTGGAAGAACACTTCTTCGTTTTTGCAAATACTGCATTGTATCGGCAGATTAACTTCTCTTTTATTTTTTTGTATCTAAGATGTTCATGCACTGTTTGAAAAAAAAAGAGAAAAAGATTGATATCTATCCCCTTAGCTAAAATTTATATTTTTGAAATATACTGTGTGTTGCTAAATGTCTTGTACTTAGCATAGAATACTTGCTACTGCTTGACCTATATAGTTATAGTTATTTGTACTTTGTGAATCTTTGTACACTGTGTGATAATAATAATAATAGTAATAAAAAACTTTGGTTGGAATGATCTCACCACGAATAAAATAAACATTCTTGCATAAACACTTGTGGTTTAGGTCAGATGACCAAGATGGCCTTCACGCTCAAAGATGGTAAAACCATACAAAATCTTTGTTCGAACTATTGAGCTGATTGCCTTGATATGGTATGTAGCATCGTTCGACCAAGTTTATTCAAATTATGACACAGGTTGACCTAGATCTATTCAATGGCATGGTCACATTTGGTTCCGTAGGCTTTTGAATGGGGGAAGGTAGAACAATGCATTTTTTTTCGAAATTTACAGTCGAACTTCAATGGCTCGAACACCTTTGGGACCTAGAAAATCTGTTTGAGACAGGGGTAGTTCGAGCCACTGAGGGTTACTGTCAGGAGGCATAACGAGATACTTTTAGACGTCTTTTCGGTGTTCTATAATGAATATGTATGCTGTGTGTACTCATTAGAATCGCCTCGTCGAGGCGATTCTAATGAGTACACACAGCATACATTTGCAAGATTAAACACTAAAATCTCCTTAATTATCCCCAACTATTTCTTATGTAGAGGATTTTGCTAGGGGCTCAAGAATGGGTTCGACACATCCATGGTAAACGAGCCATCGGTGTTCGAGCCATCGAAGTTCTACTGTATTGTGGTCTATGACAAGCGGTTTGGTACAATAAAAGGTCTATGAATGCTTAAGGTCAGCCATTCGGCGACCTAGACCCAAGGGCGTGTGGATGATAGGTCTATATATATTAAGAGGACATTTACTCTAAAATAGCAAAGCCAGTTTCAATTAATATTCATATGTAACGTCAGACAATGGCGAAATGAAGCCTTGATCGAATGGTCCAGGTCAAAGATGGCCATCATGCACAAATATGATAAAAACCTTAAAATCTTCTAACAAATACTTTGCAGTAGTACAAATTATTTTTATTCTAAAATTAAATATGGCCTAGAAAAACGTGTACATTTCGTATTTTTCGTTTCTTTACTGTATTTCTAACCCTTTTAGAGAACATATATAACGTCACTACAGCTGGTGTTCAGGGAAGCCGTGGCGGCCGTAAATAGTCTCCCTGCCCTCCATTAAAGTACAGTTTATATTTTCTTGTTCTTTGGCATCATTGATTCCATTGTGAAAGTTTGAAAAGATTTATGCGTCACTGATGAGGCCGAATTGGCCGAAACTAGCTTGTCTGGCCCAGAAAACATGTACATTCCATACTTTTCAGTTCTGTGGTGTATTACTTGCTTCCAAAGGATAACCCTTTCATAGAACACATTTAACGTCACTACAGCTGGTGTTAAGGGAATGTGTGGCGGCTGTAAAAAGTCCCTCTGCTTTTCACCATAGTGTAGTTTATATATTCTCTTGTCCTTTGGGACCATTGATTCCATTTGTATAAGTCTGACTGTCCACCTTTTGGAGTAATTGCGCTTTGAAGATTGAACGCAGCCATTTCGATCATGAACTCGTGTTCGCTCCATAACTTAAACACCGTTAGAGATATTCTGGTAAACATTGCGAACATACGCCTGAATAAAAGCATTGTAAACTTTACGGCCGAAAAAAAAACACGAAAATTTGGAGATGACAATTTGTGATAATTCTGATTTGCTAACTTTTGCAGTTATTGCCTTTTGAACACTGAAACAAAAACATTTCAACCATGTACTCATGTCCACTATGTAAGTTAAAAACTGTTATATGTACATGAAATTTCCCATGAATGTAAACACCATCAGATGACGTGCGCTGGGGTATTTTGTTATACGTTCCGTCCATCCCTCCGGCCGTCAATGCTTCATTATTACAGATCCACTCTGAAACTTTGATTCCGTTTCAGATATTTTCAAGAAACTTAAACAAAATGATGTTAAAAAGCCTACATGAGAGAAGGTACTATTAGGATGTCTATGAATGCAAAAGGCCAAGGTCATTCAGTGTTTTTGTCACCAGTACACTTAGTTTGTCGGTCAATGAACATTTGAAAGGACATTTAAGTCTGAATCCACAGGCAAATTTCAATTTAATTTCATATTCAGTCCCACGGACAATGGGTGAATGAAAATTTGTTAAAGAGAGCCCGATCACGTGATCAAAATGGCCGCCAAGGCCGTATATGGTACAAAATTAGAAATAAAAGGTCTTAGTTTCCAGAATCGCTGGACCAAATGCATTGGGACCTGGTCCTAAGGGGGTCGTTCTTTTGCAGTGTCTTATTAGTTATTTGTCTTGGTGCCGTTGGTTCATGTTCCGTCTGTGTTTGTGTAAGCCTCCGTTTCACTTTCTATAGGTGACTTGAGACGGCTGCGTTATTGGATTGTGGCCTTTCTTGAGTGACCTTTCTTACTAGTTTGTAGCTTTAATTGACTAACTACTGATGGTTAGTTTCAATGATCACGCTGGATCGGCTTTGACCTACTTTATGGCAATGTTAGATGTGGTTTCTTGTGACGGGATTTGGTTTTGAAAACTGTTGCAGTATATCATATGACTTATGACATGACGTTAAATTCCAAATGTCAAGGTTATTCAGTACCCATGGCCCCAGGGCACTATTATTACAGGCCCTTCACTAATCAAAGGGGATTTCTTCGAGATTGCTGCAGTTAGGGCAAATTTCGATTCAATTTTATATTCTGTCCCAATGGCAAATGGAACGAAAAATTATTAAAATGGTCCAAACCGCACGACAAAATGGCCAAATATGGTAAAAAATCTTAAAACATCTTCTTCTCCAGAACACTTGGCAGATTGCCTTGAATGTGATTATTTAGGTGACTGAGTACTACCGTTCAAATAATGACCCTAGGTTGATTTATACTTGGTTTTGGTTTTATTGCCCTTCTTGTTTTTTTTTTTTGTTTTTTTTTTGTTGGTTTATTTTGGGCCGATCGTTAGCAAGAATTGGAGTACCCGGAGAAAAACCAATTGACCTTCTTTTGCAGAACTTTGCGTCTCGCATGTGACCGGAGCGTGGCTCGAACCACAACTTTGAGAGACCTACTGATCACGAGACAGCGTCAACGAAGGCTTGTTGACTCTAGATTGACCTTGACCTTTTTATAACAAGATTAAAGTTGGTTCCTTAAGCCTTTGATGGGGAAAAAGTAAAAAAAAATGCATTTTTTCTTTAGCTTTTATACTCTGTGACACGTAAGTAGGCACTGCATGAATATCTATGAATGCAAGAAATCTAGAATATTCAGTAAATTTGGATTTAGGGCTCTAGAATTGCAGGTCCATCAACATTACAAAGCACTTTTTCTGAAATGGCTGCGCCAATGTCAACGAAATGTTCATATTCAGACGCACTAGCAATGATTGATTTCAGGTCAGTTAAGTTTCAAATGCAGCCTCCTGTATATGTTGTTTTTATATGGGAAAGCGGTAAAAGAGCCCATATTTCAAAACGCCATGTCATCTATGATGTAATGTATGAACATCTATGTTAGAATGAAAAGTCATTTTGACACAACTGGCAGAAAGTGTATATGAACCTCTTATAAGTACCAAAGATAAAGTTTTACTTAGATGGGGAAATATTGACCAAATAGTGCCAATAGCTTAGGGGGCGATCAGGGCCACATGGTCAGCTTGTTACCCGCTTGTGCACATGCCTGACTCAATATCGAATCAACGTTGATAGACTCTATACAGACAATCTGCTGGTCGTTGTGATTCAAGGAGACACCTTGGGTGAAAAAACAAACATTGTAATGTTATTAATAACGTAATTTCGTATTCGTCCATTTTCATGTCCCAGGTCTGCTGTATTGGCCTCTGTCGCGGTAAACACTAATTTGTTTAGACCGCATGAAGGCTTCCTAACTCATCAGTGTAACATATCCGAGAACATACAAATAAAAAAAAATACAAAGATGAAACAAGGTTGAGGACTCGACAGCATACAACAACAGAATTGCTGGAACAAAAGAAAACCAACAGTTAGACTCCGAGGGGCCCTACCAAAGACGGAGCATCAGGCGCCAACCAACATAACGAATACTAAAATAAAATTCCATTTATGTTTTCACGCTGGAACCGTCATATAATCTTAGGCCCGACCCACCGGTGTGCAATCAAAGAGGGAAGCAAAGTTGGCAACCGTGATTGGGTTAATCACCATGCATCCAGTCTGTTTTATAACATTTATGTTGTACCCAATCTTTATATATCGACGAACGATTTTACGAAATTGGGTACTAAAGTAACTACAGGCATGTAAATGTATTTTTCTAAATTTATATTCTAAGTCACCATAGAATTCCGGTTCCGATAGGCCTTGTTGCAGAAGTCCAACATTGAATTTTGAAACCAAATCAGAATGACGTCTATAAAACTTAGAAAAGACTTTACGTAGTTTATGATACCGATACCCCTGATTAAGAAGTTTAGCGGTTAAAATTTATTACGAGTGTTGAAGTCGGATACATGACTAGACACTCTAGCGAATCGAATTAACTGCGAAATATAAACCCCGTACGATGTCGCACGAGGAACATCACTGTCCAAAAAAGGAAAATTTACAATCCCGAAATCAAACTCATCACGTTTATCATAAAGTTTGCAAGAAACAACCATTCTACAATAGATAAATGTAAATCCGAAAGGGGGCCTCGATATCAGAGGAATTTGCCTTGTTTAACTGAAGTTCTAGGTGATAAATCTGACTGATCAAACCATCAAAGTAAGTATTGTCAATATTTAATAAATCCTCTAAATATCTAGAAGTAGAGCTAAAAGCTTCAATAATTTCAGATTGGTTATCAATGGAAAGCGACAACATGAAGTCTCTTTCATAACAATACAAGAACAGATCAGCCACAAGAGGTGCGCAATTCGTACCCATCCGAATACCCACAATCTGTCTAAACAACTTAGTACCGAATCTGATATAAATATCGTCAAGTAGAAAGGTGAGGGCATCACACACTTTCTGACATGACCAAAGTGTATAATTCTTATGCTCTTTAGAAGTGAAAAATGCATTTCTGACATTACATGCAAGATAGAGAGAATCTCCTCTGTGAAAAGCCCATTTAATTAAATCATTAAGCTTTACTTTTATAAGATTATGAGGAAGTGTAGTGTAAAGAGTGGAAAAATCGTAAGTAGACAGACATGAAGCACGAAAACGTCTGGATTTCAATTTCTTTAAAACCTCATTCGAATTTGTTATAGGCCAAAAGAGATTTCTTCCTGATCTTTCAAAGACTTTACCACAATATTTAATCATATGCGTTTTAATATCAGTAAGACAGGAAGTAAATAATTTAGAAAGTTCAGTGGTATTGCAAGAGCTAGAATTTGCAATAAACCGTGCTTTGTAAGGTCTTTTATGAAGTTTTGGTAACCAGTATGGCGTAGGAAGCTTGTCTATAACACACACAGCAAACTTGGTGGCTGAATGACAAATATGTTCATCTACTATAGCTCTCTCTTCAGCTAAAGGCTGAAGTTCATAGTCCTTAGTACCACCAAGCTCCTGCTTAAGCGTGTTAACATAGTGGAGCCGTCACACAACGACGACGGCCTTGTCTGCAGGGGCCAAAACAAACTTCTTATGAAATTCTTGAATACCTGGTTTAAGATGACGTCAAGACGTCTTAGGCTTAGGAGGTAATAAGTTAGTATTTTGAGAATAGAAAGAAATGCGTTTATTCACTAGTTTTAAAATGCTAAGTTTCCAGTCCTTAGGGGCTTTATACACAACATACTCTCGCTTACACCATCGATTACCGAATTCATTCAAGGCAGCAGCGATTTCATCTCTACATTAACTGAAATCATTTTTAGAAGGAAACCGATATTTCGGTCCTTTAGAAATTATATTCCTTATCCTAGAATCAGGAAAAGTTTTCAAATTGCCAGTAATGACATGACCAGCAGCAGGATAGCAATACACTCAAATGAATCAGGAGTATGAGTATGAATATCAAGATCTGAAACAAGTTTATTGAAATTAAAAATGATAGATCTAACAGGTCTGGTCGCTTCATGTTTGTGTTTCTTTCCCTTTAGTGTCTTTGATGGGTGGAGTATATTAATTGTATCGATGCCTGATCTTTGTTTTACTTCTACTTTGTTATATTTATATCAAATTATAGGTCTTTCAGTATTTTGAAAATAAGCAGGAATGGAAGAAAGCACCGAGCTCTCACGAAAAATACTGGGGAAATCTATAGAATCCATACCCTTATTAATGAAGAATATTTTGAAGAAATGGCGTTCATGATTAATTTCAGGCTCCTAACTCATCAGTGCAACATCTCTGTGAACTAGACTCGATAGCAAGAAACAACAGAAATGCTTGAGCAAAAGAAAACCAACAGTTAGACTCCAATGGGCCCGACCAGAGACAGAGCATCAGCTACCAACCAACATAATAAAAATCTAAAATGAGTTCCTTTAAGAGCAATGAAAACGTTCATAAGAAAGAAGATGGGTCATACTACGTAGTTTCGGCTAATAAAGCCTCATCAGTGACCCTGTAATGATCCGGCAACGAAAGTCAGAGGAAACGTACTGCAATTTTGCGAATTTCGAATAGGCAGTCGATTCAAAGACTGATATAAATCAAAATGGGGTTGGAATAATTAAAAACCTGTCTAGAATACGAGTCTAAACCATTAATTTATTTCTGATTTCTCAGAATATTTACGCTGATCTCAAAGGACCAAAAGTAAAATATAAACTGCACTATGGTTGATGTACGGGGAGACGTTTTACGGCCGCCACACGGCACAACACCAGCTGCAGTGAAGGCAAATAAAAATCTAAAATGAGTTCCTTTAAGAGCAATGAAAACATTCATAAGAAAGAAGATGGGTCATACTACGTAGTTTCGACTAATAAATAAAAATCAAAAATGAGTTCCTTTAAGAGCAATGAAAACATTCATAAGAAAGAAGATGGGTCATACTACGTAGTTTCGGCTAATAAAGCCTCATCAGTGACCCTGTAATGATCCGGCAAAGAAAGCCAGAGGAAACATACTGCAATTTTGCGAATTTCGAATCGGCAGTCGATACAACGACTGATATAAATCAAAATGGGGTCCAAATAATTAAAAACCTGTCTAGAATACGAGTCTAAACCATTAATTTATTTCTGATTTCTCAGAATATTCACGCTGATCTCAAAGGACCAAAAGTAAAATATAAACTGCACTATGGTTGATGTACGGGGAGACGTTTTACGGCCGCCACACGGCACAACACCAGCTGCAGTGAAGGCAAATAAAAATCAAAAATGAGTTCCTTTAAGAGCAATGAAAACATTCATAAGAAAGAAGATGGGTCATACTACGTAGTTTCGGCTAATAAAGCCTCATCAGTGACCCTGTAATGATCCGGCAAAGAAAGCCAGAGGAAACATACTGCAATTTTGCGAATTTCGAATCGGCAGTCGATACAACGACTGATATAAATCAAAATGGGGTCCAAATAATTAAACACCTGTCTAGAATACGAGTCTAAACCATTAATTTATTTCTGATTTCTCAGAATATTCACGCTGATCTCAAAGGACCAAAAGTAAAATATAAACTGCACTATGGTTGATGTACGGGGAGACGTTTTACGGCCGCCACACGGCACAACACCAGCTGCAGTGAAGGCAAATAAAAATCAAAAATGAGTTCCTTTAAGAGCAATGAAAACATTCATAAGAAAGAAGATGGGTCATACTACGTAGTTTCGGCTAATAAAGCCTCATCAGTGACCCTGTAATGATCCGGCAAAGAAAGCCAGAGGAAGCATACTGCAATTTTGCGAATTTCGAATCGGCAGTCGATACAACGACTGATATAAATCAAAATGGGGTCCAAATAATTAAAAACCTGTCTAGAATACGAGTCTAAACCATTAATTTATTTCTGATTTCTCAGAATATTCACGCTGATCTCAAAGGACCAAAAGTAAAATATAAACTGCACTATGGTTGATGTACGGGGAGACGTTTTACGGCCGCCACACGGCACAACACCAGCTGCAGTGAAGGCAAATAAAAATCAAAAATGAGTTCCTTTAAGAGCAATGAAAACATTCATAAGAAAGAAGATGGGTCATACTACGTAGTTTCGGCTAATAAAGCCTCATCAGTGACCCTGTAATGATCCGGCAAAGAAAGCCAGAGGAAGCATACTGCAATTTTGCGAATTTCGAATCGGCAGTCGATACAACGACTGATATAAATCAAAATGGGGTCCAAATAATTAAAAACCTGTCTAGAATACGAGTCTAAACCATTAATTTATTTCTGATTTCTCAGAATATTCACGCTGATCCCAAAGGACCAAAAGTAAAATATAAGCCTCATTAGTGACCCTGTAATGATCCGGCAACGAAAGCCAGAGGAAACGTACTACAATTTTGCGAATTTCGAATAGGCAGTCGATTCAAATAATAATCAAAAATGAGTTCCTTTAAGAGTAATGAAAACATTCATAAGAAAGAAGATGGGTCAAAGATGACCCTGTAATGATCCGGCAACGAAAGCCAGGGGAAACGTACTGCAATTTTGCGAATTTCGAATAGACAGTCGATTCAAAGACTGATATAAATCAAAATGGGGTCCAAATAATAAACAAGAGGCCCAAGAGGGCCTGTCGCTCCACCGGCTAACTTCAGACAATTGTCATATTTATTACATTAACCAATGGTATACTAGTGGACTCTTCTATTGCTATATGTTGGACCAGTCCATTTGTCATATAAGGGGTGTCAGGCCTATTTTTTTTCTATTTTTGATGGAAAATTCTGTTAGCAAATAGTGCAGGCCCTGATCAGACATGGTGTTCTGTGGGGTCTGATCTGGGCCAGCACTGTTTGCCAAGGTACCCATTTAGGGTTTTCCCGCATGCAATGGGTAAAAAAGAAACAAGTGATCCACCCAAGGAGTGTCCATTCTATATTTTTTGGACCCCAGAGCCATGGTTGGCAGGATTTATGTGAGTGACCATTTGGCATTGCTCCGTTCTAAATATCTAAAGCTCTGGGCCTTATGGTTTCAGAGAAGAAGACTTTTTTTAAGTTTTTCCTATTATAAGTCTATGGGAACTAATATGCCTCTGGGCGTGACCAATTTTTTACCCCAGGGGCATTGTTGGCAGGATTTATTTGAGTGACCACTTGACTTTGCTGCATACTTAATATCTAAGCTCTGGGCACTGATGGTTTCAGAGAAGATTTGTGTCAGTTTTTCCCAGTATAAGTCTATGGGAGCTTATGGGCCTCAGGGTGTGGCCAATTTGGACCCCAGGGGCATAGTTGGCAGGATTTATGCAGATGAATACTTCAAGTTGCTACATACTAAGCTCTTGGCCTTATGGTTTCAGAGGAGAAAAGTTTCAAGATTTTGTCATTATTAGTCTGTGGGAGCTACTAAGCACCGGGGCGTTGCCAATTTGGACTCAAGAGTCATAGTTCGCAGGACTTAGTAGGTGACCACATAACTTTGCTACATACTACAGTTCAACCTGTATTAAGCAAGTGCCTAAGGGATAGTCAAAATATGCTTGCTTAAGACAGGTTCTTGCTTAATACAGGTGAAATTTAACACATCTGCCTTTCTTGGGAACTGAATGCCTGCTTGCTTAAGACAGGTTGCTTGCTTAATAGAGGTGGCCACTAAGACAGGTTTTACTGTAAATGTCTTAGCTTTAGGCTTTATGGTTTCAGAGAAGAAGTTTTTCCGTTTATTGGTCTATGGAAGCTAATGAGCCAAAGGTGGTGGCCATGGCGGCCATGTTTTTTGTCTGATCAAAATTTCTTCAATGAATCTGACAATGGTAGACACAAGGAACATTCATGAAAATTAAGAACGAAATCCATTTAGCGGTTTTGGAGGAGAAGATTAAAAAAAAAAAAGATCCCTTTATGAGTCTATGGAAGCTAATTAACCAATGGGCGTGTCCATGGCGGCCATGTTTTTTGTCTGATCAAAATTGCTTCAAGGAATCTGACACAGGTCCACCCAAGGAACATTCATGCAAAGTAAGAATGAAATCCATTACGTTGAGCGGTTTTGGAGGAGAAGGTTTTTAAAACTTTTCCCCATATAAGTCTTTGAAAGCTAATGAGCCAAGGGGCATGGCCATGGCAGTCATGTGGGGCATGGCCATGATGGCCATGTTTTTTGCCTGATCCGAATTTCTTCAAGGAATCTGACAGAGGTCCACCCAAGGAACATTCATGCAAAATAAGAATAAAATCCATTGAGCGGTTTTGGAGGAGAAGATTTTTAAATTTTTTTTTTTTTGCTTTCGATGCCATTTTGTTCTGCATGTAACAAAATTCTTTGAAGGAATTCAGAAGAGGACTATGTGAGAAACATGCCTGTGAAGTTTGGTTACAATCGACCAAGTAGTTAAGGAGGAAATGTTTAAAGAAAAAAGTTAACGCACGGATGCACAACCGCACAGACGCACAACAGACACAGGGCCATAACATATAACATAAGAACCGCCGGTCTTTGGCCAGTGGAGCTAAAAAATGAACAGATTTATGTTTTTATTTCTTTATTTATTTATTTTTTCCTTTCTTCCGTCGGATTCGGTATGCCTCCCTTTTCAACTAAGCCATTTTAACCCCCAGGGATCTGGAGAACTGTTGACACTGTAGTATAATTAGGTCTAATAAATCAATCTCCCTCAGTATTTTGAATTTATTTTGAAACATCAAGTCGTATAAATAGAATTTGTGTTGAAAACATCAGTTCTATCACCAGTGTGATGGGCATGTGAAATTTCTGATGTTTTGAATTTTAGAATGACAATTTGTAGGTGGACCTCTATAGATATGTGATAGTCAGCAAAATTTGAGGAGATTAATTCAGATACAGGAAGGTACTTTTAAATAAATAAATAAATAAATAAATAAATAAACAAGAACTTTTGAAGAAGAGAAGACTTTTTAACATTACACTACATGTTATATAGTGAAAATAAACCCCGCCCACTGCAGCCATGTTTTATGTCGGATCAAAATTTCTTCAAGGAATCTGACAGAGGTCCACCCAAGGAACATGCATGCCAAATAACTATGAAATAAAACAAGAACTTTTGCAGAAAATATTTTCAGCATTACACTATATGTTATATAGTGAAAATAAGCCTCGCCCATGGCGGCCATGTTTTTTTGTAAGATCAAATTTTTTTCAAGGAATCTGACAACAGTCCACCCAAGGACAATTCATGCAAATTACAATGAAATCCCACAAGTACTTTTGCAGAAAATGATTTTTTAGCATTACGTTATATGTTAAATAGTGAAAATAAGCCCCGCCCATGGCGGCCATGTTTTTTGTCGGATCAAAATTTCTTCAAGGAATCTAAAAGAGGTCCACCCAAGGAATATTCATGCAAAATAAAAACAAGGCATCGCATGCAATACAAATCCCCTCGCACTAGACAACTTCGTGTGTGGAAAACATTGAAATGGCAAAAGTCCAACTTGCTTGAGATATTATCATATGCAACATTTGTGTAAAGTTTGTTTAAAAATCCTCCAATAAATGTACATTCTAGAGTGATGACGTTTCTCTAAAAATAGCCATAGTGACCTTGACTTGAGGCCATGACCACGAAAGTAGATCTTGCTCAAGATATTATCATAAGCATCTTTTGTGTGAAGTTATATTAAAATCTGTTAATAAATGTAGGCGGTAGAGCGATGACAAAGTTTTTCTAAAGATAGCCACAGTGAACTTGACTTTGAGGTCATGACCTTGAAAGTCGAAGTAAGTCGAGATATTATCATAAGAAACATTTGTGTGAAGTTCTATTACAATCCATCATTAAATGTAGGCGCTAGAGCGATGACAAAGTTTTTCTAAAAATAGCCACAGTGACCTTGACCTTGAAAGTCAAAATAGCTCGAGATATTGTCATAAGAATCATTTGTGTGAAGTTATATTGAAATTTGTGAAAAAATGTAGTCACTAGAGCAATGACAAAGTTTTTCTAAAAATAGCCACAGTGACCTTGACCTTGAAAGTCAAACTCGCTCGAGGTATTGTCATAAGGAACATTTGTGTGAAGTTATATTGAAATGGATGAAGAAATGTAAGCGCTAGAGCCATGACAATTTTTTTCTAAAAATAGCCACAGTGACCTTGACCTTGAAAGTGGCACTCACTAGAGATATTGTTATAAGGAACATTTGTGTGAAGTAATATTGAAATTGGTGAAAAAAATGTAAGCGCTAGAGCAATGACAAAGTTTTTCTAAAAATAGCCACAGTGACCTTGACCTTGAAAGTGGAACTCACTAGAGATATTGTTATAAGGAACATTTGTGTGAAGTAATATTGAAATTGGTGAAAAAAATGTAAGCGCTAGAGCAATGACAAAGTTTTTTCTAAAAATAGCCACAGTGACCTTGACCTTGAAAGTCAAACTCGTTCGAGGTATTGTCATAAGCAACATTTGTGTGAAGTTATATTGAAATCAGTGAAGAAATGTAGGCGCTAGAGCGATAACAAAGTTTTCTAAAAATAGCCATAGTGACCTTGACCTTGAAAGTCGAAATGGTGAGATATTGTCATTAGGAACATTTGTGTGAAGTTATATTGAAATCGATGAAGAAATGTAAGCGCTAGAGGGATGACGAAGTTTTTCTAAAAATAGACACAGTGACCTTGACCTTGAAAGTGGAACTCGCTAGAGATATTGTCATAAGGAAGATTTGTATGAAGTTATATTGAAATTGGTGAAGAAATGTAAACGCTAGAGCGATGACAAAGTTTTTCTAAAAAATAGCCACAGTGACCTTGACCTTGAGGCCTTGACATTGATAGTCGAACCCGCTTGAGATATTGTCATAAGGAACATTTGTGTGAAGTTATATTGAAATCGGTGAAGAAATGTTAACGCTAGAGTGATGACAAAGTTATTCTAAAAATAGCCACAGTGACCTTGACCTTGAAAGTAGAACTCGCTAGAGATATTGTCATAAGGAACATTTGTGTGAAGTTATATTGAAATCAGTTAAGAAATGTAGGCGCTAGAGCGATGACAAAGTTTTTCTAAAAATAGCCACAGTGACCTTGACCTTGAGGTCATGACCTTGAAAGTCGAACTCGCTCAAAGTTGTCATATGAAACATTTGTGTGAAGTTATATTGAAATCAGTGAAGAAATGTAGGCACTAGAGCGAAAACAAAGTTTTTCTAAAAATAGCCACACTGACCTTGACCTTGAGGCGTTGACATTGATAGTCGAACCCGCTTGAGATATTGTCATAAGGAACATTTGTGTGAAGTTATATTGAAATCAGTGAAGAAATATAGGCGATAGAGCGATGACAAAGTTTTTTCTAAAAATAGCCACAGTGACCCTGACCTTGAGGCCATGAGTTGGAAAGTCGAACTCGCTGGAGATATTTTTATAAGGAACATTTGTGTTTAGTTATATTGAAATTGGTGAAGAAATGTAGGCGCTAGAGCGATGAAAATGTTTTTCTAAAAATAGCCACAGTGACCTTGACCTTGAGGTCATGACCTTGGAAGTCCAACTCGCTCAAGATATTGTCATAAGGAACATTTGTGTGAAGTTATATTGAAATCAGTGAAGAAATGTAGGCACTAGAGCGAAAACAAAGTTTTTCTAAAAATAGCCACTGTGACCTTGACCTTGAAGCCATGACCTTGAAGCCATGACCTTGAAAGTGGAACTCGCTCAGGATATTTTTATAAGGATCATTTGTATGAAGTAATATTGCAATTGGTGAAGAAATGTAAGCGCTAGAGCGATGACAATGTTTTTCTAAAAATAGCCACAGTGACCTTGACCTTGAGGTCATGACCTTGAAAGTCCAACTCGCTCGAGATATTTTTATAAGGATCATTTGTTTGAAGTTATATTGAAATTGGGGGAGAAATGTAGGCGCTAGAGCCATGACAAAGTTTTTCAAAAAATAGTGACCTTGACCTTGAGGTCATGACCTTGAAAGTCGATCTTGCTCCAGATATTGTCGTAAGGAACGTTTGTGTGAAGTTATATTAAAATCGGTCAAGAAATGTAGGCGCTAGAGCGATGACAAAAGTACGTACGTACGTACGTGGCGATAGAGCGATGACAAAAGTACGTACGTACGTGGCGCTAGAGCGATGACAAAAGTACGTACTTACGTACGTACGTACGGGACAAATGCTATATCCCCCCTCACAACTATGTTGTGCGAGGGGATAATGAAATCCAACAGGTGGGTTTGGAGGAGAAGATGTTTAAAGATTTTTAAATTTTTGTGTGGTTTTGTTGCCATGGCAACCAGAGTTCTGGGTGTAACAAAATTCTTTGAAGGAATTTAGATGAGGACTAAGTAAGGAACATTCCTGTGAAGTTTGGTTACAATTGGCCCAGTAGTTTAGGAGGAGAAGATGTTTTAGCATTACACTATATGTTAAATAGGGAAAATAAGCCCCGCCCATGGCGGCCATGTTTTTAGTCGGATCAAAATTTCTTCAAGGAATCTGAAAGGGGTCCACCCAAGGAACATTCATGCAAAATAAAAATGAAATCCAACAGATGGTTTTGGAGGAGAAGATTTTTAAAGATTTTTAATATTTTGTGTTGTTTTGTTGCCATGGCAACCAGAGTTCTGGGTGTAACAAAATTCTATGAAGGAATTTAGAAGAGGACTAAGTAAGGAACATTCCTGTGAAGTTTGGTTACAATGGGCCCAATAGTTTAGGAGGAGAAGATGTTTTAGCATTACACTATATGTTAAATAGGGAAAATAAGCCCCGCCCATGGCGGCCATGTTTTTTGTCGGATCAAAATTTCTTCAAGGAATCTGAAAGAGGTCAACCCAAGGAACAGTCATGCAAACTAAAAATGAAATCCAACAGGTGGTTTTGGAGGAGAAGATTTTTAAAGATTTTTATTTTTTTTTTGGTTTTGTTGCCATGGCAACCAGAGTTCTGGGTGTAACAAAATTCTTTGAAGGAATTTAGAAGAGGACTATGTAAGGAATATTCCTGTGAAGTTTGGTTACAATTGGCCCAGTAGTTTAGGAGGAGAATCTGTTTAAAGAAAAAGTTAACGCACGGATGCACGGACGCACGACCGCACGGACGCACGGACGCACGACGGACACAGGGCCATGACAATAGCCCCGCTGGCCTTCGGCCAGTGGAGCTAAAAACCTGTCTAGAATATGAGTATAAACCAATAATTTATTTCTGATTTCACAGAATATTTACGCTGATCTCAAAGGACCAAAAGTAAAATATAAACTGCACTATGGTTGATGAACGGGGAGACGTTTTACGGCCGCCACACGGCACAACACCAGCTGCAGTGAAGGCAAATAAAAATCTAAAATGAGTTCCTTCAAGAGCAATGAAAACATTCATAAGAAAGACGATGGGTCATACTACGTAGTTTCGGCTAATAAAGCCTCATCAGTGACCCTGTAATGATCCGCAACGAAATACAGAGGAAACGTACTGCAATTTTGCGAATTTCGAATAGGCAGTCGATTCAAAGACTGATATAAATCAAAATGGGGTCCAAATAATTAAAAATCTGTCTAGAATATGAGTCTAAACCAATAATTTATTTCTGATTTCTCAGAATATTTAGGCTGATATCAAAGGACCAAAAGTAAAATATAAACTGCATTATAAGCCTTTACATTGGAACCGTCATAGAATCTGAGGCCTGACCCACCGGCGTGCAATTAAAGAGGGAAGCAAAGTTGTCAACCGTGATTGGGTTAACTACCATGCATGCAATCTGTCGTATAAAATTTATGTTGTACCAAATCTTTTTATATCAAAGAATGATTTTACGAAATTGGGTGCTGAAGTCATTGCGGTTATAAATTTTTCTAAATTTATATACTATGTCATCATAAATTTCGGGTTCCAATAGACCTTAGAAGATTGGAGATTTCTGAGGTAGCGTTTCTACCATTTTACATGAACGGCTGTGCATGAGGAAGCTTTCAGTGCGTTGGGTGCCAAAAGTGGGAAAGTAACTGTCCTTTTGGCTTTCAGCTGTTGGTATTTCCGTTAGGGTATGTTGCTTCATGTTTGTGTTTCTTTCCTTCTGATGTCTCTGATGGGAGCTATGGGTTGATTGTATCGATTCCTGATCATTGCCTCCACTTTTATTTTTAGTAAAGAACAACGAGTTGTCCTAGTGCCCATGTCTGAGTCACTTTTAATAAAATATGATTTTGATCAGGACGACTTTCTTGAAAGAATTGTTACCGGGGACGAAACATGGTTCCATTAGGGTCTGGTTGTTTCATGTTTGTGTTTCTTTCCCTTTAGTGTCTCTGATGAGAGCTATAGGTTAATCATATCGATTTCTGGTTATTGCCTTCACTTGTATTTTGGATCTATCACTATGGTCCTGAGACTAAACGGCAGAGAAATCAATGCACTGGTCCATGTTCTCCGCGGCCAAAGAATTCAAGACTCAGTCTCCAGTTGGCAAGATCATGGTAACCAGTGGTTTTGGGATAGCAAAAGGTTCTGTTGGCGGACTATTAATGGGTACTATTATGCTAATATGATGGACAATTAAGTGCAGCTATAGCACAGAAAAGGTGTGGAAAAATTTCAAAAGGTGTGCTGTTGCAACATGACAGTGCTAGAGTCCATACTTTCAAAGATTCTGTGGACGCAATGAGGCGGCACAGTTTCAAACCCTTACCCCGTCCAGACTATTCCCATGATCTCGCACCCAGTGATTACTTTTGTTTCCGAACTTGAAGAAAGAATTGAGTAGACGTGTCAAATGGATGTGTTATCGTAACGTTGGACCTGCTCGTTGGAATATGGATATAGAAACCCCGAATAAAGGTATATTTTCATATGGAAACAAAGTAATATTCTTCTTTTATCCTTGTAATTCAATTGAAAGAATAAAAGAATAATCGGGGAGGGACAAATATTTTAGAAAGAGTATGAATTAAAAGAATAAAAGAAAATTATATTACTTTGAGACTGCAATGCCTAGAAGGTGCGATTTGTTTTGTTTGTTTGTTTTTTGATGGAAACTTAAACAAAGGAAGGCCATAAGGACAGTTACTTTCCCACAAAATGGCCATATGGCCATCCAAAATCAAAAGACACAAGTGACAAACTCAGTTAGTAACAAACAACAACATAAATAAATCGCCACAGAAGAACCGCCTTGGAACGGTCAGTGGAAAGATTTCCACTGGGGGCGTGGGGGGGGGGGGGGCTTAAATCGATTTTACGTGACCACAATCCTCGCCCTTACTTCCGTCGCGATTTAGACAAATAATTTGTTCAGTCCGCATGAAGGCCTCCTAACTCATCAGTGCAACATCTCCGTGAACACAAAAAATCAAAGAACCACAGAGGTGAGACAACGGTGAGGACTCGACAGCAAGAAACCACTGAAATGCTGGAGCAAAAGAAAACCAACAGTTAGACTCCGATGGGCCCGACCAGAGACAGAGTTTCAGGCACCAACCAACATTAACTTGAATTAGATCTCTCTAATTCTCAATAAGCCTTTACGTTGGAGCCGTCATAGAATCTGAGGCCTGACCCACCGGCGTGCAATTAAAGAGGGAAACAAAGTTACCAACCGTGATTGGGTTAACTACCATGCATGCAGTCTGTCGTAGAACAGCCATGTTGTACCCAATCTTTTTATATCGAAGAATGATTTTACGAAATTGGGTGCTGAAGTCATTGCGGTTATATATTTTTCTGAATTTATATACTAAGTCACCATAAAATTCGGGTTCCGATAGACCTTGTTGCAGAAGAGATTTAAGTCCAATATTTAATTTTGAAATTAAATCAGAATGGCGTCTATAAAATTTTGAAAAGGCTTTGCGTAGTTTATGGTACCGTTAACCCTGAATCCTGAATAAGTCTGAATCCACAGGCAAATTTCAATTTGATTTCATATTCAGTCCCACTGAGAATGGGTGAATGAAAATTTGTCAAAGAGATCCAGATCACGTGATCAAAATGGCCGCCAAGGCCGTATATGGTACAAAATTAGAAACAAAAGGTCTTATTATCCAGAATCGCTTGACCAAATGCATTGGGACCTGGTCCTAAGGCGGTCGTTCTTTTGTAGTGACTTATTTGTTATTTGACTTGGTGCCGTTGGTTCATGTTTCGTCTGTTGTTGTGTGTGCCTCCGTTTCACTTTCTATAGGTGACTTGAGACGGCTGCGTTATTAGAGTGTGGCCTTTCTTGAGTGATCTTTTCTGACTAGTTTGTAGCTTTAATTGACTAACTACTGATGGATCGTTTCAATGATGACGCTGGATCGGCCTTGACCTACTTTATGGAAATATTACATGTGGTTTCTTGTGATGGGATTTGGTTTTGAAAACTGTTGCATTATATGAAATGACTTATGACATGACTTTAAATTCCAAATGTCAAGGTTATTCATTGCCCATGGCCCCAGGGCACTATTATTACAGGCCCTTCACTAATCAAAGGGGATTTCTTCGAGATTGCTGCAGTTAGGGCAAATTTCGATTCAATTTTATATTCTGTCCCATTGGCAAAGGAACGAAAACTTATTAAAATGGTCCAGACCGCACGACAAAATGGCCAGATATGGTAAATAAACCTTAAAACATCTTCTTCTCCAGAACACTTGGCAGATTGCCTTGAATGTGATTATTTAGGTGACTGAGTACTACCGTTCAAATATTGACCCTAGGTTGATTTATACTTGGTTTTGGTTTAATTGCCCTTTCCAGTTTTTTTTTTTTTGTTGTTTTTTTTGGCTTATTTTAGGCCAATCGTTAGCAAAAGTTGGAGTACTCGGAGAAAAACCAATTGACCTTCTTTTGCAGAACTTGGCGTCTCGCATGTGACCGGAGCGTGGCTCGAACCACAACTTTGAGAGACCTACTGATCACGAGACAGCGCCAACGAAGGCTTGTTGACTCTAGATTGACCTTGACCTTTTTATAACAAGATTAAAGTTGGTTCCTTAAGCCTTTGATGGGGAAAAAGTAAAAAAAATGCATTTTTCTTTAGCTTTTATAGTGTGTGACACGTAAGTAGGCACTGCATGAATATCTATGAATGCAAGAAGTCTAGAATATTCAGTAAATTTGGATTTAGGGCTCTAGAATTGCAGGTCCATCAACATTACAAAGCACTTTTTTCTGAAATGGCTGCGCCAATGCCAATGAAATGTTCATATTCAGTCGCACTAGCAATGATTGATTTCAGGTCAGTTAAGTTTCAAATGCAGCCTCCTGTATATGTTGTTTTTATATGGGAAAGCGGTAAAAGAGCCCATATTTCAAAACGCCATGCCATCTATGATGTAATGTATGAACATCTATGTTAGAATGAAAAGTCATTTTGACACAACTGGCAGAAAATGTATATGAACCTCTTATAAGTACGAAAGATAAAGTTTTACTTAGATGGGGAAATATTGACCAAATAGTGTCAATAGCTTAGGGGGCGATCAGGGCCACATGGTCAGCTTGTTACCCGCTTGTGCACATGCCTGACCCGATATCGAATCAACGTTGATAGACTCTATACAGACAATCTGCTGGTCGTTGTGATTCAAGGAGACACCTTGGGTGAAAAAACAAACATTGTAATGTTATTAATAACGTAATTTCGTATTCGTCCATTTTCATGTCCCAGGTCTGCTGTATTGGCCTCTGTCGCGGTAAACACTAATTTTGTTTAGTTCGCATGAAGGCTTCCTAACTCATCAGTGTAACATATCCGAGAACAAACAAATAAAAAAACTACAAAGATGAAACAAGGTTGAGGACTCGACAGCATACAACAACAGAATTGCTGAAGCAAAAGAAAACCAACAGTTAGACTCCGAGGGGCCCGACCAAAGACGGAGCATCAGGCGCCAACCAACATAACGAATACTAAAATAAAATTCCATTTATGTTTTTTACGCTGGAACCGTCATATAATCTTAGGCCCGACCCACCGGTGTGCAATCAAAGAGGGAAGCAAAGTTGGCAACCGTGATTGGGTTAATCACCATGCATCCAGTCTGTTTTATAACATTTATGTTGTACCCAATTTTTATATATCGACGAACGATTTTACGAAATTGGGTACTAAAGTAACTACAGGCATGTAAATGTATTTTTCTAAATTTATATTCTAAGTCACCATAGAATTCCGGTTCCGATAGGCCTTGTTGCAGAAGTCCAATATTGAATTTTGAAACCAAATCAGAATGACGTCTATAAAACTTAGAAAAGACTTTACGTAGTTTATGATACCGATACCCCTGATTAAGAAGTTTAGCGGTTAAAAATTTATTACGAGTGTTGAAGTCGGATACATGACTAGACACTCTAGCGAATCGAATTAACTGCGAAATATAAACCCCGTACGATGTCGCACGAGGAACATCACTGTCCAAAAAAGGAAAATTTACAATCCCGAAATCAAACTCATCACGTTTATCATAAAGTTTGCAAGAAACAACCATACTACAATAGATAAATGTAAATCCGAAAGGGGGCCTCGGTATCAGAGGAATTTGCCTTGTTTAACTGAAGTTCTAGGTGATAAATCTGACTGATCAAACCATCAAAGTATGTATTGTCAATATTTAATAAATCCTCTAAATATCTAGAAGTAGAGCTAAAAGCTTCAATAATTTCAGATTGGTTATCAATGGAAAGCGACAACATGAAGTCTCTTTCATAACAATACAAGAACAGATCAGCCACAAGAGGTGCTCAATTCGTACCCATCGGAATACCCACAATTTGTCTAAACAACTTAGTACCGAATCTGATATAAATATTGTCAAGTAGAAAGGTGAGGGCATCACACACTTTTTGACATGACCAAAGTGTATAATTATTATGCTCTTTAAAAATGTAAAATGCATTTCTGACATTACATGCAAGATAGAGAGAATCTTCTCTGTGAAAAGCCCATTTAATTAAATTATTAAGCTTTACTTTTATAAGATTATGAGGAAGTGTAGTGTAAAGAGTGGAAAAATCGTAAGTAGACAGACATGAAGCACGAAAACGTCTGGATTTCAATTTCTTTAAAACCTCATTCGAATTTGTTATAGGCCAAAAGAGATTTCTTCCTGATCTTTCAAAGACTTTACCACAATATTTAATCATATGCGTTTTAATATCAGTAAGACAGGAAGTAAATAATTTAGAAAGTTCAGTGGTATTGCAAGAGCTAGAATTTGCAATAAACCGTGCTTTGTAAGGTCTTTTATGAAGTTTTGGTAACCGGTATGGCGTAGGAAGCTTGTCTGTTACACACACAGCAAACTTGGTGGCAGAATGACAAATATGTTCATCTACTATAGCTCTCTCTCTTCAGCTAAAGGCTGAAGTTCATAGTCCTTAGTACCACCAAGCTCCTGCTTAAGAGTGTTTACATAGTTGAGCCGTCACACAACGACGACGTTGTTAGCGGCCTTGTCTGCAGGGGCCAAAACAAACTTCTTAATATGAAATTCTTGAATACCTGGTTTAAGATGACGTCAAGACGTCTTAAGCTTAGGAGGTAATAAGTTAGTATTTTGAGAATAGAAAGAAATGCGTTTATTCACTAGTTTTAAAATGCTAAGTTTCCAGTCCTTAAGGGCTTTATGCACAACATACTCTCGCTTACACCATCGATTACCGAATTCATTCAAGGCAGCAGCGATTTCATCTCTACATTAACTGAAATCATTTTTAGAAGGAAACCGATATTTCGGTCCTTTAGAAATTATATTCCTTATCCTAGAATCAGGAAAAGTTTTCAAATTGCCAGTAATTACATGACCAGCAGCAGGATAGCAATACACTCAAATGAAACAGGAGTATTAGTATGAATATCAAGATCTGAAACAAGTTTATCGAAATTAAAAATGATAGATCTAACAGGTCTGGTCGCTTCATGTTTGTGTTTCTTTCCCTTTAGTGTCTTTGATGGGAGGAGTATATTAATTGTATCGATGCCTGATCTTTGTTTTACTTCTACTTTGTTATATTTATATCAAATTATAGGTCTTTCAGTATTTTGAAAATAAGCAGGAATGGAAGAAAGCACCGAGCTCTCACGAAAAATACTGGGGAAATCTATAGAATCCATACCCTTATTAATGAAGAATATTTTGAAGAAATGGCGTTCATGATTAATTTCAGGCTCCTAACTCATCAGTGCAATATCTCCGTGAACACAAAAATCAAACAACCACAGAGATGAAACAACGACGAGGACTCGATAGCAAGAAACAACAGAAATGCTTGAGCAAAAGAAAACCAACAGTTAGACTCCAATGGGCCCGACCAGAGACAGAGCATCAGCTACCAACCAACATAATAAAAATCTAAAATTAGTTCCTTTAAGAGCAATGAAAACATTCATAAGAAAGAAGATGGGTCATACTACGTAGTTTCGGCTAATAAAGCCTCATCCGTGACCCTGTAATGATCCGGCAACGAAAGTCAGAGGAAACGTACTGCAATTTTGCGAATTTCTTATCGGCAGTCGATTCAAAGACTGATATAAATCAAAATGGGGTTCAAATAATTAAAAACATGTCTAGAATATGAGTCTAAACCAATAATTTATTTCTGATTTCTCAGAATATTTACGCTGATCTCAAAGGACCAAAAGTAAAATATAAACTGCACTATGGTTGATGTACGGGGAGACGTTTTACGGCCGCCACACGACACAACACCAGCTGCAGTGAAGGCAAATAAAAATCTAAAATGAGTTCCTTTAAGAGCAACGAAAACATTCATAAGAAAGAAGATGGGTCATACTACGTAGTTTCGACTAATAAAGCCTCATCAGTGACCCTGTAATGATCCGGCAACGAAAGCCAGAGGAAACGTACTGCAATTTTGCGAATTTCGAATAGGCAGTCGATTCAAATAAAAATCAAAAATGAGTTCCTTTAAGAGCAATGAAAACATTCATAAGAAAGAAGATGGGTCAAAGATGACCCTGTAATGATCCGGCAACGAAAGCCAGAGGAAACGTACTGCAATTTTGCGAATTTCGAATAGGCAGTCGATTCAAAGACTGATATAAATCAAAATGGGGTCCAAATAACAAAAAAACCTGTCTAGAATATGAGTCTAAACCAATAATTTCTTTCTGATTTCTCAGAATATTTACGCTGATCTCAAAGGACCAAAAGTAAAATATTAACTGCACTATGGTTGATGTACGGGGAGACGTTTTACGGCCGCCACACGGAACAACACCAGCTGCAGTGAAGGCAAATAAAAATCTAAAATGAGTACCTTTAAGAGCAATGAAAACATTCATAAGAAAGAAGATGGGTCATACTACGTAGTTTCGACTAATAAAGCCTCATCAGTGACCCTGTAATGATCCGGCAACGAAAGCCAGAGGAAACGTACTGCAATTTTGCGAATTTCGAATAGGCAGTCGATTCAAAGACTGATATAAATCAAAATGGGGTCCAAATAATTAAAAATCTGTCTAGAATATGAGTCTAAACCAATAATTTATTTCTGATTTCTCAGAATATTTACGCTGATATCAAAGGACCAAAAGTAAAATATAAACTGCATTATAAGCCTTTACATTGGAACCGTCATAGAACCTGAGGCCTGACCCACCGGCGTGCAATTAAAGAGGGAAGCAAAGTTGTCAACCGTGATTGGGTTAACTACCATGCATGCAGTCTGTCGTATAAAATCTATGTTGTACCCAATCTTTTTATATCGAAGAATGATTTTACGAAATTGGGTGCTGAAGTCATTGCGGTTATAAATTTTTCTAAATTTATATACTATGTCATCATAAATTTCGGGTTCCAATAGACCTTAGAAGATTGGAGATTTCTGAGGTAGCGTTTCTACCATTTTACATGAACGGCTGGGCATGAGGAAGCTTTCAGTGCGTTGGGTGCCAAAAGTGGGAAAGTAACTGTCCTTTTGGCTTTCAGCTGTTGGTATTTCCGTTAGGGTATGTTGCTTCATGTTTGTGTTTCTTTCCTTTTGGTGTCTCTGATGGGAGCTGTGGGTTAATTGTATCGATTCCTGATCATTGCCTCCACTTTTATTTTTAGTAAAGAACAACGAGCTGTCCAAGTGCCCATGTCTGAGTCACTTTTAATAAAATATGATTCTGATCAGGACGACTTTCTTGAAAGAATTGTTACCGGGGACGAAACATGGTTCCATTAGGGTCTGGTTGTTTCATGTTTGTGTTTCTTTCCCTTTAGTGTCTCTGGTGAGCGCTATATGTTAATCATATCGATTTCGGGTTATTGCCTTCACTTGTATTTTGGATCCATCACTATGGTCCTGAGACTAAACGGCAGAGAAAACAATGCACTGGTCCAGGTTCTCCGCGTCCAAAGAATTCAAGACTCAGCCTCCAGTTGGCAAGATCATGGTGACCAGTGTTTTTGGGATAGCAAAAGGTTCTGTTGGCGGACTATTTACCTCATGGCCAGACTATTAATGGGTACTATTATGCTAATATGATGGACAATTAAGTGCAGCTATAGCACAGAAAAGGTGTGGAAAAATTACAAAAGGTGTGCTGTTGCAACATGACAGTGCTAGATTCCATACTTTCAAAGATTCTGTGGACGCAATGAAGCGGCACAGTTTCAAACCCTTACCCCGTCCAGACTATTCCCATGATCTCGCACCCAGTGATTACTTTTGTTTCCGAAATTGAAGAAAGAATTGAGTAGACGTGTCAAATGGATGTGTTATCGTAACGTTGGACCTGCTCGTTGGAATATGGATATAGAAACCCCGAATAAAGGTATATTTTCATATGGAAACAAAGTAATATTATTCTTTTTAGCTCACCTGTCACGTAGTGACAAGGTGGGCTTTTGTGATCACTTTTCGTCCGTCGTCCGTCGTCAGTGCGTGCGTGTGTGCGTGCGTGTGTGTGTGTGCGTGTGTGTGCGTAAACTTTTTCTTCAAATGACATCTCCTCCTAAACCACTGATCAGATTTTGACCAAACTTCACAGCAATGATCCTTATGTGGTCCCCTTTCAAAATTGTTCAAATGGTTCCGGTCCATTGCACATCTGGGTCACAGGAGCTAAAAATATATTTTTTTACTGAAAATCTTTAAAAATCTTCTTCTCTGAAACCGCAAGGCCCAGGTCTTTGATATTTGGTATGAAGCTTCAGCTAGTGGACCACTACCAAGATTGTTCAAATTATAGCCCTGGGGCCAAAATTGCCCTCGCCCCGGGGGCCTTTGGTTTTACATAGGCTTATATAGGGAAAATCTTTAAAAATCTTCTTCTCTGAAACCGCAAGGCCCAAGTCTTTGATATTTGGTATGAAGCTTCATCTAGTGGACCTCTATCAAAATTGTTCAAATTATAGCCCTGGGGCCAAAAATGCCCCTGCCCCGAGGGCCTTTGGTTTTACATGGGCTTATATAAGGAAAATCTTTAAAAATCTTCTTCTCTGAAACCACAAGGCCCAGGTCTTTGATATTTGGTATGAAGCTTCATCTAGTGGACCTCTACCAAGATTGTTCAAATTATAGCCCTGGGGCCAAAAATGGCCCCGCCCCGGGGGTCTTTGGTTTTACATTGGCTTATATAGGGAAAATCTTTAAAAATCTTCTTCTCTGAAACCGCAAGGCCCAAGTCTTTGATATTTGGTGTGAAGCTTCATCTAGTGGACCTCTATCAAGATTGTTCAAATTATAGCCCTAGGGCCAAAATGCCCCCGCCCCGGGGCCCTTTGGTTTTACATAGGCTTATATAGGGAAAATATTTAAAAAATCTTCTTCTCTGAAACCACAAGGCCCAGGTCTTTGATATTTGGTATGAAGCTTTATCTAGTGGACCTCTACCAAGATTGTTCAAATTATAGCCCTGGGGCCAAAAATGGCCCCGCCCCGGGGGTCTTTGGTTTTACATAGGCTTATATAGGGAAAATCTTTAAAAATCTTCTTCTCTGAAACCCCAAGGCCCAAGTCTTTGATATTTGGTGTGAAGCTTCATCTGATGGACCTCTATCAAGATTGTTCAAATTATAGCCCTAGGGCCAAAAATGCCCCCGCCCTGAGGCCCTTTGGTTTTACATAGGCTTATATAGGGAAAATATTTAAAAAATCTTCTTCTCTGAAACCACAAGGCCCAGGTCTTTGATATTTGGTATGAAGCTTCATCTAGTGGACCTCTACCAAGATTGTTCAAATTATAGCCCTGGGGCCAAAAATGCCCCTGCCCCGGGGCCTTTGGTTTTACATAGGCTTATATAGGGAAAATCTTTAAAAATCTTCTTCTCTGAAACTGCAAGGCCCAAGTCTTTGTTATTTGGTGTAATGCTTCATCTAGTGGACCTCTATGAAGATTGTCCAAATTAAAGCCCTGGGGCCAAAAATGTCCCCACCCCATGGGGCCTTTGGTTTTACATAGGCTTATATAGGGAAAATCTTTAAAAATCTTCTTCTCTGAAACCACAAAGCCCAGGTCTTTGATATTTTGTATGAAGCTTCTTCTAGTGGACCTCTACCAAGATTGTTCAAATTATAGCCCTAGGGCAAAAAATGGTCCCGCCCCGGGGGTCTTTGGTTTTACATAGGCTAATGTAGGGAAAATCTTTAAAAATCTTCTTCTCTGAAACCACAAGGCTCAAGTCTTTGATATTTGGTATGAAGCTTCATCTAGTGGACCTCTATCAAGATTGTTCAAATTATAGTCCTAGGGCCAAAAATGCCCCCACCCCGTGGCCCTTTGGTTTTACATAGACTTATATAGGGAAAATCTTTAAAAATCTTCTTCTATGAAACCCCAAGGTCCAGGTCTTCAATATTTACTAGGAAGCTACATCCAGCAGAATTCTACCAAGAGTGTTCAAATTTTTAGCCCTGGAGCCATAATTTGCCATGCCCCCAGGCCCACATGATTTACATAGACTTACATAGGGAAACCTATAAAATCTTTTTCCCCGACTACCTAGGCCTAGGTGTTTGATTTGAGGCTTCATCTGATGGACATCTACTAAGATTGTTCAGATTATAGCCCTAATGGGAAGAAACTGGTCCTGCCCTGGGGCCCACATGTTTTACATAGACTTCTGTTAGAAATACCTTTAAAATTCTTCTTAGAAATCACAGGGCTCAGGTCTTTGATATTTGGTGTGAAGCTTCATCTTGTGGACCTCTACCAAGGTTGTTCAAATTAAAGCCCAGGGGCTAAAATGGTCCTGCCTGAGGCCCACTTGTTACACTATGGATCAGGTGAGCGAACCCAGGGCCCTCTGGGCCCTCTTGTTATCCTTGTAATTCAATTGAAAGAAAAAAAGAATAATCGGGGAGGGACAAATATTTTAGAAAGAGTATGAATTAAAAGAATAAAAGAAAATTATATCACTTTGAGACTGCAATGCCTAGAAGGTGCGATTTTTTTTTTTTGTTGTTGTTGTTGTTTTTTTGTGTGTGGAAACATAATTTAGAAGTATTTTCAAAAGGGTCGTCTACTCCAGGAATGTCAAAGAAGATGCTTTTTGATTGCAATTCCTAGAAGATGCGGTTGTTCTATTGATGTCATTGATTTTACACAAGATTATCACTACTTGGAAAATGGAAATAACACGCCAATTCGATCATGCGATCCAAATAATGGTGAGTTTAGTTATTATGCTTCTATATTTTCATTTACCATGCAAATTCCAATTTCTTATTCATCAAAATTATAATTTACATTGCAAATCCTTATCATTAACCATGCAACTTCATTCTCATTTAACATGAATACTCTTTCAATAGAAATTCCTTCTCACTCACCAGGCGAATTCCTTCTCATTTACTATGCTAATTATTTTTCTTTTGTTGGGATATTGAAGGACACAGATGCCCTCAATATCCAAATGATGAACAATATTTGACAATAGCAATACAATAAAGCTGGCGTCATTCGATATCGAAACTCAGGACTAATAGAATCTATGATGGGGATGAGACCTCGACAAGGAAATCTCAGGCAAGTTTTCAGTTTATTTAAGTCTCATGCTCATAGCCGAACATGAGACTTAAATAAACTGAAAACGAGCCTGAGATTTCCTTGTCGAGGTCTCAACCCCATCATTGATTATTTTTCTCATCCACATACTTTAAAGAATGTGTTGTGAATGGTCAAATAGTTGTTAAGCTATTACCGTCAGACTGCCAAAGAATACAGAAAAGTGGCCCCTTCACACAAAAGTAACAGAGGAAAGAAAGGTAGAGCATTAATTTTATTATTCCTACCTTCTAAAGAATGTTGTTAAGACATGTTTTGTTCCAGTGGGCTGCTTAAATTCATTTAAAAAAAAAATCCATTTACATGTAGTGGTACATTTGAAATGAAAACCATTCCTACTAAGTAAGTTCTTTAAACATTTTTATTTTCAGTGGACTCCTTAAATTCATTTTCAAACCATCCATTTACATTAAGTGGTACATTTGAAATTAAAACCACTCCCTCTTTCTACAACAGTATATCTATATTTCATGACATTCTTCCTGACACTTGACAGCAGTTTGTTGCCACACTGCATGTTCATTTCATTAAAGGTTGCTTAAGGACATAACATTGTGCCTGTGAAAAATGTACATCAAGGGAGAAATAGAAAAAGGGTCTGCTTGTTTGCTACGGTAGCATTAAACATGCAACCTCGCTTACGCGTCGCCATAAAACAAAATTTCCGATCGTAAAACAGCCAATTTACCGACCTAATGACAATGTTTTAATACAGTAATTCCATAAGTCAGCGTGCTGATATCGAACACGATTGTTCCTTAGATTTCACCGTGCTTTTCTAACCATTCAAGATTTGTAGCTGCCTACGATTCAGTATATCGAAATCGAATCAGCGATTAATGCGGCACAATAGAATAAAATATAAAACATTGGTTTTATGGTGTTTTTGGAATGTTTGCCCCTTTTCCTGCCGAATAAATTCATTTAACCTCAACCATTTATGTGTTTCAACCAATCAGATAACTTAATGTAATTTATTCAAACAAATTCACCAAATGAATGTCAAACAGCATAGTTACATATCAGATGGAGAATCTATCTGATAATATCTTAAAGATATGCTCTACCTTTGCAAACAGCGTAGATAATATAAAATGATATGTTCTACCTTTGCAAACTATGTAAATTATTTGAAAACGATATGATCTACCTTTGCAAACAGTGTAGATTATTATAAAAGGACATGCTCTACCTTGCAAACAGTGTAGATTATTATAAAAGGATATGCTCTACCTTTGCAAATAGTGTAGAATATCATAAGAGGATATGCATTATCTTTGCAAACTGTGTAGACTATTATAAAGGATATGCTCTACCTTTGCAAACAGTGTAGGTTATTATAAAATGATCTGCTCTACTTTTGCCAATAGTGTAGGTTAATATAAAGGATATGCTCTACCTTTGAAAACAGTGTAGATTATTATAAAAAGATATGCTCTATCTTTGCAAACAGTGTAGTTTATTATAAAATGATACGCTTTACCTTTGATTATTATAAAAAGGATAAGCTCAACCTTTGCAAACTGTGTATATAATTATAAAAGGATATACTCTACCTTTTCAAACAGTGTAGATTATTATAAGAGGATATGCTCTACCTTTGCAAATAGTGTAAATTAATATAAAAGGATATGCTCTATCTTTGAAAACCGTGTCTATTATTATAAAAGGATACGCTCTACCTTTGCAAACAGTGTAGATTGTTGTAAAAGGATACGCTCTACCTTTCAAATAGTGTAGATAATTATAAAAAGGATACGTTCTACCTTTGCAAACAGTGTAGATTATTATAAAAGGATAAGCTCTACCTTTGCAAACAGGGTAGATTATTATAAAAGGATGTGCTCTACCTTTGCAAACAGTGTAGATTATAATAAAAGGACATGCTCTACCTTTGCAAACAGCGTAGATTATTATAAAAAGATATGCTGTAACTTTGCAAACAGTTAAGATTATTATAATCTACACTGTTTGCAAAGATTTCACAAAGAGGAGGGCTGAATTTCTGAAACGATTTTTATGCTATTACTAATTAAAGTTTGTGACATATCATGGAAATAAACAAATATTTCATCCCTTCCTTGGAAATTGTAGAACGCTACATCATTTATTGTACAGAAAATAGGAAGATCACCACAACGTAGTGCCTTGATTACATGCTTTCTTTCAAAATACATAGTGTACTTATTGTGTATCAACAGACCCTTTGTGTTCTCAAAAGCGTACTTATAGTGTTAGTGTATCTTCAGACACTTTCTTTTGCCCCCGCCCAGCGGGGCTTGAAGAAATAGATGGGCTGCATGATGCTTCCACGCAGAGCTGAAACCGACCCGCACACGAGTACTGATAAACCGTTTAGAGACTCTAAAATAGAAGTGGAGGCAATGATCAGTAACCGATACAATTAACCCACGGCGCCCATCCGAGATACCAAAGAGAAAGAAACACAAACATGAAACAACAGACCCTAATGGAAACATCAATAACGGAAATGCCAAAAGGAGAGTTACTTTCCCACAAAATGACAAGTTGGCTATCCAAAATAAAATAATATAAGCGACACAAACACCCAAACACAAACCATAACAAAAATAAACCGCGACAGAAGAACCGCCTTGGAACGGTCAGAGGAAACGAATTCCATTGGGGGGCTTTAATCGAACTTACGTGGCCACAATCCTCGCCCTTACTATCGTCGCGATTAAGACAAATAATTTGTTCAAGATTAAACAACGGTGAAGACTCGACAGCAAGAAACCACTGAAATGCTGGAGCAAAAGAAAACCAACAGTTAGACTCCGATGGGCCCGACCAGAGACAGAGCATCAGGTAAGCCTGCCCAGGCTATGCTGTGCGAGTCGGTCCGTCCATGCGTATAAACCCTATTGATTTCATTAGGCGGCCGGGCTTGAGATGTCATGCCATCTCAATGTCGGATAAAAGTCCCACAAAATTGGAAGCAATGTCTCAAAAATGACATTTACAGTGTTGACGGGGATGTTAAACTTCAAATCAAACAAACAAACAGACACTTTCTCTGTTCTCCATAATGTTCTTACTGTGTATCTTCAAACACATTCTCTGTTCTCCATATTGTTCTTATTGTGTATCTTCAAACACTTTCTTTTTTCTCCATAGTGTTCTTATTGTGTATCTACAAACACTTTCTCTGTTCTCCAAAGTGTACTAATTGTGTATCTTCAGACACTTTCTCTGTTCTCCGTAGTGTACTTATTGTGTATCTTCAGACACTTTCTCTGTTCTCGGTAGTGTATTGATAGTGTATCTTCAAACACTTTCTCTGGTCTCCGAAGTGTACTTCTTGTGAATCTTCAAACAATTTCTATGTTCTCCATAGAGTATCATTGTGTGTCTTCAGACACTTTCTGTGCACTCTATAGTGTACCTATTGTGTATCTTCAAACACGTTCCGTGTTGTCCATAGTATTCTTAGTGTGTATCTTCAGACACTTTCTCTGTTCTCAATAGTGTTCTTATTGGGTATTTTCAGATACTTTCTCTGTTCTCCATACTGTACTTATTGGGTATCTACAAACACTTTCTCTGTTCTCCATAGTGTTCCTATTGTGTATCTACAAACACTTTCTCTGTTCTCCATAGTGTACTTATTGAGTATCTACAAACACTTTCTCTGCTCTCAATAGTGAACTGAATGTGTATCTTCAGACACTTTCTCTGTTCTCGATAATGTTCTTATTGGGTATCTACAAACACTTTCTCTGTTCTCCATAGTGTTCTTATTGTGTATCTACAAACACTTTCTCTGTTCTTCATAGTGTTCTTATTGTGTATCTTCAGACACTCTCTGTTCTCCTAAGTGTTCTTATTGTGTACCTTTAGAAACATTCTCTGTTATCCATTATGTACTTATTGTGTATCTTCTGACACTTTCTCTGTTTTCCATTGTGTAGTCATTGTGTATCTTCAGACACTTTCTCTGTTTTCCATTGTGAAGTTATTGTGTGTCTTTAGACACTTTCTCTGTTATCGGTAGTGTACTGATTGTGTATCTGCAAACACTTTCTCTGGTCTCCGTAGTGTACTTAGTGGGTATCTTCAAACACTTTCTCTGTTCTCCATAGTGTACTTATTGTGTATCTTCAGACACTTCCTCTGTTCTCCGTAGTGTACTTATTTGGTATCTTCAGACACTTTCTCTGTTTTCGAAAGTGACTGACCGTGTATCTTCAAACACTTTATCTGTGTACCATAGTGTTCGTATTGTGTATCTTCAGACACTTCTTCTGTTCTCGGTAGAGTACTTATTGGGAATCTTCAGACACTTACTCTGTTCTCCATAGTGTACTTATTGTGTATCTTTAAACACTTTCTCTGTTCTCCATAGTGTACTTATTGTCTATCTTCAAACACTGTCTCTGTACTCCATAGTGTTCTTATTGTGTATCTACAAACACATTCTCTGGTCTACGTAGGGTACTTATTGTGTATCTTCAAACACTTTATCTGTTCTCCATAGTGTACTTATTGTGTATCTCCAAACACTTTCTGTGATCTCCATAGTGTACGTATTGTGTATTTTCAGACATTTTCTCTGTTCTCCATAGTATACTTATTGTGTATCTTCAAACACCTTCTCCGTTCTCCATAGTGTACTTAAATTGTGTATCTTCAGACACTTTCTCTGTTCTCGATAGTGTACTTATTGTGTATCTACAAACGCTTTCTGTGTTCTCCATAGTGTTCTTAATGTGTATCTACAGACCCTTTCTCTTTTCTCAATAGTGTACTTATTGTGTATCTACAAACACTTTCTCTGTTCTCTATAGTGTTCTTATTGTGTATCTACAAACACTTTGTCTTTTCTCAATAGTGTACTTATTGTTGATCTTCAGACACTTTCTATGTTCTCCAATGTGTACTTATTGTGTATCTTCAGACACTTCCTCTGTTCTCCGTAGTGTAATTATTGGGTATCTTCAGACACTTTGTCGGTTTTCGATAGTGTCTGACCGTGTATCTTCAAACACTTTCTCTGTTCACCATAGTGTTCGTATTGTGTATCTTCAGACACTTCCTCTGTTCTCGGTAGAGTTCTGATTGGGAATCTTCAGACACTTTCTCTGTTCTCCATAGTGTACTTATTGGGAATCTTCAGACACTTTCTCTGTTCTCCATAGTGTTCTTATTGTGTATCTTCAAACACTTTCTCTGTTCTGGATAATGTACTTATTGTGTATCTTCAGACACTTTCTCTGTTCTCAATAGTGTACTTATTGTGTATGTTCAGACACTGTCTCTGTTTTCCATAGTGTTCATATCGTGTATCTACAAACACTTTCTCCTGTCTACGTAGGGTACTCATTGGGTATCTTCAAACACTTTCTGTGTTCTCCATAGTGTACTTATTGTGTATCTTCAGTCACTTTCTCTGTTCTTCATAGTGTACTTATTGTGTATCTTCAAACAATTTTCTCTGTTCTCCATAGTGTACTTAAACTGTGTATCTTCAGACACTTTCTCTGTTCTCCATAGTGTACTTATTGTGTATTTTCAAACACTTTCTGTGCTCTCCTTAATGTTCTTAATGTGTATCTACAGACACTTTCTCTGTTCTCCATAGTGTACTCATTGTGTATCTTCTGACAATTTCTCTGTTCTCCGTAGTGTACTTATTGTGTATCTTCAGACACTTTCTCTGTTCTCTATAGTGTACTTATTTTGGATCTTCAGACACTTTCTATGTTTTTTCCACGGTGTACTTATTGTGTATCTTCAGACACTTCCTCTGTTCTCCGTAGTGTACTTATTGGGTATCTTCAGACACTTTGTCTATTTTCGATAGTGAATGACCGTGTATCTTCAAACATTTTCTCTGTTAACCATATTGTTCGTATTGTGTATCTTCAGACACTTCCTCTGTTCTCGGTAGAGTACTTATTGGGAATCTTCAGACACTTTCTCTGTTCTCCATAGTGTACTTATTGTGTATCTTCAGACACCTTCTCTGTTCTTCATAGTGTACTTATTTTGTATCTTCAAACAAGTTTCTCTGTTTTCCATAATGTGCTTAAACTGTGTATCTTCAGACACTTTCTCTGTTCTCCATAGTGTACTTATTGTGTATCTACAAACACTTTCTGTGTTCTCCAAAGTGTTTAATGTGTATTTACAGACACTTTCTCTGTTCTCCATAGTGTACTTATTGTGTATCTTCAGACACTTTCTCTGTACTTTTTAGTGTTCTTATTTTGTATCTTCAAACATTTTCTCTGTTCTCCGTATTGTACGTATTGGGTATCTTCAGACACTTTCTCTGTTCTAGGTAGTGTACTGATTGTGTATCTTCAAACACTTTCTCTGGTCTCCGTTGTGTACTTATTGTGTATCTTCAAACACTTTCTCTGGTCTCCGTTGTGTACTTATTTTGTATCTTTAAACACTTTCTCTGGTCTCCGTTGTGTACTTATTGTGTATCTTCAAACACTTTCTTTCTCTGTTCTATATAGTGTACTTATTGTGTATCTTCATAAACTTCCTCTGTTCTCCATAGTGTACTCATTGTGTATCTTTAGACACCTTCTTTATTCTCAATATTGAACTTATTGTGTAACTACAAACACTTTCTCTTTTCTCCATAGTGTATTTATTGTGTATCTTCGGACACCTTCTGTGTTGTTTATAGTGTACTTATTGTGAAACTACAAATACTTTCTTTGTTATCCATAGTGTTTTTATTGTGTATCTTCAGAGACTTTCTGTGTATTCCATAGTGAACTTTTTGTGTATCTTCAAACACTTTCTGTGCACTCCATAGTGTACTATTGTGTATCTTTAAACACTTTCCGTGTTGTCCATAGTGTTTTTATTTTGTATCTTCAGATACTTTCTCAGTTCTCCATAGTGTTCTTATTTTGTATCTTCAGATAATTTCTCTGTTCTCCATACTGTATTTATTGGGTATCTACAAACACTTTCTCTGTTCCCCATAGTGCTCCTATTGTGTATCTACAGACACTTCCTCTGTTCTCCGTAGTGTACTTATCGGGTATCTTCAGAAACTTTCTTTGTTCTCTTATTGTGTATCTTCAAACACTTTCTGTGTTTTCTAAACTGACTGACCGTGTATCTTCAAACACTTTCTCTGTTCACCATAGTGTTCGTATAGTGTATCTTCAGACGCTTCCTCTGTTCTCCGTAGAGTATTTATTGGGAATCTGCAGACACTTTCTCTGTTCTCCATAGTTATCTTATTGTATATCTTCAAACACTTTCTCTGTTCTCCATAGTGTACTTATTGTGTATCTTGATACACTTTCTCTGTTCTCAAAAGTGTACTTAAACTGTGTATCTTCAGACACTTTCTCTGTTCTCCATAGTGTACTTATTGTGTATCTACAAACACTTTCTCTGTTCTCCATAGTGTACTTATTGTGTATATTCAGACACTACCTCTGTTCGCCTTAGTGTACTTATAATGTATCATCAAACACGTATATAAATACTGACCGTGTATCTTCAAACACTTTCTCTGTTCACCATACTGTTCGTATAGTGTATCTTCAGACACTTCCTCTGTTCTCCGTAGAGTACTTATTGGGAATCTTCAGACACTTTCACTGTTCTCCATAGTGTTCTTATTGTGTATCTTCAAAAACGTTCTTTGTTCTCCATAGTGTACTTAAATTGTGTATCTTCAGACACTTTCTCTGTTCTCCATTGTGTACTTTTTGTCTATCTACAAACACTTTCTGTGTTCTCCATAGTGTTCTTAATGCTTATCTTCAAACACTTTCTCTGTTCTCCATAGGGTTCTTATTGTGAATCTAGAAACACTTTCTCATAGTGTACTTATTGTGGCTCTTCGGACACTTTCTCTATTCTCCGTAGTGTACTTATTGGGCATCTTCAGACACTTTCTCTGTTCCCGGTAGTGCACTGATTGTGTCTCTTCAAACACTTTCTCAGGTCTCCGTTGTGTACTTATTGTGTGTCTTCAAACACTTTCTCTGTTCTCCACGGTGTACTCATTGTGTATGTTCAGACACTTTCTCTGTTCTCCATAGTGTACTTATTGTGTATCTTCAGACACCTTCTATGTTCTCCATAGTGAACTTATTGTGTAACTACAAACACTCTCTGTGTTCCCCACAGTGTACTTATTGTGTATTTTCAGACACCTTTTGTGTTCCCTATAGTGTACTTATTGTGTAACTACAAACACTTTCTTTGTTATTCATAGTGTTTTTATTGTGTATCTACAGACCCTTTCTGTGTTCTCCTTAGTGTACTTATTGTGTAAATAGAAACACTTTCTGTGTTCTCCATAGTGTACCTATTGTGTATCTTCAAACACTTTCTGTGTTCTCCATAGTTTACTTATTGTGTATCTTCATACACTTTCTGTGTTCTCCATAGTGTTCTTATTGTGTAACTACAAACACTTTCTGTGTTCTCCAGAGTGTACTAATTGTGTGTCTTCAGACAATTTCTGTGCTTATTATGTAACTTCATAGACTTTCTGTGTTATCTATAGTATAACATTGTGTATCTTCAGACACTTTTTGTGTTCTCCATAGAGCCAGTATTGTTTATTTTCAGACACTTCATGTGTTCTCCGTAGTGTACATATTGTGTAACTACAAACACTTTCCTTGTTCCCTATAGTGTACTTATAGTTAATCTACACGTACTTATTGTGTATCTTCAGACACATTCTGTGTTCTACAAACCAAGATAGATCAAGGTTTTGGTGGAGTGGTGTGTGACGATTGCTTGACGCCTTGCAAGTAAGATCTCTCTCTCTCTCTCTCTCTCTCTCTCTCTCTCTCTCTCTCTCTCTCTCTCTCTCTATGTCTGTATGCATGTCCTATCTATCTATCTATCTATCTATCTATCTATCTATCTATCTATCTATCTATCTATCTATCTATCTATCTATCTATCTATCTATCTATCTATCTATCTATCTATCTATCTAGCTAGCTAGCTAGCTAGCTAGCTAGCTAGCTACCTATAAGAATCATTTGTTCATATAAGAAAATTAAAATGTTTATTTGATTTGAGGTTTATCGTCTCCATCAAAACTACATGGGTCATTTTGATTTTGGAGACGTTGCTTTAGATTTTTATCCGCCATTGAGATTAAATGACATTTTAAGATTGCCCCTCAATAAAACCAATAGGATTTATATGCACGAACGGTCCAACTCGCACCACTTTGTCTGGACAGTCTTAGATCATGTAAGCGATTTATAAGAACTCCTGTGCGTTCGGTTTCAGCTCTGCGTGAAAGCATCATGCAGCCCAATCTATTATTTAATCCACGCTGGTTGAGCCCTCATTTAAGAAAATATTATAATTTTTATAACGTTCATTGAAGTATGAATAACAACGGGTCCTGAGCAAAGAAGGTGAACCCCCGAAGAACATAAGAATCTTACATGGGTGTGAGGCTGGATAGAAAAATCCGTCCCGGGATCAATGTCCGGCATCACTCGGCAAGCCTTGAGATGCCGGACAGTGACCCTCGGGAGTGATTTGTCCATCCATCCCTCACACCCATGTAGGAGTCTCCTTCTTGCATACCTTTCATTTCTGAGCATGGAATTTTGATAATACAGTCACCTCTGTTGCCGACGTCCGCCATATTGCCATGACCATGTTGTGATGTTTAGTGACGTCAGGTAATGTGCTGTGACGTCAACCTTAACGACAGAGCATATGAGGTCGTATTCAACCAGTGAATTTCTGAAACACGCGAGAATATTCGATTTTTTTTGGTAAGAACACCGGGGTCAGAACAGAATTTCTGAGGATAGAATTTCTGTCCCAAGCTAAAACTATGGATTTCCTTATCTGGTGTGCAAGAACTTTACTTACACTCTGTTCATCATGCTTCAATGAACGTTAAATGAATTACCTTAATTAAATGTACTGATTTGTCAGCCTCGATAGCCCAGTGGTTAACGTGTTCGACTCATGATCGAGAGGTTGTGCGTTCGAATCCGGCACCCTGTATCAAGGTGTGTCCTTGGGCAAGACACATAATGACCGTGCCTCACTCCACCCAGGTGTAAATGGGTAGCAGTGGTGTAATTGTCACTGCCTCTTTCGCGAGCGCGCGTGAAAACATCCGGAATGAGTGTTCGAGAGCGATTAAATAAGCTTGAAGCTTCCATCGCAATTGAACTAAAATAAATTAGTGTAAACTAAATGCACTGATACTCTAAAAGATTTTTTTTTTTTCAAAATGACGTCTGCTGAAAAAATACCCAGCATGCAGAGTATTAATAATGTCGCCTTCGTCCATCATATTGGAGAGAGGCATGGTTTATTTTGACATCACTGAATGACCATATGACGTCGGGTGAATTAATATATTTATTGAGGTTTAAACATTGCATTCCAAGGTCAGGTGGTCAGGTGGTTTTTCTCCGGGTACTCCGGTTTTCGCCCACCTGATTAACGATCGCCTCGATATGAGTGAAATAATGGCCGTAATAAAAGTTTGTTTGTTTGTTTGATTTGAAGTTTAACGTCACCGTCAACACTGTAAAGTTCATTTTGGAGACGCTGCTTCCAATTTTATGGGACTTTTACCCGACATTGAGATGACATGACATCTCAAGCCCTGCGGCCCAATGTAATAAAATAATATGATACTTATATGTGGTTTTACTCCAGACATCTACATGTTCTGAGATACAACTGACCTCGGAAAACATATGAACCTTTTGATTTCTCCAAGTTAATTTCTTTTAAATTCAAAAAGTCAATATTACGTACAATATGTTTGCATATAAAATAGGTAAAAACTTCCGCTGCAATGGAATACAAACCCTTAACTTGCCGAGAATAACTGCAGCTGAAAATGTCGTCTGTTTATGTTCGTCTGTTGAATCTTCTTGTAAACTTTTTAAAAATAACTAAAAAAAACTTTTCAAATTATCGGTGCATGTTAACACTACGTATTTTGATTATATTTTGCATATTGGCAAACAGTGTATACTCAGACCAGACTGCAGTCTGATCTGCGTCCACTTGGATTGCAACAATTGTTTTAAAAATACGAACAGACGACTAAGCAGACGACAATTGTCCTTATTGACATTTTATGGATAAAACATTGCATTACGACGTTTTTAGCTCACCGTCACGTAGTGACGAGGTGAGCTTTTGGGATCACTTTTTGTCCGTCGTCCGTCGTGCGTCCGTGCGTCCGTCCGTGCGTCCGTCCGTCCGTGCGTCCGTCCGTCCGTGCGTCGTAAACAATTTCTTTAAACGACATCTCCTCCTAAACCACTGATCGGATTTTGACCAAACTTCACAGGAATAATCCTTAGGTGGCCCCCTTTCAAAGTTGTTCAAATGGTTCCGGTCCGTTGCACATCTAGGTCACAGGAGCCAAAAATAGATTTTTTCCACCAAAAACTTAAAAAATCTTCTTCTCTGAAACCACAAGGCCCAGGTCTTTGATATTTGGTATGAAGCTTCATCTAGTGGACCCCTACCAAGATTGTTCAAATTATAGTGCTGGGGCCAAAAATGCCCCCGCCCTGGGGCCCTTTGGTTTTACATAGGCTTATATAGGGAAAATCTTTAAAAATCTTCTTCTCTGAAACCACAAGGCCCCGGTCTTTGATATTTGGTATGAAGCTTCATCTAGTGGACCCCTACCAAGATTGTTCAAATTATAGTGCTGGGGCCAAAAATGCCCCCGCCCCGGGGCCCTTTGGTTTTACATAGGCTTATATAGGGAAAATCTTTAAAAATCTTCTTCTCTGAAACCACAAGGCCCAGGTCTTTGATATTTGGTATGAAGCTTCATCTAGTGGACTCCCACCAAGATTGTTTAAATTATAGTGCTGGGACAAAAAATGCCCTCGCCACGGGGCCCTTTGGTTTTACATTGGCTTATATAGGGAAAATCTTTATAATCTTCTTCTCTATAACCACAAGGCCCAGGTCTTTGATATTTGGAATGAAGCTTCATCTAGTGGACCCCTACCAAGATTGTTCAAATTATAGTGCTGGGGCCAAAAATGCCCCCGCCCCGGAGCCTTTTGGTTTTACATAGGCTTATATAGGGAAAATCTTTAAAAAAAATCTTCTTCTCTGAAACCACAAGGCCCAAGACTTTGATATTTGGTATGAAGCTTCATCTAGTGGACCCCTACCAAGATTGTTCAAATTACAGTGCTGGGACAAAAAATGCCCCCGCCACAGGGCCCTTTGCTTTTACATAGGCTTATATAGGGAAAATCTTTAAAAAAATCTTTTTCTCTGAAACCACAAGGCCCAGGTCTTTGATACTTGGTATGAAGCTTCATCTAGTGGACCCCTACCAAGATTGTTCAAATCATACTGCTGGGGCCCAAAATGCCCCCGCCCCGGGGCCCTTTGGTTTAACATAGGCTTATATAGGGAAAATCTTTAAAAATCTTCTTCTCTGAAACCACAAGGCCCAGGTTTTTGATATTTGGTATGAAGCTTCATCTAGTGGACCCCTACCAAGATTGTTCAAATTATAGTGCTGGGGCCAAAAATGCCCCCGCCCCGGGGCCCTTTGGTTTTACATAGGCTTATATAGGGAAAATCTTTAAAAAATCTTCTTCTCTGAAACCACAAGGCCCAGGTCTTTGATATTTGGTATGAAGCTTCATCTAGTGGAGTCCTACCAAGATTGTTCAAATTATAGTGCTGGGACAAAAATGCCCCCGCCACGGGCCCTTTGGTTTTACATTGGCTTATATAGGGAAAATCTTTAAAAATCTTCTTCTCTGAAACCACAAGGCCCAGGTCTTTGATATTTGGTATGAAGCTTCATCTAGTGGACCCCTACCAAGATTGTTCAAATTATAGTGCTGGGGCCAAAAATGCCCCCGCCCCGGGGCCCTTTGGTTTTACATAGGCTTATATAGGGAAAATCTTTAAAAATCTTCTTCTCTGAAATCACAAAGCCCAGGACTTTGATATTTGGTATGAAGCTTCATCTAATGGGCCCCTTCCAAGATTGTTCAAATTTTAGTGCTGGGACAAAAAATGCCCCCGCCATGGGGCCCTTTGGTTTTACATAGGCTTATATAGGGAAAATCTTTAAAAAATCTTCTTCTCTGAAACCACAAGGCCAAGGTCTTTGATATTTGGTATGAAGCTTCATCTAGTGAACCCCTACCAAGATTGTTCAACTCATAGTGCTGGGGCGCAAAATGCCCCCGCCCCGGGGCCCTTTGGTTTAACATAGTCTTATATAGGGAAAATCTTTAAAAATTTTCTTCTCTGAAACCACAAGGCACAGGACTTTGATATTTGGTATGAAGCTTCATCTAATGGACCCCTACCAAGATTGTTCAAATTTTAGTGCTGGGACAAAAAATGCCCCCGCCACGGGGCCCTTTGGTTTTACATTGGTTTATAAGGGGAAAATCTTAAAAAATCTTCTTCTCTAAAACTACAAGGCCCAGGTCTTTGATATTTGGTATGAAGCTTCATCTAGTGGACCCCTACCAAGATTGTTCAAATTATAGTGTTGGGGCCAAACATGCCCCCGCCCCGGGGCCCTTTGTTTTTACATAGGCTTATATAGGGAAAATCTTTAAAAATCTTCTTCTCTGAAACCACAAGGCCCAGGACTTTGATATTTTGTATGAAGCTTCATTTAGAGGAACCCTACCACGATTGTTCAAATTATAGTGCTTGGACAAAAAATGCCCCCGCCACGGGGCCCTATGGTTTTACATTGGCTTATATAGGGAAAATCTTTAAAAATCTTCTTATCTGAAACCACAAGGCCCAGGGCTTTGATATTTGGTATGAAGCTTCATCTAGTGGACCCCTACCAAGATTGTTCAAATTATAGTGCTGGGGCCAAAAATGCCCCCGCCCCGAGGCCCTTTGGTTTTACATGGGCTTATATAGGGAAACTCTTTAAAAATCTTCTTCTCTGAAACCACAAGGCCCAGGACTTTGATATTTGGTATGAAGCTTCATCTAGTGGACTCCTACCAAGATTGTTCAAATTATAGTGCTGGGGCCAAAAATGCCCCCGCCATGGGGCCCTTTGGTTTTACATTGGCTTATATAGGGAAAATCTTTAAAAATCTTCTTCTCTGAAACCACAAGGCCCAGGTCTTTGATATTTGGTATGAAGCTTCATCTAGTGGACCCCTACCAAGATTGTTCAAATTATAGTGCTGGGGCCAAAAGTGTCCCCGCCCCGGAGCCCTTTGGTTTTACATAGGCTTATATAGGGAAAATCTTGAAAAATCTTCTTCTCTGAAACCACAAAGCCCAGGACTTTGATATTTTGTATGAAGCTTCATCTAGTGGACCCCTACCAAGATTGTTCAAATTACAGTGCTGGGGCCAAAAATGCCCCCGCCCCGGGGCCCTTTGGTTTAACATAGGCTTATATAGGGAAAATCTTTAAAAAATTTCTTCTCTGAAACCACAAGGCCCAGGACTTTGATATTTGGTATGAAGCTTCATCTAGTGGACCCCTACCAAGATTGTTCAAATTTTAGTGCTGGGACAAAAAATGCCCCCGCCACGGGGCCCTTTGGTTTTACATTGGTTTATATAGGGAAAATCTTTAAAAATCTTCTTCTCTGAAACAACAAGGCCCAGGTCTTTGATATTTGGTATGAAGCTTTATCTAGTGGACCCCTACCAAGATTGTTCAAATTATAGTGCTGGGGCCAAAAATGCCCCCGCCCCGGGGCCCTTTGGTTTTACATTGGCTTATATAGGGAAAATCTTTAAAAAATCTTCTTCTCTGAAACCACAAGGCCCAGGTCTTTGATATTTGGTATGAAGCTTCATCTAGTGGACCCCTACCAAGATTGTTCAAATTATAGTGCTGGGGCCAAAAATGCCCCTGCCCCGTGGCCCTTTGGTTTTACATAGGCTTATATAGGGAAAATCTTTAAAAAATCTTCTTCTCTGAAACCACAAGGCCCAGGACTTTGATATTTGGTATGAAGCTTCATCTGGTGGAATCCTACCAAGATTGTTTAAATTATAGTGCTGGGACAAAAAATGCCCCCGCCACGGGCCCTTTGGTTTTACATTGGCTTATATAGGGAAAATCTTTAAAAATCTTCTTCTCTGAAACCACAAGGCCCAGGTCTTTGATATTTGGTATGAAGCTTCATCTAGTGGACCCCAACCAAGATTTTTCAAATTATAGTGCTGGGGTCTAAAATGCCCCCGCCCCGGGGCCCTTTGGTTTTACATAGGCTTATATAGGGAAAATCTTTAAAAATCTTCTTCTCTGAAATCACAAGGCCCAGGACTTTGATATTTGGTATGAAGCTTCATCTAGTGGACCCCTACCAAGATTGTTCAAATTATAGTGCTGGGGCAAAAAATGCCCCCGTCCAGGGGCCCTTTGGTTTTACATAGGCTTCTATAGGGAAAATCTTTAAAAATCTTCTTCTCTGAAACCGCTAGGCCCAGGTCTTTGATATTTGATGTGTAGCTTCATCTAGTGGACCTTTGCCAAGATTGTTCAAATTATAGCCTTTGTTGATGTTTGGTATGAAGCTTCACCTTTAAGACCTCCCTCAACATTATGCACATTAAAGCCCTGGGGCCAATAATGGCCCTCTCTGGGCCCACTTGTTACACTATGGATCAGGTGAGCGATCCAGGGCCATCATGGCCCTCTTGTTCTTTTTATTTTAACCAGTATCATTCTTCATATCTCTACTCGACATACGGGTATCTGCAAAATACCTTCATTCGGTACTAGAAAACAGGTCAAAACAGAAATATCTTTCTACCTTCCTCCGGGAGAAATTAAATTAAAAATCGACCGCTTTCTTTTGCATGTCCACACCAACGGGGGCTGATTGATAAGTTGTGAGCCTAATTTTTAAATGATTTGTATTTTGTCGGACATATTGCATTATGTTTCAACACAATCCCCTTCAGTATCTTAACACTCTTGCCAACAGTGTCTAAGGGCCTCAATGCCACTTTTATAGAACACCTTTTCTTGGCTGTTCAGAAAGTCATTCACTGCATATATGACGTCATCATCGAGGTGAAATTGGGTGCCTGAAATAGCCGTTTTCAGTTTAGTCCAGGTGACTAAGGCGGATACTCAATGAATTTAAAGCCACAGTCGTTAATGGCAGCCATAGCAATGACAGATTTGTGAACAGGGACCTTGTCCTGAAGGAAAAACACACCTTTAGTGATCTTTCTGTGGCGTTTATGTTTAATATTTTCCCGTAACTGCGTCATAAGTGAAGCACAGAATGTGCTATTGATTGTTTGTACCTTTTGGAGATAAACTATCAGCAGAATACCACCTGCAACCCAGAAAACCGAGGCAATACATTTCCCAGCTGATGGAACAGTCGTTGCCTTCTTTGACGGGGATGAACCAGGTTCGATTGTTGTTGTTTGGCCTCTCTGGGGTAAAATGATTGACCCATGTTTCATCCAGAGTGAGAAATCTCCGGAGAAAGGTAAGAAAGGTTAAGATAAGCACGCGATAATGTGCGCCTGGTGTGCTTTTGAAAAAATTACAATTTCAGCATTTCGTCATAATTTCAAAACAGTTCCATTGTTATGCATAAGAATTTATTTTTCTGATTCCAACTTTCACCCCACTGTTGACCTAATAGTGCTATAAATATCTTGTTAATCTTCTTAGAGAAGATTCTAGAAAACTGAGTCACAGATTAATTTCATTTTTGTAAACAACATGTTTACAAGGGAAAGTACTTCAGAACCTTCCAGAAAGTTCAGGTTTGCATTATTTTTAGAAAATTACATCATCTTATTCCACAGCCCTGTGGAACATTCTAGAGAAATCTTAGGGTCTATAAAAGCGCTTGATTTTTCTCATTGAGTCAGACTTTGGAGTTTGAAGTTTGGGCTTAGAAGAAAAGTTATTTCTAAATTCTGTGTTGGATTGTTAAAGGATATTACTTTTCATTTTGGACTGTGAATTCTGTGGGATCAAGGAAAATAGATTCATTCAGGATATTTCATTCAGAGCTAAGTACATTTAATTTTCTTACTTCTGCAGGTTAAAGTTTACTTGTAAATAAATTTTGTTAAATTTTTCTAAAGGCTTGTTTGCTTTTTCTTTCTGCTACGCCTGGCTCGTAACATACATGTATAGGTATTCAGATGAAACCTGTTGTAATTATTGACAGTGACATTACACACGTGCGGCAAAGGTCAACAACTATAGCTGAAATAAATTTTGACTTATGCCACTTTATCCGTCTGTCTACTCATCCACATTTTGGTGTGTTTTCTTAATAACTTGCAAAGTAGAAGTAAAAACAATGATCAGGAATCGATACAATTAACTTACTCCACCCATCAAAGACACCAAAGGGAAAGAAACACAAACATTAAGAGACCAGACTATAATGGAAACCTAAACAAAGGAAGGCCATAAGGACAGTACTTTCCCACAAAATGGCCATCCAAAATAAAAAGACACAAGTGATACACACAGTAAGTAACAAACAACACCATAAATAAACCGCCACAGAAGAACCGCCTTGGAACGGTCAGTGGAATGATTTCCACTGGGGGGGGGGGGGGGCTTAAATCGATTTTACGTGGCCACAATCCTCGCCCTTACTTCCATCGCGATTTAGACAAATAATTTGTTCAGTCCGCATGAAAGCCTCCTAACTCATCAGTGCAACATCTCCGTGAACACACAAAATCAAAGAACCACAGAGGTGAGACAACGGTGAGGACTCGACAGCAAGAAACCACTGAAATGCTGGAGCAAAAGAAAACCAACAGTTAGACTCCGATGGGCCCGACCAGAGACAGAGCATCAGGCACCAACCAACATTACCTTGAATTAGATCTCTCTATTTCTCAATAAGCCTTTACGTTGGAGCCGTCATAGAATCTGAGGCCTGACCCACCGGCGTGCAATTAAAGAGGAAGCAAAGTTGCCAACCGTGATTGGGTTAACTACCATGCATGCAGTCTGTCGAATAACATCCATGTTGTACCCAATCTTTTTATGTCGAAGAATGATTTTACGAAATTGGGTGCTGAAGTCATTGCGGTTATATATTTTTCTGAATTTATATACTAAGTCACCATAAAATTCGGGTTCCAATAGACCTTGTTGCAGAAGAGATTAAAGTCCAATATTGAATTTTGAAATTAAATCAGAATGGCGTCTATAAAATTTTGATAAGGCTTTGCGTAGTTTATGGTACCGATAACCCTGATTAAGGAGTTTAGCTGTTAATAATTTATTACGAGTGTTGAAGTCAGTTACATGACTATACACTCTAGCAAATCGAATTAATTGCGAAATATAAACGCCATAGGATGGCGCACGAGGAACATCACCATCCAAAAAAAGGAAAATTTCCAATCTCAAAATCAAAGTCATCGCGTTTATCATAAATTTTGCACGAAACAAACCCATCTACAATAGATAGATGTAAATCCAAAAACGGGGCCTCGGTATCAGAAGAATTTGCTTTATTTAACTGAAGTTCTGGGGGGTAAATCTGACTGATAAAACCATCGAAATAGGTATTATCAATATTTAATAAATCATCTAAATATCTAGAAGTGGAGCTAAAAGCTTCAATAATTTCAGATTGGTTATCAATGGAAAGCGACAACATGAAGTCTCTTTCATAACAATACAAGAACAGATCAGCCACAAGAGGTGCGCAATTCGTACCCATCGGAATACCCACAATTTGTCTAAATAACTTAGTACCGAATCTAATATAAATATTGTCAAGTAGAAAGGTGAGGGCATCACACACTTTCTGACATGACCAAAGTGTATAATTCTTATGCTCTTTAGAAGTGAAAAATGCATTTCTGACATTACATGCAAGATAGAGAGAATCTTCTCCGTGAAAAGCCCATTCAATTAAATCATTAAGCTTATCTTTTATAAGATTATGAGGAAGTGTAGTGTAAAGAGTGGAAAAATCGTAAGTAGACAGACTTGAATTTCCACTGGGATTTAATGACAACATTTATCATGAGGGTAATATTTCCAGAATGCCGGACTTTGATATTTTCTCACTTCTGGAATGTCGAAAACGCAGAACTAGATCTCACGGCACCAGGAAAAATGGTAACTTTAAACGTAAAACACGTGCGTTTAAACGAAACAATACTAGACTGAAGTGACTGTCAATTATATTATTAAACCATGGACGCCACTCTATGCTTTCATTTTTAAGTTCATTACCCGTTTCTGTTTTACGTCTTCTGGACACCGAGGCGAATAAATTCTACGATAGTTCTCATCAGTTATATGATGCGGCTCTCTTAACTAGAGGCTATACTCAGCATACTCTCCGTCCTTACATTGATTCTGAAATTAATCATAAACGCCATTTCTTCAAAATATCCTTCATTAATAAGGGTATGGATTTTATAGATTTGCCCAGTATCTTCCGTGAGAGATCGGTGCTTTCTTCCATTCCTGCTTATTTTCAAAATACTGAAACACCTATAATTTGCTATAAATATAACAAACCTGTTAGATCTATCATTTTTAATTTCAATAAACTTGTTTCAGATCTTGATATTGATACTAATACTCCTGATTCATGTGATTGTAAAAACTCAAAGTATTGCTATCCTGTTGCTGGTCATGTAATTACTGGCAATTTGAAAATTATTCCTGATTCTAGGATAAGGAATATAATTTCTAAAGGACCGAAATATCGGTTTCCTTCTAAAATTGATTTCAGTAAATGTAGAGATGAAATCGCTGCTTCCTTGAATGAATTCGGTAATCGATGGTGTAAGCGAGAGTATGTTGAGCATAAAGCCCTTAAGGACTGGAAACTTAGCATTTTAAAACTAGTAAATAAACGCATTTCTTTCTATTCTCAAAATACTAACTTATTACCTCCTAAGCCCAAGACGTCTTTACGTCATCTTAAACTAGGTATTCAAGAATTTCATAAGAAGTTTGTTTTGGCCCCTGCAGACAAGGCCGCTAACAACGTCGTCGTTGTGTGACGGCTCCACTATGTTAACACCCTTAAGCAGGAGCTTGGTGGTACTATGGCCTATGAACTTCAGCCTTTAGCTGAAGAGAGAGTTATAGTAGATAAACATGTTTGTCTTTCAGCCACCAAGTTTGCTGTGTGTGTTAACGAAGGCCAAGACAAGCTTCCTACGCTATACTGGTTACCAAAACTTCATAAAAAACCTTACAAAGCACGGTTTATTGCAAATTCTAGCTCTTGCACTACCACTGAACTTTCTAAATTATTAACTTCCTGTCTTACTGCTATTAAAACGCATGTAATTAAATATTGTGATAAAGTCTTTGAAAGATCAGGAAGAAATCTGTTTTGGTCTATAAAAAATTCGAATGAGGTTTTAAATAAATTGAAATCTAGACATTTTCGTGCTTCTAGTCTGTCTACCTACGATTTTTCCACTCTTTACACTACACTTCCTCATAATCTTATAAAAGAAAAGCTTAATGATTTAATTGAATGGACTTTTCACAGAGAAGATTCTCTCTATCTTGCATGTAATGTCAGAAATGCATTTTTCACTTCTAAAGAGCATAAGAATTATACACTTTGGTCATGTCAGAAAGTGTGTGATGCCCTCACCTTTCTACTTGACAATATTTATATTAGATTCGGTACTAAGTTATTTAGACAAATTGTGGGTATTCCGATGGGTACTAATTGCGCACCTCTTGTGGCTGATCTGTTCTTGTATTGTTATGAAAGAGACTTCATTTTGTCGCTTTCCATTGATAACCAATCTGAAATTATTGAAGCTTTTAGCTCTACTTCTAGATATTTAGATGATTTATTAAATATTGATAATACCTATTTTGATGGTTTGATCAGTCAGATTTACCCCCTTGAACTTCAGTTAAATAAAGCAAATTCTTCTGATACCGAGGCCCCGTTTTTGGATTTACATCTGTCTATTGTAGATGGATTTGTTTCGTGCAAAATTTATGATAAACGCGATGACTTTGATTTTGAGATTGCAAATTTTCCTTTTTTGGATGGTGATGTTCCTCGTGCGCCATCCTATGGCGTTTATATTTCGCAATTAATTCGATTTGCTAGAGTGTGTAGTCATGTAACTGACTTCAACACTCGTAATAAATTATTAACGGCTAAACTCCTTAATCAGGGTTATCGGTACCATAAACTACGCAAAGCCTTTTCAAAATTTTATAGACGCCATTCTGATTTAATTTCAAAATTCAATATTGGACTTAAATCTCTTCTGCAACAAGGTCTATCGGAACCCGAATTTTATGGTGACTTAGCATATAAATTCAGAAAAATATATAACCGCAATGACTTCAGCACCCAATTTCGTAAAATCATTCTTCGATATAAAAAGATTGGGTACAACATGGATATTATACGACAGACTGCATGCATTGTAGTTAACCCAATCACGGTTGGCAACTTTGCTTCCCTCTTTAATTGCACGCCGGTGGGTCAGGCCTCAGATTCTATGACGGCTCCAACGTAAAGGCTTATTGAGAATTAGAGAGATCTAATTCTAGGTAATGTTGGTTGGTGCCTGATGCTCTGTCTCTGGTCGGGCTCATCGGAGTCTAACTGTTGGTTTTCTTTTGCTCCAGCATTTCAGTGGTTTCTTGCTGTCGAGTCCTCACCGTTGTCTCCCCTCTGTGGTTCTTTGATTTTTGTGTTCACGGAGATGTTGCACTGATGAGTTAGGAGGCCTTCATGCGGACTGAACAAATTATTTGTCTAAATCGCGACGGAAGTAAGGGCGAGGATTGTGGCCACGTAAAATCGATTTAAGCCCCCCAGTGGAAATCTTCCACTGACCGTTCCAAGGCGGCTCTTCTGTGGCGATTTATTTATGTTGTTGTTTGTTACTTACTGTGTGTATCACTTGTGTCTTTTGGTTTTGGATGGCCATATGGCCATTTTGTGGGAAAGTAACTGTCCTTATGGCCTTCCTTTGTTTGGGTTTCCATTATGGTCTGGTCGCTTAATGTTTGTATTTCTTTCCCTTTGGTGTCTTTTATGGGTGGAGTAAGTTAATTGTATCAATTCCTGATCTTTGTTTTACTTCTACTTTGAAGCACGAAAATGTCTGGATTTCAATTTATTTAAATATGTTCTATAAAAGGGTTATCCTTTGGAAGCAAGGAGTACACCATAGAATTGAAAGGAGGAGCTTGGTGATACTAAGGCCTATGAACTTCAGCCGTTCCAAGGCGGTTAAAACCTCATTCGATTTTTTTATAGACCAAAACAGATTTCTTCAAATCTTCTGATCTTTCAAAGACTTTATCACAATATTTAATCACATGCGTTTTAATAGCAGTAAGACAGGAAGTTAATAATTTAGAAAATTCAGTGGTAGTGCAAGAGCTAGAATTTGCAATAAACCGTGCTTTGTAAGGTCTTTTATGAAGTTTTGGTAACCAGTATAGCGTAGGAAGCTTGTCTTGGCCTTCGTTAACACACACAGCAAACTTGGTGGCTGAATGACAAACATGTTTATCTACTATAGCTCTCTTTTCAGCTAAATAGAAGTAAAACAAAGATCAGGAATCGATACAATTAACTTACTCCACCCACCAAAGACACCAAAGGGAAAGAAATACAAACATTAAGCGACCAGACCATAATGGAAACCTAAACAAAGGAAGGCCATAAGGACAGTTACTTTCCCACAAAATGGCCATATGGCCATCCAAAATTAAAAGACACAAGTGATACACACAGTAAGTAACAAACAACAACATAAATAAATCGCCACAGAAGAACCGCCTTGGAACGGCTGAAGTTCATAGGCCTTAGTATCACCAAGCTCCTGCTTAAGCGTTTTAACATAGTGGAGCCGTCACACAACGACGACGTTGTTAGCGGCCTTGTCTGCAGGGGCCAAAACAAACTTCTTATGAAATTCTTGAATACCTAGTTTAAGATGACGTAAAGACGTCTTGGGCTTAGGAGGTAATAAGTTAGTATTTTGAGAATAGAAAGAAATGCGTTTATTCACTAGTTTTAAAATGCTAAGTTTCCAGTCCTTAAGGGCTTTATGCTCAACATACTCTCGCTTACACCATCGATTACCGAATTCATACAAGGCAGCAGCGATTTCATCTCTACAATTACTGAAATCAATTTTAGAAGGAAACCGATATTTCGGTCCTTTAGAAATTATATTCCTTATCCTAGAATCAGGAATAATTTTCAAATTGCCAGTAATTACATGACCAGCAGCAGGATAACAATACTTTGAGTTTTTACAATTACATGAACCCTGAAACGCATAAGCTTCAAACTTTAAACATAAGGCCACAACAACAATACAAAGTTTAATATTAAGTATTATTAAAATTATCAGAGTTATGGCCCTTTTTAAAAATACAAATTTTAATCATTTTCCCCTATTAATTTCAAAACCATTACAGATATTTCATTGACACTTGCTCTGCTTATTGACAGTGTCAACACACACATGTAAGGCAAAGGGCAACAACTCTAGTTTTTAATTAATTTTGACTTATGCCCCCTTTATCGACAGGGCAACCCAATTCTATGTCTAAACTTTGAACATTTCTATGAATTCCTACCCCACCCCCACCCCCAACCCCATCACACACACACACACTCCGCCCTCCACCCAAACATGCTATCGCGGGGCCCTGATCACGACAGTGATGGTTCTAGTTATCATTATTATTATTACTTTTACTATAATTACTTTTATTATTATATTCATCATTATTAAGAAAGAGAGAGGCGGCGGTTCTTTCAATTCATTGTTTCATATCGCCATTCTAACATTTTAAAAACAATTCTGTATTAACATTTCCCAGTATTACTGAGCACAGGGTAACACCAGATCATGGCGTTTCTATTAAATTTTAATGATTAGTAGACACTACTAGACGGACAATGAATGCGGAGGTCCTGAAAAACAACACGGTGATTGTGGCAATAGACTTAAAGTGCAAATATTTCTCAATTTACCTATGAGTTAACATAGGGACCCATCATTTTAGTCGACAGGACGAATATTATGATATCTTATTTAACATATAAGCTATCTCATCTAGAAAAATTAATAAGATATCTTATACAGTATATTATATTAGATACATGTATAAGATATCTTATATCTGAATTATGTATTGAAACAAAATATATAGGAACTTACATGAGGATTCATCATTATTGAATTTATCAAAAGAGTTGACGAATTGGGATAAAATGCGAGGTTTTGCCGAGGATTTTATGCCTTTTCCTCAACGAGTTTAATAAATTTAATAACACATGAGAACGAATGCAAGATTCTTGTTATCAAATTTGTTTACAAAAATATCAATATTTAGTCATTAGTAATCGCGACGACGTTAAGGACATCGTACGTGTAACATTATGGGGCATATCTAACTAATTTGCATATTTAATCCACTAGTGGATTACTGAATAAAACACATGGCGTTATTACATTACTATAATACCTTTCTTTTTTAGGCAAGTCCAATATGCTACAAGCGTCACAACCGCAAGATGGCCTTCGGAGACGTACCGCCCAGTGCTTGAAAAAATACTTAAGCTTTACTCGTCAGGTGTAAACTATTCAGTAGCGGATGTACAGTAGGTCTTATTGAAATCAATCTTGCTTTTCTATGAAGACCCAGCAACAGTTTTTGGCACTTCTGGAATGCTGTTGTCTTTGTTTGAATTGAGCTTTTACGCCCCGGTCAACACTATTTAGGTAACTTTGGAGACGTTGCTTCCAATTTCGTGGGGCTTTTACCAGTCCCTGAGATGAAATGACGTCGTAAACCGTACCTTCGTAAAAAAACAATATGATTTATATACACGGACAGACCGACCTGCACCACTTTGCCTGGGCAGACTTAGACCTTATAAGCGGTTTATCAATAAATTTCTCCATGCCCCGATGGGCGGGGGCCAGGTTGACTAGTCCATGAAGTGATTACTCTTGAAAACCAACACTTCATTATATGAAAATTGCTTTTCCTATTTCTGCTTAAAAACATAGATTGTAGGTCTGCGTTACCTTGACACGAGGTTATAACGAGCACCAAACCTCTATGCTTGGAGTATCGGACATAATATGAATGACTTAGTTCATGTAATGATTTATATTTTTCATGATTTTTTTATATTTTTGAAAAAAAATAGCAATCTTGCTCAAAACCGACATAAGCACATATAATTGGTATTATATGTACGATGTTACCAATTTCAAAATTTCATGATATTTCACACATCGTGAGACGACACATGTGGTATATTATTTAGAAAAAAATATAGGTTGACATGAGTGGGAACATGCCTCATTTTGAAAATGAATTAGGTCTTTTTTTATTTTTTAACTAAAATTTTAGACATTTTTAAAGTAAAATATTTCATAATATAAATACAGAAACGAAAACAAATGAGCTCATGATATTAAAATATTCCTTTAGGAGCCCTTCAATATTACGATGGACATAAATGAAGATCAAGTTTTATCATATGACGTCGCGTCTGAGAATGTAATAATGCCATGTAATAAATTCGATAATCCACTAGTGGATTAAATATGCAAATTAGTTAGAAATGCCCGTAACGTTACATGTACGGCATCCTTAACGACGTCGTGTTTACTAATGGCGGAATATTGACAATTTTGTACAAACATCGTGAATTAAATTCGTTTTAAATGTCATATGATGAATAGAATCTTGCACTCGAGCTCATGTATTACTGAATTTATTAAACTCGTTGAGGAAAAGGGATAAAATGCTCGGCAAAGCCTCGTATTTTATCCCTTTTCCTCAACTCGTTTGCCGAGCATTTTATCCCTTTTCCTCAACTCGTTTAATAAATTCAACCAGTGCTTCAGCTGAAGTGCACGACCCGCCAGATGCTTTTAGCTTTATGAGTGTTAGCATATATGGGTATGGCGTCCATTTTGGTCATGTGACCTGGACCTAAAACGGTTCCCCCAATAAATGCGCCTTATCGTAAATATATCTTATACTTTAGTACTGTATTCTGAATCGTTTGCAGGATAAAATGCATTCTCACTTTTCCAATACAAAAGCATATGTGTCAAAGTTTGACCTAGGCACAAAGAAGGTCAAGGTCAACCCAGGGTCACCATTTTAGCAATTTATGATGGGCCTACGTCCCAGATGCTATTTATCAAGTTTCGTGGAAATCTGCCCAGTGGTTCTGAGAAAGACTATTTTTGAAGGGTTTTTACCATATATGGCTTGGCGGCCATTTTGGTCATGTGACCTGGACCCCATGAGCAAATTTTGGTTTCCCCCACCCCATAGAGGCTCCATATGAAATTTGACTTCAAACGGCCCAACGGTTTCCGAGGAGAAGCGGTTCGAAAATTTTCACATTTTCGTCTCGGCGAAGTTATACTAAATGGAATGTAATATTTCGCAAGTTCATTTGTAAGATCTCATTGATATCTATCAGTATGCCAAAAATTGTTTAAATATTCCAAGCGGTTAAGTCACTATCACCAATTTTCACAAACGGGTTACGGACGGACAGACAGACAGACCATATATGGCTTGGCGGCCATTTTGGTCATGTGACCTGGACCCCATGAGCAAATTTTGGTTTCCCCCGGCCCATAGAGGCTTCATATGAAATTTGATTTCAATCGGCCCAACGGTTTCCAAGGAGAAGCAGTTCGAAAATTTTCACATTTTTCGCCTCGGCGAGGCTATACTAAATGGAATGTAATATTTCGCAAGTTCATTGGTGAGATCTCATTGATATCTATCAGTATGCCAAAATGTTTAAATATTCCAAGCGGTTAAGTCACTATCACCAATTTTCACAAACGGGTTACGGACGGACCCAAAGAAGGTCAAGGTCAAGCCAGGGTCACCATTTTAGCAATTTATGATGGACCTACGTCCCAGATGCTATTTATCAAGTTTCGTGGAAATCTGCCCACTGGTTCTGGAGAAGACTATTTATGAAGGGTTTTTACCATATATGACTTGGCGGCCATTTTGGTCATGTGACCTGGACCCCATGAGCAAATTTTGGTTTCCCTATCCCATAGAGGCTCCATATGAAATTTGACTTAAATCGACCCAACGGTTTCCGAGGAGAAGCAGTTCAACAATTTTCACATTTTTTGCTTCGGCGAGGCTATACTAAATGGAATGTAATATTTCGCAAGATCATTGGTTAGATCTCATTGATATATATCAGTATGCCAAAAAATGTTTAAATATTCCAAGCGGGTAAGCCACTATCACCAGTTTTCACAAACAGGTTACGGACGGACAGACAGACAGACCATATATGGCTTGGCGGCCATTTTGGTAATGTGACCTGGACCCCATGAGCAAATTTTGGTTTCCCCAATCCCATAGAGGCTCCATATGAAATTTGACTTCAATCGGCCCAACGGTTTCCGAGGAGAAGCAGTTCAAAAATTTTCACATTTTTTGCCTCGGCGAAGCTATACTAAATGGAATGTAATATTTCGCAAGTTCATTGGTAAGATCTCATTGATATCTATCAGTATGCCAAAAACTGTTTAAATAATCCAAGCGGTTAAGTCACTATCACCATTTTTCACAAACGGGTTACGGACGGACAGACAGACAGACCATATATGGCTTGGCGGCCATTTTGGTCATGTGACCTGGACCCCATGAGCAAATTTTGGTTTCCCCCATCCCATAGAGGCTCCATATGAAATTTGACTTCAATCGGCCCAACGGTTTCCGAGGAGAAGCAGTTAAAAAATTTTCACATTTTTGGCCTCGGCGAGGCTATACTAAATGGAATGTAATATTTCGCAAGTTCATTGGTAAGATCTCATTAATATCTATCAGTATGCCAAAAACTGTTTAAATATTCCAAGCGGTTAAGTGACTATCACCAATTTTGACAAACGGGTTATGGACGGACAGACAGACAGACCATATATGGCTTGGCGGCCATTTTGGTAATGTGACCTGGACCCCATGAGCAAATTTTGAATTCCCCCGTCCCATAGAGGCTTCATATGAAATTTGATTTCAATCGGCCCAACGGTTTCCAAGCATATGGAACTTTGAAGGTTCACTGAGATCAAGGGGCATAGTCCAATTTTCTCTCCTGATTGCTAATCCTCACCAATTACCTTGCTTTATTGACCAGCGGAGTTTACCGATTATCTTTCACGAAAGAGAGGATAAATACGAAGGTTACCTGTTTATTTGCGCATCACCTGGGGCCAGTTTCATCAATAAACATCGTACGATTAATCTTAAATTGTTCTTACGCACTTTTTAAAGAACTGCGTACGTCAGTTTCATCAAAACATCGCAAAGTGTTCGTAGGAGCTAAATTTGCGTTTCACTAAAATATGTCGCAATTTTGAATATGCTCTTAAACGGGGCCACTAATTGTCACATGCGTGATCACGTGCCGTCTTGAAATAGCCGTGTAAAGTAAATAACACGTTTAAAATTATTGTTCCAGTGGACCTAGATATATATCCAGTACAAACAACGTTGAATCAACGTTGATTCTAGGTTGTTTCAAACTTGTGTTTCCATTTCATTATCCTGAGATACAGATATTAATTATCTGGAACCCCTTTCCACTGTACCACGGGCGAGTTGGTCTGTTTTGAGGACGTCGTGACGTCAGGCTTACGTTGATTTAACGTTGTCATTATCATAATGAACCTTTTACAATCGCGTTTGTCAGTAAATGCGGGGTGGGGGGGGGGTGGCTTCAGCATTGTTGAGTTTATAATATTAGATGACATGTGGCTGAGCATTTTATTAGCTTTTCACGCTCAATTTATTAATTTAGAAATGGAAGAGCATGAATACAAGATTCAATTTGTCGTATGATGTGTTTGATTTGAGGGTAAACGTCCCCGTCAACACTGTAAAGGTCACGTTGCTTCCAGTTTGTGGGACTTTTACCCGACATTGAGATGAAATGACATCTCAAGCCATGTCGCAAAATGAAACCACTAGGGTTTATAAGCATGGACGGTCCGCCTCGCACCGCGGTTCCTGGACAGGCTTGGATCCTCTAAGCGGTTTAACAGTACTAGTGTGCGGGCCGGATTCAGCTCTGCGTGGAAGCATCATGCAGCCTATATATTTCTTCAAGCCCCTATGGGCGAGGGGGGCATTAACTTATCGTATGAACATAAAACACAGTTAATGCATGATTTTTTACACAAAACGTCAATACATGACGTTGTTTACTAAGGATACCGCATATAACGTTACGTGACGTAGCCTCTGTAAGTGTTCGTATTTAAAGTATGCCAGTTTTTAGCTCAAGTTTGTTGTTGGCAATGGTGTGTATATAGCAAATATTTATTCATTGATAGTTCATTTGTCAGGCCGTCGAGCCTTTCGATGAAAAATAAATTCAGTTCATTTGCAACATGGATCCTACAGCATGACTGATTTTAAATTACAAAGAACTTGTTCTATAGCTACATGTATACACAGTTGCACATAGACGAAATGACAGTACGCCAGAAAATGACCCCCGCCACCCGCCCTCGACATTAAAGGTTTTCGTACATACGAGCGTACGCACATGCACGTACTTTCTTCCGTATGGGGTGTACATACGTGATCCTGTAACCTCTGGTTAAGGCATTGTACCAGGAAGAACCTAAACTTTTAAGAGCGTTGACGATATGTTTATTCAGCAATACAGTGGCCCTTACCTATGACCTCTAGCCGCATCAATGCCGATGAGCTCAAAGTCAAGGTCACGGATTCACAATTTTCAACATAAACGCGCCCATGCCCATGACCTCAAAGTCAAGGTCACAGACTCAGATTTTTTAATGTCAACGTTGTTCAATAAGAGCTCATATTTCCTAACCAATTTAATGGATTTAGTTCGTATTTGGTATGACGCAAGATACAGGTAGTTTCTCCAGCTACTCCGTTTTGTTTTCGTCCACATCTGATTAATGATCGGCTCGAAATAAAAGAGATAAATCTTGAAAGGGCCGTAAAACCAAAACTCTAGGTCAATGTCACAGACTTAGTAATTTACTTTTTATGGATTTGGTTCATATCACACTTTTTCCAAGATTTAAACGACATTACCCACACCTACGCCGATGTTCTCAAGGACAGTATTCCAGCCGAGAAATGCGTTTTTTTATTATTTGGCAACATGCTTTTGATCTTGGTGAGGGTGGTCCCTGGGTGGGGGCATCTGTGTCGTATTCACAATTCTACTTGAGGTACACTGAGTCTTCATTTTAATCAAAAGTCTAATCGAAGAGTGTGGGTAATCGTTAGAACTACCTGAACGTATTGGCCCTTTTGTCCCCGCCAACCGTTGGTACAATGTACATGTACTTAGATCAGTTTGGAGACGTTGCTTTCGGTTTTGTAAGACTTTTACCCGACCTTGAGGTGAAGTGACATTATAAACCCTACCGACCAAAGAAGCCGCTAGGGAGTAAGGAGCGGTCCCACTCGCACCACTTTTCTTGGGCAGGCTTTTACATTCTAAGCGGTTAATTAGTAATCAAGTTTGGTCGGTTTTAGCTTTGCACGGAAGCACTATATCTCCAAGCCCCGATGGTCGAAAGCCAGCATCGGTTCTAGGTTACACCAGGAAATATAGATTGTGGGTAATCGTAAGCACAACCACTTCTAACGAGTACTCTAAATATCTATTTAACAAAAAAAAAATAAAAAGAAAAAAAATAAGAAAACCCCAACCAAAACCCAAACTAAAGATTATAACAAAGGTGTCAGGTTCGAGGGGTCTTCATTGCATGGGTCACTGGTGAGGCCTTATTACCCGAAACTAGCTAGTCTGGTCCAGAAAACATGTGCACTCCATATTTTCCAGTTCTGTGGTGTATCCCTTGCTTCCAAAGGATAACCCTTTCTGTAACATATCGTATGAGTCATGGGCGTGATCTGCGAAGGTAAGCAAAATGACATGTTACCTACCACACTTTTAAGAATGTAACTCAAGATTCTATAAACTATGCTGCGCGTTATCGTCTTCCGCTATGTCAGTGACATGTCCAAAGTTTAAGACGAAAATTTTAATGTGCGACGTCTAAATATTCATCTCAGAAATACGACAAAATGTGCGAACATCGCAGATCTCGAGCATTTGATGAAACAGGATTTTTGTCGTAAGAACTTCGTACGATCTTTTTAAGACGAAAACACATCGCAAATGCTTTGATGAAACTGGCCCCTGGACGCTGCTTTATCAATAAAAACTGGGGGCTTGAGTAAGCAGTTGTAGAGAATCCCGTCAAAATTAGTCATTATGAAAAACACGCCTATACAAATACAATGTAGACTTTACTGCGAAAAATCGAACATTTTTAGATGAATAATTATGATATTTTATCTTATTTCTGCTCAAATATAGATTATGTGCACTCGTTAGAACCGCCTAATCTATATTAGGGAGCAGAAATAAGATATTCGTTCTTAGATTTTTAGATGAATAATCATGATATTTTATCTTATTTCTGCTCCCTAATATAGATTATGTGCACTCGTTAGAACCGCCTAATCTATATTGGTGAGCAGAATTAAGATATCTGTTCTTATTTCTAATCAAAATATAGATTGTGTGCGCTCGTTAGAACCGCCTAATTGTGGCGGTTCTAACGAGCACCCACAATCTATATTGTGGAGCAGAAATAAGATAAATAAGGGTTACCCCTGTAAACCCCAGTTTAACTATATAATGGTGGGGTTCAAGGGGGTAAATTATATAGGCGAGTTTTCGTGATGGTAGAATATTGATCGATCGGAAATTATAATTTATTTGCACAATGCTAACAAGAAAATGGGTGGGCGAAACTTTGCAGTATTTTATTTAGGCTGTAACAAATGGCGCTACTGACTATTTACGAGTATGTGATTTGACATCGGGACAAAGTGCATGGATAGAAGTCGCAAAGTATGCACTTAAAATAGAAACATTTTTTGTGCTCAATGACCTTTACAGTGTTGACGGGGACGTTAAACCTCAAATCAAACAAAACAATTTTTTGTGCTCAAACGTGGCTCACATGCAGCAAATAATAATAATAATAGTAAACCTGATACTACTGCGCCTCGCCTGAATTGAGTACATGCATAATTATGAACACAAGCAGCACAAGCAACGGACACTGAGGCTGCGTGGTTGTGCAGGTTCACTTATTGTATCAAAGGCAATTCTGATCAATTAAACGCAAGCAACAAAATCACTGATCAGACTATGCGGATGCACAGGCTGATCTTTGCCGGTATTGTTTCCTCAGTATCGTTTTTATTTAATTTTTTTATCAAAGTGACTTTAACCCCCATTTTCGGTATTTAAATGTAGCCGAGCAAGCCTTTTCTAATCTGATAGGAAGGAGAAAATGCGGAAAGAAGAACGAAAAAAAAAAAAATCTTTATTATAATTCAACACTCGTGTCGAATTAATCCGGTTAACTAAATGCCTAAGGTCCCTATTCAGTTTATCTATTATTCCATAACCATAATTGTGTACATGCGTTTGGGAGACGCGATCATCTAGGTGACCAGGTGCTTGACCAGAGACTATTACTCAAAACATTTATTATAGCCCCGCTTTGAAAAAGTGGGGCTATATTGGATTTGCCATGTCCTTCTGTCATTCCGTGATTCCGTTAATTTGTGTTGGCTCCATAACTTTGTATCTGCTTAACATATTTTCATGAAACTTCACACAAATGTTAAACACCATAAGACAATGTGCAGAGCGAAGGAATTATAACTGTGGATTGCTTACTTTTGGAGTTATTGCCCTTTGAACATTTTCCGTAATTCCGTAATTCCGTGATTCCGTTAATTTGTGTTGGCTCCATAACTTTGTATCTGCTTAACATATTTTCATGAAACTTCACACAAATGTTAAACACCATAAGACAATGTGCAGAGCGAAGGAATTATAACTGTGGATTGCCTACTTTTGGAGTTATTGCCCTTTGAACATTGAAAAATGGCAATTTTAATTGTGTCCGCTTCATAACTCGAAAACCGTTTGAGATATTTTTAGGAAACTTCACACAAATGTTAAGCACTATGAGACGATGTGCAGAGCGCAGGAACCATAACTCTGCATCGCTTATTTTTGGAGTTATTGCCCTTTGAACATTGAAATTCCGTAATTCCGTGATTCCGTTAATTTGTGTTGGCTCCATAACTTTGTATCGGCTTAACATATTTTCATGAAACTTCACACAAATGTTAAACACCATAAGACAATGTGCAGAGCGAAGGAATTATAACTGTGGATTGCCTACTTTTGGAGTTATTGCCCTTTGAACATTGAAAAATGGCAATTTTAATTGTGTCCGCTTCATAACTCGAAAACAGTTTGAGATATTTTTAGGAAACTTCACACAAATGTTAAGCACTATGAGACGATGTGCAGAGCGCAGGAACCATAACTCTGCATTGCTTATTTTTGGAGTTATTGCCCTTTGAACATTGAAAAATGGCAATTTTAACAGTGTCCGCTTCATAACTCGAAAACCGTTTGAGATAATTTCATGAAACTTCACACAAATGTTAAGCACTATGAGACAATGTGCAGAGCGCAAGAACCATAACTCTGGTTTTCGTATTTTCTGTGTGTCTGTCTGTGTGTCTGTCTGTGTCTGTTAACAATTTTCGTGTCCGCTCCATAACTTTAAAACCCATTCACATATTTTCATGAAACTTCACACAAACATTAAACACCATGAGATGGTGTGCAGAGTGCAGGAACCATAACTCTGGATTGCCTAATTTTTGAGTTATTTCCCTTTGAATATTGAAAAATATCAATTTTAGCCGTCTTTGCTCGATAACTCAAAAACCGTTTGAGATAATTTTATGAAACTTCACACAAATGTAAAGCACCATATTACGTGTGCAGAGCGCAGGAACCCAAACTCTGGATTGTCTACTTTTTCAGTTATAGGCTTTTGAATATTAAAAAATGGCAATTTTAACTATGTCTGCTCCATAACCGTTTCTGATATTTTCATCAAACTTCAAATAAATGAAAAGCACCTTGAGATGATGTGCAGAGTGCAGGAACCATAACTCTGGTTTGCCTACTTTAGGAGTTATTGCCCTTTGAACATTTAAAAAGGCAATTTTGACTGTGTCGGCTCCATAACTCACAAACCATTTGAGATATTTTCATGACACTTCACACAAGTGTAAAGCACCATGAGACAATGTGCAGAGCGCAGGAACCCTGACTCTGATTTGCCTACTTTAGGAGTTATTACCCTTTGAACATTGAAAAAATGGAAGATGAAATTTAGTATAAACATGGACATTCTGGTAATGTATCATGCTCATTGAAATGAGGGACAAGGGCTCACAACTCTTAGAGTTTTTCCAGATAATGTAAAATTTTCAACAGTTATTTCTTGTTCATAACTGTTTTCTCTGCAGCTTAAATAACTTTCTTCTCTGACAGCGCTGAAGCGGGGCTATAGTCAGATCCTCTGACAGCTCTAGTTTTACATTGTCTTATGTTCTTGTGTATTTGAATATTGCCATAAAATTGGGAAGGATATGCCTTCACAAACAGTGAACACACAGTAAAGACCCATTTTTATAAAGATGTTGTGGCTAGTCACTAGAAGCGCTTTTTACTAAACGTGTTATGGGTGGGTTATTACTCATAGTATGGATAGATAAAGTAACAGGTTCAATATGACCAAAATAGTGTTGACCGATCCATTACGCTGCTGATCCCAGAAGTTTATGGCTTAAACCTTCCAGCCTTGTAGACCGGTTCATATACCTATGCAAACAGTGTAGATCCAGATGAGGCTCAATGCACAGTCTCATCAGGATAAACACGGTTTGCCAGTAAGCGTATTATACTCAGAGAAATATATCGAGTAGTTCATCATAAAGGATCTGAAACATTATTTTAAAAAAATATCAATTCCTAATAAGAAGGCGAAATAATGTACTTCAGAAAGTCGGGGGTGAAAGGGTTATTTACCTATCCCTTAGGGACAATTAATGCTTGTCCTGGAGAGCGCAATAAACAGTTTGGCTGGATTAGTAAAGTCATAAATTTACTTAAACCTTAAGATGTGTACAGCTTCGGGGGTGAAAGTCGGGGGTGAAAGGGTTATTTACCTATCCCTTAGGGACAATTAATGCTTGTCCTGGAGAGCGCAATAAACAGTTTGGCTGGATTAGTAAAGTCATAAATTTACTTAAACCTTAAGATGTGTACAGCTTCTACTGGATTCAAGTCACCCGCATGTTACTCAGAGGCTTGAGTTTACCAACAGACAAACAGAACTTCTGGAGTTACATTCCCGGGAACTGATTCACGAGTTACACCTAAATCGCGTTCGTTTACTGAAAACTGACTAGGAAGTGCTGAAAGTACCAGAGAGCATAAGATAGGAAAACTTTAAAGACCACAAGTTTATCTGTGCAAATGAAATGAATTTAAATCTGTGATAAATATTCACTTCACAATCTGTGAAGGTGCCACGCAAAATAAACGTGGGGACACTAAGCTACAAGAAGAAGAAGATGCCAATTACAACAATTCTCGTTGTCTTTGTTGTCAGCTGGTTTGTTGCAAAACGAGCAGACTGCTACCTGAGGAGCAGTCTGATCGGGATCTACACTGTTTGCATGCGTGCCGAATGTTTTCGAATGTTAGCAAGTATGAAGCAGGTGACATAAAATGACAATATTTTCAGATGCAGTTTTTCTTGGCATCTTAAGGTTTCACAAAACATATGGGCCTGTGTATGTCAAAATCCACAATAAGATTCGTGCAACCAGCGAAGACACTGTTGCTCCCGTGTTGCTCTCTGGCTAATCCCGGTGCCTTAAAAGACTCATTCAAACAGCAAAGACTGTGATCAGACTGTGCACATCTCCGGCTTGCTGGTTGCACTGGTCCTTTTGCAGGTTTGTCATGCGCAGGTTCATATATCAATAGTTTTCGAAAAAGGAAAAGAAAAAGTTCAGACCAGATCTAGATCAATGGTTCTGTATAACAATTACCCATATGATACTGACTAAACGTGAACAGTCCAGACCCAGAGCATATGCCGCATCTGATATGGGCCTTCACTGTTCCACCAATTACATGTATATGCAAACATTATATAATATCATGCGAAAGAAAACCTGTCTATGCCCTACATTACGAAGACACGCCTATTTATACAAAAATATCTGCAGATAAAAAAAGTCTGATATTTTCAAAAAACAGAGATTGTTGGAACTCATTAGAACCGCCTCGGCAAATAACGAGTACCCAACATGTATGACTCGGAGCAGAAATAAGGAAAATACAGTGAAATTCCGCAATTCAGACCACCTAAAATTATGACTAAATCTGCTTGAAAAAAACTTATTTTGAAGGCTGCACTTTTTAAGGTTGCACTTTATCTTTATTCGTGTTTTCTACACTAATTATCCTCTAGTCAGGGTCCACCTTTGAGACTGTTCAAAAATGTTCTTAAAGACCACTTTTGAACAGTTCAAAAGGTGGTCTTAATATAGGATTTTACTGTACTGTGAACGCCTTTAACCCCAGTTCTATTATATAAAAGTGAGGTTTAAGAGAGCCAAATTTATAGGTGCGCGAATTTTTTTTTCCTGTGAATTTTTTTCCCACAACCAAATTATAAAGGTATTTTTTTTGGAAATACATGCAACAACGTGTACAGTGAAACTTCGCTAGCTCGAACATCAATTGCTCTTTTACCATGGCTGATTCGAACACATTCTGCACACTAGGAAATTCTATCTATAGATTGATCATGAATCATTCTCTCCCTTCCGCATATTCAAGAAGGGCTTATTCTAATTAACATTTACTTGAAAAACAACAAAACACAAAGGAGACATCATAATTACCAAACAAACTGCAATCATAATATTGTTCTGCTCCGCTAATTAAAGAAAAGGTAATTGTCGCTATTAACCCTTTTTGTACCAAATGGAATCTCCCTTCTTTTATACAGCAGGAGTTCATTTAAATATTTAAGGGCGTCAAGTTGTGTTTTCTTCACGGATTTATTTGAAAACTGGCTGAACATTTTGCAAATATTGTAGGCCCTGATCAGACGCCGCGTTCTGATCTTGGCCTGCACTGTTTGCCAATCACCCCTTGAGGGGTTTCCGGTACAAAAAGTGTTAAGGCCTGGTCCCGAATTATAACTCGATATTTTCCGCTGTCTTCCGATAATTTCCGAATCAGAATTTTAGAAGAAAAAAAAAGAATACCACTACTAACAAAATACCAAAAGGACATAGTAATTTTCATTCTATTTAATTGAAACAAAAACTAAATCGTTCATAATTATCACCGCTACGTTTTTTTCCCAGCAACTTTTTCCAAACATGGTATTTAAATCTCTTTTTTTTAAGTTTTGTTAATAAACCCTAGGAGAGAAATAGACATTTTACTATATATTTTAATCATTTCGATAGGCACCTAAAACAATCAACGAAAGGTATAGCAAATTTTTGTCCAAAAAATATGAAAATAATATCAGCATATTCATGAATAAATGAAGTTTCAAAATTTCCCAGCAAAAATTTTGTTATTATTTACAAATTTATTTTATAAAATAAAAACTAAAGTGTCGTTATATATTTCTTTACATTTCGCCGCCAATATTATTACAGGTAAATCGGATACGGCGGTCGCCCAAAGTTGGATACGGAGAAGCAGTTCGAAAATTTTCACATTTTTCGCCTCGGCGAGGCTATACTGAATGGAATGTAATATTCCGCAAGTTCATTGGTTAGATCTCATTGATATCTATCAGTATGCCAAAAATTGTTTAAATATTCCAAGCGGTTAAGTCACTATCACCAATTTTCACAAACGGGTTACGGACGGACCCAAAGAAGGTCAAGGTCAAGCCAGGGTCACCATTTTAGCAATTTATGATGGGCCTACGTCCCAGATGCTATTTATCAAGTTTCGTGGAAATCTGCCCAGTGGTTCTGGAGAAGACTTTTTTTGAAGGGTTTTTACCATATATGGCTTGGCGGCCATTTTGGTCATGTGACCTGGACCCCATGAACAAATTTTGGTTTCCCTATCCCATAGAGGCTCCATATAAAATTTGACTTAAATCGGCCCAACGGTTTCCGAGGAGAAGCAGTTCAAAAAATTTCACATTTTTTGCCTCGGCGAGGCTATACTAAATGGAATGTAATATTTCGCAAGCTCATTGGTTAGATCTCATTGATATCTATCAGTATGCCAAAAATTGTTTAAATATTCCAAGCGGTTAAGTCACTATCACCAGTTTTCACAAACGGGTTACGGACGGACAGACAGACAGACCATATATGGCTTGGCGGCCATTTTAGTCATGTGACCTGGACCCTATGAGCAAATTTTGGTTTCCCCCATCCCATAGAGGCTCCATATGAAATTTGACTTCAATCGGCCCAACGGTTTCCGAGGAGAAGCAGTTCAAAAATTTTCACATTTTTTGCCTCGGCGAGGCTATACTAAATGGAATGTAATATTTCGCAAGCTCATTGGTTAGATCTCATTGATATCTATCAGTATGCCAAAAATTGTTTAAATATTCCAAGCGGTTAAGTCACTATCGCCAATTTTCACAAACGGGTTACGGACGGACGGACAGACTGACAGACTGACAGACTGACAGAATGACAGAATGACACGGTGATTTTAGGGCACTCTTAGAAATCAACCGACTTTTCTGCGAGTCGTGCAATAATACATGAACACTCATGTATGATCCTCTATGTCAACAATTTATTAAACTCGTTGAGGAAAAGGGATAAAATGCTCGGCAAAGCCTCGCATTTTATCCCTTTTCCTCAACGAGTTTAATAAATTCAATAATACATGAATACTCATGTAAGATCCTCTATTACATGTTTTTTTTATGACTGATAATATGTGTAAAGGGTAAAAGTCTGAGCAAGGAGTAAATCAAGTAGCTCTCCTGAGATCTAGTTTTCTTTAATTGGAAATAAAGTCATTCATTACGCAAACACACCTATACAAATACATTGTCACCTTTATCGCCGAAAAAATGAAAATTTTATGATGAAAAATTGTAATATTTTTCTTATTTCTGCTCAAAATATAGATTGTGGGCACTCGTTAGAACCGCCTCGTCGAGGCGGTTCTAACGAGTACCCACAATCTATATTTTAGAGCAGAAATAAGAAAAATAAGGTATACCCCCGGAAACCCCAGTTTTACTACATAAACGTGGGGTTCAAGGGGGTCAAAATTATATAGGCGTGTTTTCGTGATGTTATAGATGCAGGGCCTCACGTAAATTAAATTCAAACTTTGAAGAAAATCCGTGCGTGGGCAGATTTGAGGTCCCAGCTTTCAAGCAAACATAGAGGATCTTACATGAGTGCTCATGTATTATTGAATTTATTAAACGAGTTGAGGAAAAGGGATAAAATGCGAGGCTTTGTCGAGCATTTTATCCCTTTTTCTCAACGAGTTTAATAAATTCAATAATACATGGGCACGAATGCAAGATTCTATTTATCATATGACATTTAAAACGCATTTTATTCACGATTGTGTACAAAAATGTCAAAATTCCGCCATTAGTAAACGCGACGTCGTTAATGATGTCGTACCTGTAACGTTACGGCACGTATCTACCTAATTTGCATATTTAATCCACTAGTGGATTATCGAAAATATTACATGGCGTTATTACACTCTCAGACGCGACGTCATATGATAACATAAAGTATACCATAAAGTACTCGTAGCATTCCAAGCTATTTTCCATGCGCAAACTTTCAGTTTACACCCAATATTATACCCTGTAACTTAAAAAGAGAAACGATCAGGAACTGATACAATCAGATCCCAATTCTCCCACAATATCACTAGGGAAAGAAGTCGAAACATGGAGGTTTGGCAGCAATCAAACAAAACGGGCAACAGGTAAACACAGACAGCAGCTCTTTCCGAAACAGGTGGTGACTCAGAATATCGCAACCTGACTAAAAAGGAGCAATATAAATAATGGGGGAAAGAATCTTAATCACCAACATGACAAATATTAAACTGAAAGGGCAAATGTAATTAAAACGAACAACCAAAATGGGAGAAGAATCAGAATCATCAACGTAACAACATATATAATTAGGGAAACAATCAGAACCACCAACACAAAACATGAAAGAACCACAGCAAAAGCACCAACTTGGAACGGTTAACTCGCTGAACATCTGTGTACTGACTCGAAATGGTCGGGAAAATAATTGTTGTATGTGACATTGGCTGACGCTTTGAAATTGCATTAAAAAATTCAGATCAAATCATCAACGAAACTGAAAATTTGTTTGTTTGTTGTTGTTGTTTTTTTTTTTCAGTGTAAGATATTTTTTTTTATTTTACTCATGATCACCAAAAGACGTATTTTCGATCTTGGCTTCGCTACTCGTGAAAATACTTCTTTTGGTGTTCATTCGGTGAAATAAAAATCATTCATACACATAAATAAACAGTTACAGGACCTCGGTCTTCTGTATTTGCCCTCGGCCTTCGGCAGGCAGGATTAGGAGTTATTAAATCATTTTGTACGGGAACCCCCGAAACGGGATGTTGGGGGACACGCCATTATAATTTGGTTTCCTACCTTTCAGGGCAAATATGGCGCAGGTGAAAATATATTTGCCATCTTTCACGAAGCAGACGTTGATAGAAGAACAAGCATACACGGTAAAGTTGTATTCGTAGTGCATATGCATGTGTATATATGTTACATGTGGGTTTACGGAGTCCCACAAACCCCCATGCTGACAAGACAACCGAGGGTGTTCTCTGACAGGTGAGCGGGCAGCTGTGGGGTAAGGCACAAGAAAGATATCACATGGATAACAAATTATTTACAGTATCTATATACAACAACACAAACACTAAATATTACATTTATTTGTTTCTATAGCCCATTCACGACGTCCGCCCCGAAGGCAAAAGTATGTTCTGTGTTCGGGCCGGGATGACGTGAATGTCTACAGAAGCAAATAATAAAAACGAACACCAAAATAATAAAAAAAACGCGACTGGCCAGGATTTAAGTCCACTGAGGGTGAACTGTCGCACGCTGCTGTCGATTACACCGTCGACTACTCCGTCGACCTTATTGTTGACCACAATTCCGATTACATGATATTGTCAATTGAATCTTTCGACAATTGAAGTCCCAGCAACTTCTACTTCGTTCAATTGACGTCAGAACCTGAGGTTTCTCACAACCTGTTATTATGGTATCGACGGTCTGTTACGGGTTCTGTCCGCCTTTGCTGAACAACGGAACCTTTGCGTCGTACCAGTATCTGCTCCTACTATGCAGGGAGCAGCAGGTCACCACACATCGTTGTGCCGTTCAAGATTCTTTCTTTGGCTCGTCACGATGTTGTGTGCACTTGTTCGCACTTAACCTGTCGCTGATATAATGTTCGTTTTTCAGTGTATTTACATGTATATCTATGAATATTACCGGAAAATCATGCATACCCATGCTAGCTCGCTAAGACCGTGACATAGTAAAGATACCATCCACAAACATAGCCATATAGCAAATTCCAGCAGATAATTGATTTACGTTAAAATTGTATTTTCCCTAGGGAAAAAATGGTGAAACTTCCCTACATATCATTGGTATAACTCCCGTCGGTACGAACACCTACATCGTGACTGGCATGAAAATTATATATGACACAATTTGGCGGTTGGCGACTTTTAGGCAAACTTTATAGAAATCAGCCTTATAGCGGCCAACTGTATGGTAAATAATTTCTCCACAACCATTTATGCAAACATCGTATGATATGTGCACGATTTGTGCGTGGAGCAGCATATTTTGCCTACCGTATTTTGCCTACCATATTCACTTAAATTATTTCACTCGCACCGCCTTGCCACATATCTACTAAAATAGTTTAGATGTGCATAATCACCGAAGAGGTTTCCTATTCCATCTCATAACAATATACGAGTATGTGTGTATTTTGTGTGCATATGAGTGTTTTGTAAGTAAAAAGTGTCATATCTTACCCAATGCATCATTGTTATGGGCAGTATAGGCAGTTCTAATTATATCTTTATCATTTAAATAGAATGTTCATATTTATCGTGACGTTATTTACACCGCTTATCTTACAACTGCTTTATACTCATGTTTGTCGAAAAATAGCTGATACAGCTAATGCTTATTGTTGTACAACGTGACCGCCGTTAAATAAAAATTCTTGTATCTTCTTGTATCTTCTATGATGCAATTCCGTATGTAACGCGACGTCTGATTGGATAATGTTAAAATTGCGACAACAGGGCAACTGACGAATACCCGACGTCATCACGTAACGTCGCTTTTCATTGGCTCACGTTTGGTTTTATACAATCGTTGTCATTTTAAACCTTACAAATGAATGAGTGTATGAGAATTGAGTTGTTTTTTTTTTAGGTAACTCGTCAGTTTTACGGTCGCAAATTAAGTATTAGGACTCCGCGTCAAACGAAATTTCAAGCTGCAATTCATCCGATGTTCCTCTTGAATACAATAATACTATGTTATTAATCAAGTCATTTCATATTGGCCCAGGTACAGGTCCGAGGGCTGCTGCATTGGCCCGAGGTCAAATGCAGCTGACCGAGGACCTGTACCTGGGTCAATGCGAAATGACTTGATTAATGACAATTTTGTTAATTGACACAATTAAAAAAACATGATTATAGACTTTTTGACCTCACTTGACCTCAGTTAATATTGGTTGACCTGGTGTTAATACTGATGACCTCCGATCAGTACAGGAAATGTCAACTAATAATACCCTAAATATACCGAGCTAATCTGCATATCAATCAGAGTTTCAGAGTATATCTGATCATACAGTAAGGGTGTGCTTAATAAAATTAAACAATCATGTGACAATTTGGATTCTATTATAGCTCCAAAACTTATTTTTTGATGAATATTTGTGATATTTTTCTTATTTATACTCCAAACACAGGTTGTGGGTGCTCGACAGTAGCGGCTCTAACATGTCATGAAACTGAAATAAGAATAATAATTTATACCCCGTAAACCCAATTTTCTCTACATAAAGTGGGGTTTGTAGGGGTGTTCTTTACACTAACTGCTTTTGGTTGTGTATTCAACAACTCAAACACGCCTATATAATTTTGACCCCAATGAACCCCACTTTTATATGGTAAAACTTGGGTTTACAGGGGTAAACCTTATTTTTCTTATTTCTGCTCTAAAATATAGACTGTGGGTACTCGTTAGAACCGCCTCGATGAGGCGGTTCTAACGAGCACCCGCAATCTATATTTTTAGCAGAACTAAGAAAAATATCACAATTTTTCATCTTAAAAATTTTCGTTTTTTCGGTAATTAAGTTTACAGTGTATTTGTATAAGCATGTTTTCGTAATGCTTATTATTAGTAGTAGTATTTATTATTCACTAATTGTGCCTGTTGCACCTTGATCACTTCCTGTGTTGACGAGGGAGCTGGTTGCTGTGCTGTGCTGTTTGTGATTCCTTTTTTTTTGTGGGGGGGTGGGGGGTGGGGGTGGGGGTTGTTTTCCTCATTGTTAGTTACTCTTCCTCTTGGCACCTTTGGTAGGCTGTAATCTTTGATTGTGGCCTTTCCTGGGCATCTATTTCTATACTTTGTGTTAACGTAATGAGATTATCGATGGCTTCGATGTTCACACATGGTATTTATAGCCCCGATTGAAAAAGTGGGGGCTATATTGGATTTGCCTTGTCCTTCTGTGATTCGGTAATTCTGTAATTCCGCTATTCATGGTAACTCAAAACACATTTGAGGTATTTTCATGAAACTTCACACAAATGTAAAACGCTATGAGGCGGTGTGCAGAGTACATGAACCATAACTCTGGATTGCCTACTTTTGGAGTTATTGTCCTTTGAACATTGAAAAAATGGCAACCGTAATTCCGTTATTCATGATAACTCAAAGACCATTTGAGTTGCTTTCATGAAACTTCACACAAATGTAAAGCAACATGAAACAATGTGCAAAGCGCATGGACCATAACTCTGGATTGCCTACTGTTGGAGTCATTGCCCTTTGAACATTGAAAAATGGCAATTTTAACCTTGTAACTCAAAAACCGTTTGAGGTATTAACATGAAACTTCACACAAATGTAAAGCACTATAAGATGATGTGCAGAGCGCATGAACCATACCTCTGGGCAGCCTACTTTTTGAGTTATTGCCCTTTGAACATTGAAAAATGGCACTTGGAATAGACTCAGTGCAGTAATAAATCGTGTCCGTTCCATAACTCTGAAACTATTTCAGATATTTTCACGCAGCTGTAAAGTAAATGTAAAGCACGGTGAGTCCAGTTTTCTTGTATTTTTCTTTTCTGATAGCGCTAAGTCAGATCCTCTGACAGTTCTAATTGTTTTAGTTTTATCATTAATATTAACAAAAATATGACCGTGGACGCTGATATTTTGAGCGAGATAGACCATTTTTACAGCAAATAATGTAATAACATAAGTTTGGTTAGTATCGTTTTTTCACACGAACAAGTCCGTGAAATGAACACCCCGAAACCCCACTTAATATAGAGAAAACCGGGGTTCACGGCTATCCAGCGAGCTCCTAGCCATCAGTCAGACACGCATCCGACTAAGATACCGAAGCCGGCATCGCAATACAGCAAGTGAAAAATAGAAACTAAAATGATAATATACATTAAAATGTATATTGTTTGACGAGCACATCATATTTAGTTCTCTTCATTCTTCCCTATTCCTCTCCTTTATCTTCCCTACTTCTTATGTTTCTCCCTTTTTGGTTGGCGACAGAAATTAAACTATGTGTTGACATGTCGTCTGAACCCACAAAAATCAACACGGATTCTGTGTGAATTTAAAAGCGTCTCAAAAATATCATTCCATTACGATAACACATCCGTGTGATATAGTGCATTTTTCAAACCTCAAAAAAGGGTATTTTTCTGATGCAAATTTGTGATATTTTTCTTATTTATACTCCAAACATAGGTTTTGGGTGCTCGTTAGAACCGCCTCATTGAGTACCCACAGCCTATGTCTTGGAGCAGAAATAAGGAAAATAATGTTTACCCCATAAACCCCAGTTTTCTCTATATAAAGTGGGGTTTAGGGGGGTCTTTATTTCACAGACTTGTTCACGTGCTGCATGTGATTACGGATTTATTCTTATTCCAGGATGAGAATTTCGTCAGTGACATCGGAGGGCAGCTCGGCTTATGGATAGGATTTTCAGTACTGTCGTTGGGTGAGCTGTTGGAACTAGTCATTCTACTTGTCAGTTCATGTTGTCATAGGAAAGTGGCTCCATCAAATCTACCATCAAGTACACCGTCCGCGACACCCAAACAGTGATGGAACTGCAGTGACTCTTCAATGTCTCCTATAAGGACGTGTTGCAGTTTTCCACTGGAGCTGACCCACCAAAAACTAAACAAATCTATAATAAAAGATTACCAAATAGGGACCTGATGTCTCTAGTACATAATCCTGGGTTTCATTGTCTCATATAAATGTGTTTTCACACTTCATTGATTGATGGAATACATGTTCTGTCAACCGCATTTAATATTGAGTCAATGGGGAACTTACACCCCCCACCCCAAGCCATGAAAATCAAATCTAAATTTAACATACGTCCGCATTTGAAAAGAAGAGGACATTCAACTGATAATTGACTTTAATTAAATGTCAACCTATTTTTGTTTCAAATGTGGATGGCACTGAAAAAAAAAACTTTTTAGGGAAGATTCGCGTTTTATGAAATCTATCGTAATCAAAGTACTGCAACCGATAAAGAGACAATGTGTTAGGTATTTAGTGAGTGAGTGTTTGAGTTTTACGTCCCACCAACAGCGAAGGTCATACGCAGACGGGACCTCGGTTTAAAGACTCATCCGAAAGTCTGATGTTAGGTACTGAAGCAAGTAAAAAATGGTTTCTGCTAAACACAAAGGTCTTTATGGGAGTGGGAGAAAGGTGGCTGGAGATGGACAATTGGAAGTAGGAGATGGGAGAAAACGGGACGAAAGTTGGATAAAGAGCGGAGAAAAAGAGGAGGGAGAATTGAGATAAGGGAAGGAGAGGGGAGGAAAGGAGAGGGGAGAAATGGAAGTAGAGTGGAGAAGGAGGGAGAAAGTTACCTCACTTTATAGGGAAATACTATAATGCATCTTTAATTCTCATTGTTGGTCTAAAATAGGTTACAACTTGCAAACAGATTTATCCTTAGCAAAGAATATACATTTTATGCTGCACAGTTTTACTCCCGCTTCCAAAACTCAGATGACTCCAAAACTCAGATGGCTGTATTAAGACCACCTTTGGGACTGTTCAAAAGTGGTCTTTAAGATCACTTTTGAACCGTCCCGACGGTGGTCTCTTAAATCGATTTTACGTGGCCACAATCCTCGCCCTTACTTCCGTCGCGATTAAGACAATTTATTTGTTCAGTCCGCATGAAGGCCTCCTAACTCATCAGTGCAACACCTCCGTGAACACAAAAATCAAACAACCACCGAGATGAAACAACGGTGAGGACTCGACAGCAAGAAACCACTAAATGCTGGAGCAAAAGAAAACCAACAGCTAGACTCCGATGGGCCCGACCAGAGACAGATTCCACTTCGATCCCAGACACTACCACGTAGTCGGCCAAATGCTGCACTAGCTTCGGCAATCCTGGCATTGACTTCATCATCCATATGCATGGCTCTTAACAGTGTGCTCCCAAGGCAGGTGAACTCGTCTACCACTTGCAATCTTGGACCTTTCACTTAGATGGTGGGCTCTTTGTAAGGCTTGCCAGGTGCTGGCTGATAGGCTACCTCTCCTGTCTTTTTAATACTGATTGTGAGATCATAGCTATCACAGGAGTCAGATACTTGATCTATACCTTTTTGCATCTCCTCTTCTGTTAGAGCACCTTTTGTCATGTTATCAGAAAGAGGAACTCATCTCATCACTGCTGGTGGATGATCCGTTCGTCCCCGAGGGTATCATCAGTTCAGTATCAGTTCCTTGGTGCTGAGGTTGATACTGCGGTGGCGACGTCAGTGCTCAAGTACTGATTTAAATAACTGTATTATCTCTTTAATTTTTGCAGTATAAAATTCTAATTTTTCTAAAACTAAGACTGACTTGTCAGGTGTGACATGTATCTTAGCGGATTTGGTTTACACTTTTTTGTTATATTTTAAATTGTGAAAGTCTCGCTACTTTTGACATCTCCTTCCTTATGCCCGGGACTTCCGTGGCGTGTGGGTCATGTTTGCTGATGTTGGCTCGGTAGGGGACGCCTATAAGTCCGCGGGTAGGCGCCTCTTGCCTGATGCCTCCAGTTGACCTGTCTCATAGGCTACGTCGGTTGGTGTGTGCTCGGAGAGGGGTGTGCTTTGTTTGCCGGGCCTTGTTCATCATCCGTTTCGGTTTCAGAACTTTGGGGTTGAGACACAATGATGAAGATTAAATATCAGAAAGGCCTCTGTGTCACTAAATTTGGTATAGATACGCCTTAACTAGCACCTCTGTATGCAACTTGGATTTGGCTTGCAACCTTCTGTGATTGCAAAGCTTCCCATCAAAGCGATACCTCATAGGTATGCCATTGTCAAAATCATGGAAAGCATCTGTGAGCATTGAAGAAAACATCATGCTGAACAGTGTTGGGGCTAACACACAGCCTTGCTTGACTCCGTGTGTCACAGGGAATGGATATGAAAACACCATCATTTTGGACCTGTGCAAGCATACCAGCGTGGAGCTGTCTCACCATTGCTGTGAACTTGGTTGGACAGCCAAAGATCATCATGATCTTCCAAAGGCCCTCACGACTGACTGTGTCTTGGCCCCCGCCCATCGGGGCTTGAAGAAATAAATGGGCTGCATGATGCTTCCACGCAGAGCTGAAATCGAACGCACACGAATACTGATAAACCACTTAGAGAACCTTAAGCCTGCCAAGGCAAAGCGGTGAGAGTCGGTCCGTCCATGCTTATAAACCCTATTGCTCTCATTGGGTGACAGGACGTGAGAAGTCATTTCATCTCAATGTCATGTAAAAGTCCCACAAAATTGGAAGCAACGTCTTCAAATTGACCTGTACTGTGTTGACGGGGACGTTAAATCTCAAATCAAACACACACAAAAGACTGTGCCAAATGCTTCGGTGAGGTCAACAAAGGTCATGTATAGGTCCCTGTTCTGTTCCTGGCATTTCTCTTGCAGCTGTCTCGCTTTGAAGATCATGTCAGTTGTTCCTCTGCCTTTCCTAAACCAACACAGATACAAGTATAAGTGATGGCTTGGCATAATTTTTAATTTGACAGCTTTTTGCATAACGCTTGATGTCCTACACTAAGTAATTCTTTTTTTTTACCAACACAAGGTTTTCAATAAATAACCAAAATGATGAAAAGTATTGGCAAGAGGATTGCCCCCAAGAGAACACATGCATGTACTAGAAACATTTAATACATACTGTCGCAGGTTCATCATGAGTCATTGATGGTAGGTTTCAAACGGAATCAAACAAGGCTGGGTGTTAGCCCCAACACTGTTCAGCATGATGTTTTCTGCCATGCTTACAAATGCTTTCCAGGATGGTGACAATGGCATACCTATGAGGCTCTTTCTTTTACAGACTTTCGGATGAGTCTTTAAACCGAGGTCCCGTCTCCGTATGAGCTAAGGTGTTGGTGGGACGTAAAACTCAAACACTCACTCACTCTTTCTTTTACATTTTGCCTTTTGATCCTACTCTAAACGTAACGATCAGCTTAATACTCTTTCAAACTTCTTTTACGCATTTACAATAGGGCCAAGATGGCTTTCTATCGCTTACCTGATTTCAAGACGTAAGATAGCTTCTGAAAATCATGTGGATAACTAACAGCCATCTTATTCCATGAAACATAAATAGAGAATACCAGGTTCGTGTCTTTTGATATCAAGTTTATCAGGCAAGGTTTTGAGAACGCTTGTAGAATCGGGAGGCTTGCCGAGCGATACTACATGCGTTCTCCGAGCCAAGCTTGATAAATTTGATATCAAATGACACAAATCTGGTATTCTATTTATCAGTTTATCCCCTTGTAAACTCTTTAAATTGGCAGTTTACGATCACTTATTGATTGTCCTCAGTGAGTCCCAACATTCCAGTGTGGAATATAATCAAGCAGTATATTTACTATCATCTGATCATTATGTTTCTAGAGATAATTTTGATGCAATTTTGTTCCATTTTTTCTAGTAATAATAAAATTTTGGCCGTTTTTCCGGTTGTCCGGTTCATTCAAAAAGTGCAATGTCACGTTGACGTGATAAAGCTCACTTGTCCTGAGATAGCATATCTTTATCAGGTAAGTCCATTACAATGCAATATATATAGGGGGTAACTGATAACTGTTGCACTAAGTCACCTTGGCAACATTCTTGCGAAGTTGAATGAAACTGTCGAAAGAGTATAGGAGAAATTGTCATTAAGAGATTGTTACACTTTAACCCTTTTTGTACCAAATGGAATCTTCCTCCTTATCTATAGCAGAAGTCCATTCCAAAATAAAGGGGTGTCAGGTTATGTTTTCTTCAAAATTTATTTGGCAAATGGCTTGACTTTCCGCAAAGAGTGAAGGCCCTGATCAGACGTTCTGCGGCCTCTGATCTGGGCCTGCACTGTTTGCCAAGGTACCCCTTTAGGGGTTTCTGGTACTAAATGGGTTAAAGTCGAAGTAAAACAAAGATCAGGAATCGATGCAATTAACTTACTCCGCCCATCAAAGACACCAAAGGGAAAGAAACACAAACATGGAGCGACCAGACCATAATGGAAACCTAAACAAAGGAAGGCCATAAGGACAGTTACTTTCCCACAAAATGGCCAAAATGGCCATCCAAAATAAAAAGACACAAGTGATACACACAGTAAGTAACAAACAACATCATAAATAAACCGCCACAGAAGAACTGCCTTGGAACGGTTAGTGGAAAGAATTACACTGGGGGGCTTAACTCGATTTTACATGGCCATAATCCTCGCCCTTACCTCTGTCGCGGTATACACTAATTTTGTTTATTTTGTTAGTCCGCATGAAGGCTTCCTAACTTCCTAAAGTCTGGCAGCAATTTTTTTCGTTGGAGCAAAACCACTCTGGAAGAAGGTCATCTTAGAAACCATCTCAGCGGGCACAAAATGACTCTTCAACGTCCTATCAACGTCGATGCAACATCATGACTTTGCACTGATGCTGATGCGACGCTGTTTAAATGACCACTGCCCAGTGGGCTTCCTTTAAAGTGTAAATAAAATTGAACCAATAAATTAGAGGAGTTGCCATTTATGGATAATTCGATTTTTAATCTCTGACAGCCAGAGATCAGCGGAACTGTTTAGCTATTCCTATTTCTATAAAAGATCACCTTAGCAACAATCCATGAAGCTTGAATAAAATTAGACCAAAGTTATAGGATGAATCAGCATTTAATGTTTTTTATCACATATCTGATACAAGAAAACGAGGTTTAAGAAATAGATCAGCTCTAACTGTGATTTGTTGAGTAATAAATCACAGTTTGGAGGTCAGTTGTAAAGTAGTCAAATCATGAGCGCGTAGCGCACGTGATTTGTCTACTTACAACTGACCGACAAACTGTGATTTATTACTCAACAAATCACAGACTAGACCTGATCTGTTTGGATTCTAACACGCTGAAAATCGGTAATAATGTTGTTGTTTCCTTCAAAATTTCACAACTTTTCGCCATGGTTAGAAGAAATCCCGCTAAAATTATCGACTGAAACACACGCATTTATATCCTTTTCTAACGTTTTTGATGCGAGAATATGACGTTACACCGTCTAACGTCAAGGAAATCGACTGGTGACGTCATAAATTGGCAGTTTTTAATGACGTCACTCGTCACGCTCTTCCTTGCCATGATTTGTTGTAGAATAAAACACAGTTATTTTCCATTGCCTATATAGGCGCGCTGTGTTAGAATACACAATATAACGTCAAAATAACATTGACTGACGTCATGAAACAGATGCAAAGGCAGCTCTTCGCGTTGACTCTTCCGCCCAGAGATTTATCACTCAGTATATCACTAGCGTTTACTATTGGCTATATAGACGACCAGTGTTAGATTTCTGGTTTAGCTCTGGCGGCTATTGTGTTCATCAGAGAAAATCGTTGACAATTTTCTATATCTCCGGCGGCCATTTTACTCAACGGAGCGGAGCCGTTTTAACTATTTTGCTTATGATAAGGGCATCCCACTCTTACAAAAAATGGCCTGTGCCTTGACCTGTGACCTACTTTATCATAGGTTTTGAATTAATTGAGATAAGAGCCTTCACATTTGGTATGTATGTTCATTGTGACAGGGCGTCCCATGCATACAAAAAATTTGACCTGTGACCTCGACATGTGACTTACTTTACGAACATGATAGAGCCTTCATATTTGGCATGTAATTTCCTTGTTACAAGGGCTTCCAACTTATAGAAAATTTTGACTGGTGACCTTCTTTGTTATTAATTTTGAATCGTTTGCGATAGAGCCTTCATATTTAGTATTTGGGTTTCTTGTGACAAGGACTTCCCACTAATACATAAAATGACTGTCCGGTGACCTGCTTTATCCTTAGAACTGTCTGAGATAGAGCCTTCATATTTTGCATGCAGCTTTCTTATGACAAGATCTCCCCACTCACACAATATTTTTACTTCTGACTTTGACCTTGACCTGTGACCAAGAGACTGAAACAAGAGGGTAATGATGACCCTGGATCGCTCCCCTGATCGTTTATGCACGAATGAAATGGTGGGGGTTGATCCCTTCGACATTGTGGGTCAGGTCCTAGTGCACCAGAAGATGAAAGGACTCAGTCTAAAAATCAAACAAAGACAAGGGGTTGTGTGTTGGGGGGGGGGGGATTGAGGGGTAACATCAGGTTGTGTGTGAATGTGTGAACAGGATGAGTCTAACTATCAGTGGTATTATTATTGGTAGTGTAAGTAGAGTACAACCCTTCAACAAGAGTTGCCAGAAGGCAACATAGCTCGCCTAAAGGGGCCTAAGTTGTGCAAGTTATGTGTGAGTGCATGCATGCATGAGTGTGTTTGTGTGCAATAATGCATGTGTATGTGCATGCATGCATATATGCATTTGAGAGGGTGTGCATGCATGTGTGCGCAAATGCATGAGTGTGTGCATGCACACAGTAAGTGTTCACATGCATGCTTGCATGAGAGCATGCACGCATGCATGTGTGCATACATGCATGCATCCGTGAGAGTGTGCATGTTTGCACATGTGCATGCTTGCATGAGTGTTTGCATGGGAGCCTGTGCGTGTACATGCTTGCAGGTGTGTGTGTGCATGTGAGTGTGCATGCTTGAGTGTGTGCATGCTATGCCTGAGTGTGTGCATGCATACATGCATGTGAGTGTGTGTGTGTGTGTGCATACGTGCATGAGTGTGTTCATGCATACAGCATGTATGTGTGCATACATGCATCCATGTGTGTGTGCGAATGCATGCATGCATGAGTGGGTGAATGCATGGATGTGCACATGCATTCCTGAGTGTGTGCATGTATGCTTGTGTGTATTCATGCATGTGTGAGTGAATGTGTGCATGCATGCATGTGTGGGTATGTTTATGCATGTCTGTGTGAAATTGTGTGCATGCATGTTTGCATGAGCATGCATGCATGTGCATCTTTGGGTGAATGAATGCATGTGGTAGTGTATGTATGCATGTCCATGCATAGATGTGTGTGTGCTTGCATGCATGCATGTGTGATGCACATGTGCATGCATGAGTCTGTGTGTGCATGACTGCATGAATGTATGCATTTGTGTGTGATTGAATGTGTCATGCATGCATTCATGAGTTCGTGCATACTTGCATGTATGAGACATTTGTGCTCATGCATGGATGTGTGTGTGCTTGCATGCATGTGTGATGCACATGTGCAAGTATGAGTCTTTGTTTGCATGAGTGAGAGCATGTTCGCATGTATGTATGTGTGCATGCATGTATGATGCATGCATGCATGTGTGCATGTCTAATGCATGTATGCATGCATGTGTGAGTGTGTGCATGCATGTATGAGTGCATGTGTGTATGCATTCTTGCGTGCACGCATGCTATGTATATATGTATGTATGTTTATGTATGTATGTATGTATGTATGTATGTATGTATGTATGTATGTATGTATGTATGTATGTATGTATGTATGTACAGAACAAATGCAATACCCCACCCCCGTAACAACTTTGTTGTGTTGGGGACATTAATTGTTTACGCATTTCTTAAAAATCAATATTGTTCCCCAACCAGGATGTAAACTCACAACCCTTTGAAAGAGATTCCAAAGCTCTAACCATTACACTACAGAGGTTGTTAGTAAACTATGCACATGTGCAAGAATGAGTCTATGTGCATAAGTGAATGCATGTGTGCATGCATGTATGCATGTGTGTATTCATGCATGCATGTGTGCATGCATTTGGTGTGTGCATGCATGTGTGTACTTGCATGCATGCATATGTGATGCATGTCTAATGCACGTATGTATGCATGTGTGTGTGTATGTATGCATGTGTGAATGTGTGCGTGTATGCATGCATGCATACATACACACACACACATACATTCACACACACATTCACACATACATTCACACATGCATGCATGTATGTATGTTTGTATGTATGTATGTATGTATGTATGTATGTATGTATGTATGTATGTATGTATGTATGTATGTATGTATGTATGTATGTATGTATGTATGTATGTAGAGTGTTAAGGTTTTTCTATGACTTCACCTACTTACCTACTTCTTGACCCGACATGACCCATATTCGAAGTTGACCGAGATATTGTCAAGATGAACATTCTGAGCGAGTTTGATGATGATCGGACCAAAACTGTGGCCTCTAGTGTGTTCACAAGGTTTTTCTATGATTTGACCTACTGACCTTCTTTTTTACCCGACATGACCCATATTCGAACATGACAGAGATATTGTCATGATGATCATTCTGACCGAGTAAGGTGATGATTGGCCTAAAACTTTGGCCTCTAGAGTGTTCACAAGGAAAAGTTAACGCACGCACAATTGACGACGGACGATGACGCCGGACATCTCACAGTCACAATAGCTCACCATGACCTTCTGTCAGGTGAGCTAAAAATGTCATCAGCCTTTGGACTTGTTTTCCTAAAGCTCTGAAACATTTTGGACTCAGGTGAGCGACCCAGGTCCACCATGGCGCTCTTGTTTTGTATGAAGTTAGTTTGACAATCAAATGTCATTCATCAAAGAATTCTAAAAGTGGATCAAGCAATATACATTGATTAATCTCAATCATTTTGACAAGCACTTATTCCATGTTTAGGTCTGATGTATGTTTTTGACATCTGATATGTTTGATTGGCTGATACAAGGGTCTGCCATGAAATGAAGGCGAGCAGTTGACTGACAGGATGGGAGGATACATTAAACAAGAGGGCCATGATGGCCCTGGATCGCTCACCTGATCCATAGTGTAACAAGTGGGCCCCAGAGAGGGCCATTATTGGCCCCAGGGCTTTAATGTGCATAATGTTGAGGGAGGTCTTAAAGGTGAAGTTTCATACCAAACATCAACAAAGGCTATAATTTGAACAATCTTGGCAAAGGTCCACTAGATGAAGCTACACATCAAATATCGAAGACCTGGGCCTAGCGGTTTCAGAGAAGAAGATTTTTAAAGATTTTGCCTATATATGCCTATGTAAAACCAAAGGGCCCCTGGACGGGGGCATTTTTTGCCCAACCACTATAATTTGAACAATCTTGGTAGGGGTCCACTAGATGAAGCTTCATACCAAATATCAAAGTCCTGGGCCTTGTGGTTTCAGAGAAGAAGATTTTTAAAGATTTTCCCTATATAAGCCTATGTAAAACCAAAAGGCCCCGGGGCAAGGGCATTTTTGGCCCCAGCACTATAATTTGAACAATCTTGGTAGGGGTCCACTAGATGAAGCTTCATACCAAATATCAAAGACCTGGGCCTTGTGGTTTCTAAGATGAAGATTTTTAAAGATTTTCCCTATATAAGCCAATGTAAAACCAAAGGGCCCGTGGCGGGGGCATTTTTTGTCCCAGCACTATAATTTGCACAATCTTGGTAGGGGTCCACTAGATGAAGCTTCATACCAAATATCAAAGTCATGGGCCTTGTGGTTTCAGAGAAGAAGATTTTTAAAGATTTTCCCTATATAAGCCTATGTAAAACCAAAGGGCAGGGGGGTGGGGGCATTTTTGGCCCCAACACTATGATTTGAACAATCTTGGTAGGGGTCCACTAGATGAAGCTTCATACCAAATATCAATGATCTGGGCCTTGTGGTTTCAGAGAAGAAGATTTTTAAAGATTTTCCCGATATAAGCCAATGTAAAACCAAAGGGCCCCGGGGCGGGGGCATTTTTGGCCTCAGCACTATAATTTGAACAATCTTGGTAGGGTTCCACTAGATGAAGCTTCATACCAAATAGCAAAGACCTGGGCCTTGTGGTTTCAGAGAAGAAGATTTTTAAAGATTTTCCCTATATAAGCCAATGTAAAACCAAAGGGCCCCGTGGCGGGGGCATTTTTTGTCCCAGCACTATAATTTGAACAATCTTGGTAGGGGTCCACTAGATGAAGCTTCATACCAAATATCAAAGTCCTGGGCCTTGTGGTTTCAGAGAAGAAGATTTTTAAAGATTTTCCCTATATTAGCCTATGTAAAACCAAAGGGCCCCATGGCGGGGGGCATTTTTTGTCCCAGCACTATAATTTGAACAATCTTGGTAGGGGTCCACTACATGAAGCTTCATACAAAATATCAAAGTCCTGGGCCTTGTGGTTTCAGAGAAGAAGATTTTTAAAGATTTTCCCTATATAAGCCTATGTAAAACCAAAGGGCCCCGGGGCGGGGGCATTTTTGGCCCCAGCACTATAATTTGAACAATCTTGGTAGGGGTCCACTAGATGAAGTTTCATACCAAATATCAAAGACCTGGGCCTTGTGGTTTCAGAGAAGAAGATTTTTAAAGATTTTCCCTATATAAGCCAATGTAAAATCAAAGGGCCCCGTGGCGGGAGCATTTTTTGTCCCAGCACTAAAATTTGAACAATCTTGGTAGGGGTCCACTAGATGAAGCTTCATACCAAATATCAAAGTCATGGGCCTTGTGGTTTCAGAGAAGAAGATTTTTAAAGATTTTCCCTATATAAGCCCATGTAAAACCAAAGGGCCCCGGGGCGGGGGCATTTTTGGCCCCAGCACTATAATTTGAACAATCTTGGTAGGGATCCACTAGATGAAGCTTCATACCAAATATCAAAGACCTGGGCCTTGTGGTTTCAGAGAAGAAGATTTTTAAAGATTTTCCCTATATAAGCCTATGTAAAACCAAAGGGCCCCAGGGCGGGGGCATTTTTGGCCCCAGCACTATAATTTGAACAATCTTGGTAGGGGTCCACTAGATGAAGCTTCATACCAAATATCAAAGACCTGGGCCTTGTGGTTTCAGAGAAGAAGATTTTTTAAGTTTTTGGTGAAAAAAATCTATTTTTGGCTCCTGTGACCTAGATGTGCAACGGACCGGAACCATTTGAACAACTTTGAAAGGGGACCACCTAAGGATCATTCCTGTGAAGTTTGGTCAAAATCCAATCAGTGGTTTAGGAGGAGATGTCGTTTAAAGAAATTGTTTACGCACGCACGCACGGACGGACGGACGCACGACGGACGACGGACAAAAAGTGATCCCAAAAGCTCACCTCGTCACTACGTGACGGTGAGCTAAAAATATGAAGCCCATCAAAGTTTGTACGGTTTTGTGTCCACAGGTATAATTTTTGGCATTTAGGTTCCTTGAAGACTAGGCTTGAATAACGTATCATGGATTTTTAGTATCTTGTATGGTTTCTGTTTAAATGAAGCTTTTGTTTAGTATGTCCAATTAATTTTGGTGCAGAAAATTAAATTTGATACATCTTTCTTTCCAAATGTTTCAAAATCCCCTGTCTATCTTGTTAATGGTTTTCTAAGAAAAAGGGCCCTAAAAAGGTGAATCCATAAAAGTAAACTAGTGCTAAAATATGTTTTTTCAATTATGATAAAAACATCATTGAAATAAATAGTCATCCAGTATAGTAGTCGCAGATAAAATTGACTAGGCGGAGCTATTCAGGTATTGTCAATATATGTCAAATTCGCCGAAACTTCGGTAGAGTGCCTTTTGCACGCTTTCTACAAGCGGACCAAATGGCCATATACGCCACAGCTATGCTTGTGTTACAGTTGAATTCACACCATCGGGTGACTTGGTTTACCTTTTTGTTAGTGGAACATTCCTAAGGCAGGAACAAACGATAGCTCTGCCTAGTTAATCTTATCTGCGACTACTATAAGCATGACAAAAACTTCAATGTCTTGCCTTTAATTTGATATAAAGATGATGAAAATACACGCAGTAATAGTGGAGAAACCGAAATTTAAAGTTGATCACAATCTATCCTTTATGAAATAAGAGAGCAGTCTGAGGCCCGCCACGCTTTAAAAACAAGCTCAACCTTGTGACCTTCACCTATGACCTTGACTTGGCACGATTTATTTATGGGTTCTACACATCAGCTCACTGGAGGGGATATTTGACGAAAGTTTAATGAAAATCCTTCCAGGGGTAAAGGAGGTATAGAAAGGACATTAAATTCAATTTCAAATTTGTGACCTTCAAACGTGTCCTCGACCTTGATTCAGCATGTTTTATTTACGGGTGTTGCACATCATCTCACTGAAGCAGATATTTGACCAAAATTTAATGAAAATCCTTCCAGGAATATGGAGATATGGAATGGACACAAAAGTCAAAGATTCAAACCCATGATCTTCAACTGTGACCTTGACCTTGAGTCAGCAGGATTTATTTATGGGCTATGCACAGGAGCTCACTGAGAGGGATAATTGACCAAAGTTTAATGAAAATCCTTTGAGGGGTAAAGGAGATATGGAAGGGAAACAAAAGTTTTAAACTTGTGACCTTCAAATGTGACCTTGACCTTGAGTTGACATGGTCAATTTATGGGTTCTGCACATCAGCTCACTGAGGGGGATATTTAACTAAAGTTTAATAAAAATCCTTTCAGGGGCAAAGGAAATATGGAACGGACACGAAATGCGAAGTTTCAAAATCGTGAACTTCAACTGTGACCTTGACCTTGAGTCAGCATGATTCATTTATGGGCTTTGCACATGAGCTCACTGAGGGGGATAATTGACCAAAGTTTAATGAAAATCCTTTGAGGGGTAAAGGAGATATGGAAGGGATACAAAATTCTAAGTTTTAAACTTGTGCCCTTCAAATGTGACCTTGACCCGAGTCGGCATGGTTCGTTTATGGGTTCTGCACATCAGCTCACTGAGGGGGATATTTGACCAAAGTTTAATGAGAACTCTTGCAGTGGAAAAGGAGATATGGAACAGACACAAAATTCAAAGTTTCAAACTCTTGACCTTCAAATGTGACCTTGCCTTGAGTCGGCATGGTTTTCATTTATGGGCTCTGCACATTAGCTCACTTAAAAGAATAGTTCACCAAAGTTTAATGAAAATCTATCAAAGAGTTCAAGAGATACGGAGCAGACAAGAAATTTGTTTGTTTGATTTGAGGTTTAACGTCCCCCGTCAACACTGTAAAGGTCATTTTGGAGACGTTGCTTCCAATTTTGTGGGACTTTTACCCGACTTTGAGATGAAATGACATCTCAAGCCCTATTGCCCAATGAAACCAATAGGGTTTACTAGCATAGATGGTGAGCAGACAAGAAAATGTTACGGACAGATATATGGATGGACAGATGGATGGACAGACAAAGGCCATACCTATAATGCCCTCTCCGCATCGCGGCGGGGGATTAACCCTTGTCCTGCTGAATATTCAAATATGCCCAACCCACTAGTGATTATCAACCAATCAGATTACTTGATGCAAATTATTGCAACAAATTCATAATCTGAATGACAATGTAGATCCTGATCAGATGGCTTCTTCAGAAGCCTTCTGATCGGGATCTACATTGTTTGAAAGGTAAGGCATATCCAAGCTCAGCAGGACAAGGGTTAAAACTGATGTTGCACTTTTCTCAAGAACTGTAAGGGCTACAAAGTTGAAACCTGGTACATGAACAGTGGGCTGATGTATTGTGTATACTAGAATTGGGGCTAAGAGCCCAGAATTCGACATGTTACCATGTCCTACAGTGATGTACTGTTAAGTATGAATTCAAAATATTTCAACACTATGGGTCTTGCTGCAGCAGGGCTATAGTCAGATCCTCTGACAGCTTTAGTTGTGTTCAGCTGGTTAATTTTGTTTGATTTCAGGTTTAACCTCCCTGTCAACACTGTGTAGGTCATTTTGGAGACGCTGCTTCCAATTTTGTGGGACTTTTACCAGACATTGAGATGACATAACATCTCAAACCCTATCACCCAATGAAACCAGTAGTGTTTATAAGCCTGGCCAGGCTTAGATCCTCTAACCAGTACTCGTGTATGGTCGGTTTCAGCTCTGCATGGAAGCATCATGCAGCCCATCTACTTCTTCTAGCCCTGATGGGCAGGGGCCGGTTTAGCAGGTTAAAGGTTTAACAGTTCTTATTGCTTTGCAGCAATAGGGCTGGATATTTTGCAGGTAATGGCCCATTTTCAGTGGATAAACACATCAAATTTGTTTGTTTTGGAGTTTAACATACCAGTCAACACCATTTAGATCATACGAGTATATTGAGCCATCTGTTAACCAAACAACACTTCCTGTGCAGGCTTTTCATAAGCGACTAACCAGTAGTGCTCATTCCTTCACCAGAAACTGACAACTGCCCTTCTTGAATCAATGGAAGGTAGAGGATGACCGTAGAAAAAATTTCACAATCGATTCCCATGAAAGAATGTTGCCGAACCTGGCAAGTATGGAACCTGCGATATCCAGATCAATAGTCAGATGCACATCCAACTTAGCTTCTGAGGCCGGCAAACATATATACCACAGCATCTTTATAACACTATCAGTGGGGTCCAAAGTAGAAACCGTGTAAGTTGATTAACCGTGTCATACCCACATAAAAATGTATAGTTTATATAGAAAAATGACCATTTATGGTCATTTTTCTATATAATCTATACATTTTTGGGATCCACCTTGAAACCATGTTATATCCAAAACAGTGTTATAACAAGCAGTGTAATAATGGGGCTGTGGTATAACAAAACAACAGACAATATCTATCAGAATATAATTTTAATACATTTTTCCATAGCTATCAATCAGTTTTTAATCATTCAAACAAATCACTATCAAAATGTTAACATTCAAAATATACTTCATTTTTTATGCATATGTACAAACATGACAAATGGAATGGAAGTTAAAAATAAAATTTTATTTCTTTTTTTACAAATATATGTGTACATCATGTAGCGTACAAACAAATGCCCATTATGTTTACTTTGGAGTCAATAAACTTGCATAGATCAATTAATAAACTTTTTATCAAAAATAAGAACCCTTGCTAGGCTGATCAAAAATAAGAACCCTTGCTAGGCTGAACGTTATACCCACCTCCTTCCCCCCCCCCCCACATACACCCCACTGCAAACAATGCAGATCCAGATCAGATGGAGAAGCCATCTCATCAGGATCCTCATTGTTTGACAGTCAGTTTGTGAACTTGTAGGAATAAATTACACGTAATCTGATCAGTTGAAAGTCAGACATGGGTGTGTCTAAATTAATTTATTCAGCAGGACAAAGGTTAATTTTGGTCACTGAATTTTACTATAAAACTGAATGCAACAGGGGAACCCTATAACTCTTTACCGGCCCCGATAGCTCAGTTGGTAGAGTGTCCGCTCCGGGCAACGGGAGGTCACGGGTTCGATCCCGGGCCGCGACATACCAAAGTCGTTAAAAATGGTACTAGCTGCTCCTCGCTTGGCACTCAGATTTATGGGGTAGAGCTAGGACTGGTCGACCCGGTGTCAGGATAATGTGACTGGGTGTGGTATCATGTAATGTGTCTGGGACATGATACTTCAGTGAGGCAGCACTATAAAAGTGAGCATTGAGCTCCCTGTCGCAACCAGACACCGTCGTGATATGACTGAAAAATTGTTGAAAGCGACGTTAAACCCGAATTCACACACACATAACTCTTTACAAAAATATTTTCGTTTCCCCTATCAAGTGTTGTTGTCTTTTCTTGAAAGGAAAGAATTTGATTCTGACATTTGCCACTCATCAACGCTATTTTTTTTTTCCGATTTAACCCGTTTTCAGCGGAAAGAACCTTCCTCAATTACACTGAAACTTCGATGGCTCACACACCCATGTCTTGTTTACAGGCTTCGTACTGACCACACTTTTCTATGCCTGAAAGGCCCGATTTTGCAGCTTCAACCCTTATCCTGCTAAACAAGACACAACTACATTACCTTTGCAAACAGTGTAGAAGAAGCCATCTGATCAGGATCTACACTGTTTGTAATGGAGTTTGTGAGAAAATACATGTAAAGTAATTTGGCTGACTTATAGTCAGAAATAAGGGTTAAATAGTTTTTTAAACAGACTATAGGCACAAAAATCTAAATCTATAAGCCTGAAATCAAGAAAAAAATTCAAGCTCTAAAAGCCTGAAATCCTGTAAATGCCTGAAAAATATGAGGCCTGTTACCATGGTTGTTTTAAACTCTCTTTTGAGTCCCTAGCTCCAGATAGCCATATTTTTGGAGATAATTTAGGAGTTTTTTTTTCTGTTCATCACGAAAACAATAAAAATTTTGGCCCCCTTGAACCCCCCTTTTATATTGTAAAACTGGGGTTTACAGGGGTAAACTTTATTTCTCTTATTTCTGCTCTAAAATCTCAAAATATAGATTGTGGCATTTTCAGATGAATATTTTCTCAGCATCTTAAGGGTTAAAGATAGAGGCGTACATCACGCAAACACACCTATATAATTTTGACCCCTTTGAACCCCACTTATAGTAAAACTGGGGTTTACAGGGGTAAACGTTATTATTCTTATTTCTGCTCTAAATTATAAATTATAGATGAGGCGGTTCTAACGAGTACCCACAATCTATATTTTGAAGGGAAATATGAAAAATATCACAGTTTTTCGCCTTAAAATGTCCCTTTTTTCAGCGGTCAAGTTTACAATGCATTTGTATAGGCGTGTTTTCATAATGAGGTAATCAATAAATTTGAGATAAGCATATACATTTGGAAAAGATAATGGACTATTATTGAAACTTATAAATTAAAGACAAAAATCTAAAAATTTAAGACAAACTGGAATGTAATTTTGAAATAAAATCTGACATGAATAATCAAAAGTGAATACATGTAATTTTAAAAATTTGATTTGTCAGGGTATTTTCCCTCCTACCAGAATGGAATGTTTCTTACTCGGGAAAAACACACACAAAAACACACATACACACACACAATGCCCTGTACCATATTAAAATTATAAATACTGAACTTCCTTATTGTTCCTTTTCAACAATTACAAGCAAGATAGTGTAACTAACTCTTAACCCTTGTCCTGCTGAATATTTATATATGCCACACCCACTACGGATTATCAACCAATCAGATTACTTGATGCAAATTATTGCAACAAATTCACAATTTGAATGGCAAACAATGTAGATCCTGATCAGATGGCTTCTGAAAAGCCATCTGATCTGGATCTACATTGTTTCAAAGAAAAGGCATATCCAGGCTCAGCAGAACAAGGGTTAATTCAAATACTTGTGTTATTTTTCAGAGAAAATACTGTAACGATCCCAAGTATTGGGAAAGATAGGCCAAAGGAAACAGTGCAGACCAAGAAGTAGCAGTCTGATTATGGTCTTCAGTCTGTAACTTTTGGACTCCTTGCTGGATCACGTTTCGTTTTGTTTGTATTAGGATTTAATGGCCCAGTCAACACTATTTAGTTCATTTTTGAGCTGGTCATTTTACTTATCCACACTTTTCCTGGGCAGACTAAAACGTAAGCGGTAAACCATGAAAATACCTCTAACCGTTTTTGAGTTATCATGAATAACGGAATTTTTTTTCAATGTTCAAAGGGCAATAACTCCAAAAGTAGAGGCAATCCAGAGTTATGGTTCATGTGCTCTGCACATCGTCTCATAGTGCTTTTCATTTGTGTGAAGTTTCATGAAAATACCTCAAACGTTTTTTGAGTTATCATGAATAACAGAATTTTTTCAATGTTCAAAGGGCAATTTAACTCCAAAAGTTATAGTTCATGCGCTCTGCACATTGTCTCATAGTGCTTCACATTTGTGTGAAGTTTCATGAAAATATCTCGCTGGTTTTTGAGTTATCATGAATAAAGGAATTTTTTTCAATGTTCAAAGGGCGATAACTCCAAAAGTAGGCAATCCAGAGTTATGGTTCATGCGCTCTGCATATCGTCTCAGAGTGCTTTAAATTTGTGTGAAGTTTCATGAAAATACCTCAAACTGTTTTTGAGTTTTTTTCTTTGTTTTGTTTTTGTTTTGGTTTTACGGCCCTTTCAAGATTATTTCACTCATATCCAGCCGATCATAAATCAGAGGTGGGAGAAAACTGGAGTACCCGGAGAAAAACCACCTGACCTCCCGTTGCAGAAAGTTTTTGAGTTATGATGCATAACGGAATTGCGGAATCACAGAAGGACATCCAATATAGCCCCCACTTTTTCAAAGTGGGGCTATAATTAAGACTTATTCTGCTTTAACCCTTTTTGTACCAAATGGAATCTTCCTCCTTATATATAGCAGGAGTCCATTTTCAAAATTTAGGGGTGACAGGTTGTGTTTTCATAAAAAATTAGTTGAAAAATGACTGAATTTTTAGCAAACAGTGGGGGCCCTGATCAGACGTCGCATTTTGCGGCGTCTGATCTGGGCCTGCACTGTTTGCCAGGGTACACGTTTTGGGGTTTCCGGTACAAAATGGGTTAAAAAGCTTATTTAGTAGGTTGGAGTTATTCTTTCTTTGTGTTTTCTGCATACAGAGTCCTCTGGTCAAGGACCACCTTTGGGACAAGACCACTTTTGAACAGTTCCAAAGGTGGTCTTAATACAGGAATTTTACTGTATAACTATCATTTTAATACTAGGTGTTCTGAAATTTAGAGTGTTTTTTTTCACATCTCCAAAACGGCTACTTTTCTGATAAAAATATGTGACATCTTTCTTATTTATACTTCAAACATAGGTTGTGGGTGCTTAGCAGATACCTATCAGAGGTGGTTCTAATGAGAACCCACAACCTATGTTATGGAGCTGAAATAAGCAAAATAATGTATACCCCTGTAAACCCCGTTTTCTCGATAAAACTGGGGAATATAGGGGTGTTCATTTCACGGACTTGTTAAGATGATGTTTTGCTAAGGAAATTATCATTTTAGGATTTGATGTCTATGGCCCAGTCAACACTATTTAGATCATATTGAGCCCATCAGTTTACCTAACCAAACATTCTGGACAAGTTTATTCACCATTTTTGCATTATTTGCCAACTCCCAGCTTTCACATTATCAATATTGGAAAAACAGGTAACCAGACCCCCTGACCTTGAAATGTCAGGGGGTCTGGTTACCTGTTTTCCCAACACTGATAACCTTTAGACTAGGAACCAGCAGATAATGAGAAAAAAGTGAATACATGCATGGATTACCAGTACATGTATAGTGCACATGATGTTTTGCCAAAAACTGACAACTGGTTAGAAACTGACAACTGCAGAAAGGAGAGAATTACTGTAGAAAGATTTCATGATCAATTTCCATGAAAGAATGTTGCTGACTGTAGTAGGTATCAAATTCGCCACCTCCTGATTATCTCTAGGAGTGATCAACAAGAAGTCTGCTGAAGGCTATCAGTAATGACATACAAACTATTACATGTATTATTACTGTTGGTGTAAAAAGTATAAAACTCATTAGATGAGCAACCATGTTATATCCAAGATAAAATAGAACAAGAGCACCGCATGCGGGTGCCAACCCTAGAAAAAGGTGCATAACTGTGCCAAAAATATTTTGAGGGTTACCTCACCTATTGGTATGAGTTCCTCTTTTCATTATGAACAAATAGTCTGAGTTTCAAGTAAATACGTTCAGTAATGACAGAGATATTCCAAATGTCCAAGTTTTTGCAAAAATTCTATGTCGAAAAAGGTGCATAACTGTGCCAAAAATATTTTGAGGGTTCCTCACCTATTGGCATGAGTTCCCCTTTTTATAATGAACAACTAGTCCGAGTTTCAAGTAAATATGTTCAGTAATGACAGAGATATTACAAAATGTCAAAGTTTTTGCACGACGACGACCCCAGAGCTATGACAATACCTCGTTGTTTTCTTCGAAAACAGCCAGCTCAAAATGACCAGTTATGGTCTTATTTAAGTTTTAAATGGTAATTATTTATATAATCTATAAACAGTAAAATTCTGCTATTAAGACCACCTAAAATTAAGACTAATTCTGCTATAAAAAATTATTTTGTGGGTTGCAGATATTCGACCTTTGTGTTTTCTGCATATAGTGTTCTCTGGTCAGATACCACCTTTGGGACTTTTCAAAAGTGGTCTTTAAGACCACTTTTCAACAGTCCCAAAGGTGGTCTTTTCAAAGGTGGTCTTAATATAGGAATGATATTGTATTTTCGGGAACTTTAAATTGTGTTATATCCAAAACTGTATCATAATGAACAGTATTATAAGGATGTTGTGATGTAGTAGTAATAATAATAATAAATACAACCATAATGAAAAAACTGCTTACAATTAATTGATTTGTAATTAGGACAAAATATGTATATTTAAATAACACACTATTACAATAATGCTCTTTCATTGCTCTGCAAGGGATTTTTCTGACTAATCTGAAACTGTCATTTTTATAATTTTTAACTCCAAACATAGATTGTGGGTGCACATAAAAGCTAGTTCTAATGGGCATCCACAAGTACATGAATGTTTTCATCATGAAACACACCTGTATAATTTTATATAGTAAAATATATAAAATTAAGGGGCTTCCCGCATGCAATGGGTTAATGTAATGATGAATTTGAGGTCACTTATGTCTATCAGGAAAATGCACCAATGAGCAATAAACTTACCCATGAGAGATATGGGTCTATATAAGGATTTTTTCTTTTACAGAATATTAATTTTTCTCTAAACTTAGAATGTGGGTGCTCATTAGAACCATTTCAATGACACAATTCTACTGCATCACATTTTGATAGTCCTGTAAATTACTATTTTATATGGGAAGGGTAATATTAGCTTCCTCTTCTTGTTTAATAGGGTAGTTTTTTTTAAGAGCTGCCTCACTGAGGCAGTTCCATTGAGTACCCACAATCTATGACTGAAACAGAAATAAATCAAATTTTCACCTGAAAAATGCTATTTCTAGAAATCAATATTTTACCTGAAAAATGCAATTTCTTGTGATGGAAGACGTGATTTTCTCACACTGGGTTTTGTTATCATTGTTAGAGAAATCTCTTTCTCTGTTTCTAACCATTAACTACTTCGTTAACCCCAGCTTTCTCTATATAATATGGACCTTAAAAGGGTATACTGGGCATTACAAGAGTTAACATTACATGGACATGTTTACGTGATGAGAATGTTTTAGTCTCCAGGGTACTATTGTTCAAAACTAACGGTGTCATTAGTTAACATATTGTTATGACTTTGATCATTTAGTATGGCAAATATAACAATATTTTTGATAAAAAAAACATGTGAGTAGTTTTTGCATATCTACTCACATTTATTTCAGCAAAAAACTTATGGTAAATACACTTAATATTTTTGCTGAAAAAATCATGTGAGTAGTTTTTGCATATGCAAAAACAACTCACATTTTTTTCAGCAAAAATATCACTGTGTTAGATATTATTTTTACTAGAACAGTTAACAATTTGACCACTAATGAGCTTGTTAAGCCAAGGAAGCAACCGTGCCCAGGGTCCAACTTTTCAAAGCATCGTTAGCTTTGAAGCTCGTTAGTGGTTGAATTGTTCATTGTTCTAGTAAGCACAGATAGTCAACCCTCTTTGCACCGACATTCGTTAGCGGCAAAACATGTTATAGCAACTATTTCAATGGAATACATTCTAAGTTCAAGGCTTAGCCACGATTCCCAGCGACGTGGACTGCCCTCGGGTTGAAAAAGCCCAAATCGAATCCATAGTCATGGAAGATTCTTGTAATTTAATACTCCAAGAAACAAATGTTATAGATATTTAATAGAATCGCCTCACCGAGGTGATTCTAACAAATGTCTATAACATTTGTTTCTTGGAGTAATGATGTGGAAAAGACCTTTTATAGCCTATCATACTCCTAACTAGGATTCTTTACAACGGCAAAATCATTATAACGACACAATAATATGGAACAAATACTTGTCGTTATAACTCGGCACTCTGTATTTTTGCAGAAAGAATGTGAACAGCTTTTGCATTTCATATGTTTTCTTCAAAAATATTACTTTGTTTGCCATATGTAATGATCAAAGTTGTAACGATACGTTAACTAACGACATTGTAAGTTTTGAACAACTGGCCCCGGGTTTTTTAAGCAAATACAGCAAACACATTAACTGCAATTCCGCAACCACAAGCACACTATGTAAAATACAGAAAAAACTTCAATGGTTCAAACACTTATGGCTTCTTTATCATGGCAGATTAAAACTTGTTTTTGATCAGCCCCTAAGAATTCCTTCCAATAGCACCATGTACCAATATTAATCCTTTTTGTACCAAATGGAATCTTCCTTTTTATACACGTATATAGCAGGAGTTCATTTCAAAATTTAGGGGTGTCAGGTTGTATTTTCTTCAAAGTTTATTCGGGAAATGGCTTAACTTTTTGCAAACAGTGTAGACCCTGATCAGATGCCGCGTTCTGAGGCGTCTGATCTGGGCCTGCACTGTTTGTCAAGGTACCCCTTTAGGGGTTTCTGGTACTGAATGGGTTAAGGGATAATCAAGGGAGATTTTTCTCGTTTTATTATGAACAAGAAAAACACTTAACGGTAATATGGACTGCCAAGGCCCCCCACACCTGCCCAATCAACCACATCAACATTGCTTTTTTAAAGGATGATTTTTTGATAAAACCATCCAAAAAAGCAGGCGGCGTGTACTTAACAGAATCGCCTCAACAAAGTGATGCTAAGGAGTACTAAACAACATACAGTGAAACCCCGCTATTAAGACCACCTAAATTTAAGACTACAGTAGAACTTCGATGGCTCGAACAATGATGCTTCGTTTACCATGGCTGAGTGGAACCCGTTCTTTAGCCCGTACTAGGGAAATCGTCTATATAAGAAATAGTGTGTGTGTGTGTGGGGGGGGGGTGTTAATTAAGGAGATTTTAGTCTTTTATCTTGCAAATGTATGCTGTGTGTACTCATTAGAATCGCCTCGATGAGGCGATTCTAATGAGTACACACAGCATACATTTTCATTATAGTACACCGAAAAGATGTCTAAAAGTATCTCGTTATGCCTCCTGACAGTAACCTCAGTGGCTCGAACTACCCCTGTCTCGAACATATTTTCTAGTTCCCAAAGTTGTTCGAGCTATTGAAGTTCGACTGTAATTATGCTTTGTAAAGCTTATTTAGTAGATCTGACTCATTCTTTCTTTGTGTTTTCTGCATGCAGTGTCCTCTGGTCAGATACCACCTTTGGTACTGTTCAAAAGTGGTCTTAAAGACCAATGGTGGTCTTAAAATAGGAATTTTACTGTACCATTATTTTTATACAAGATTAAAAAGGTATCCCTCTATTATCCCCACTATGCCTGCATTATCCCCATGATGCCTGCTGACATGGTGCTATGGTTTACATTTATCCTGCTGAATAAATTAACATAGCCACACCCATTACTGACTATCAACCAATCAAATTACTTGATACAGTTTAGTACTTCAATTCACAAACTGCATGACATACAGTGTGGATCCTGATCAGATGGCTTCTTCAGAAGCCATCTGATCAGGATCTACACTGTTATCAAAAATAGGGGCTGTCATGTTCAGCAGAATAAAGATTGTTAACTCCCATTGGTTGAAACTACCTGTCAGAAAATAATTTCTATAATCCAAGAAGTGTTCAAGCATTGAAATTCGCCTGTACAAGTTTGAAATAAACCACAGTTGCTTGAAGTTTGGTCCATCGAACGTTCTGAAAATGTCCAAATACAAAAGCTCCGGAAGCAAATACGTAATGGCTTACTCTCACTTTTGTTTTGGACATTATGAATTAGCTATGGACAGAACTTCAAGCTCCAGTGCATGAACGACTACGATAAAATACTGATTCAAAAATAGACAATTGTTAATTCTACTAACATCAACATATAAAATATCATTTACAGGTTTTCTTTGTAAGTATAAAAATATTTCAACGATATAATGCCCTTCATCACCAGCTTAATAATACCTTTCATCTTGGAAGAAACAGAAAAAGGAAGACGGCAAAGTATATACAAATTGTCTGAAACGATGTTTCACACATATATTCAGTCATCGTATGAAAAACTGGGCTTTTTATTCTTTCCCCGCTAGTGGCGACCTTTGTCACCCGCTGATTACCTTTGGGAACAGTTTGGACCCAAATCAAGCCCGACAAAATGTCGAGCTTGATCTGGATCTAAACTGTTTGACACTCTGATGGTTCTCCTGAAAGATTTTTTTTTTTTTTAAAATCCTCTGAACCAAAAAGATCTCTGCTCCAGATAAGATGTATCAAAGATAATTCAGGAATAATTTTCTTAATTTCTTTTTTTTTATTTATGGCCCTTTCAAGCTTATTTCACATATTTTGAGCCAATCCTTAATCAAATTGGCAAAAACCGGAGTACCCGGAGAAAAACCACCTGACCTTCCCTTGCAGAACTTGAGTCTAACATGTGGTCCGAGGGAGGTGTGAACCACAGCAGTGAGAGACCTAAAGAATAAGAGTCAGCATTCTTACCCATTAGGCCACTGTGGCTCCATTTTTTCCGTATGTGTTGTCAGATGTATATGCTGTGGTTACTTGTTAGAATTGCCTCGTTGAGGCGATTCTAACAAGTACCCACAACATATCTTTGAATGTAAAAATGAGAAATATTATCCCTTAATTTTCTTTGTTACGCATGCTTATCTGGAAATATGACGTGCCCTCATAGAAGACTCACATCAGCTGCAAACTTTCTTAGACAAAATAAAATAAGGTCTTTCCTGCGTGTGAAAAAGCTTCCGAGTGACCGGACACCCATTCGGTGCACAGTTAAGACTGATTAGATCGAGCGAATGTATAATCTAAAGACCCGTTTTTGACGCAGTCCACAAAATGAACAAATCACATGCACACTGAGATTAAAATCTACAACCATTTCCGAAAAGCACTAACAGCAACCTTACATATGGACAAAAAGTTCATGAAGACACAAAGTATTATCTCCCTTGTCAAGGTAAGCAAGGAAAGTTACTGATCAGATTCAGCTGCCTCCATTTTCATCCAGTTATCTCCCCCATACATTGACAAAACTTTCTTCCTCAAGTTCCCAAACTCTCCCAAAACTTTTCCATGTCTCGAAGTTCTGGTTGATTTGTCAAATTTTTGTAAATGGTAAACATCCGACACATTTCAGTTGTTTTTCATTTTTTGAGGGAGATAACTTTTGGGACATTCGACCAAAATTTCTTCCTTAAGTTCCCAAAATGTCCCAAAACATTTCCATGTCTCGAAGTTCTGGTCAAATTTTGGTAAATGGAAAACACCCGACACATTTCAGTTGTTTTTCAATTTTTGAGGGAGATAACTTTTGGGACATTCGAGTCACTTTCCAGTAACCTGAAGCCCTTTCTAGAAGGGGTCCACTCTTAAAGGAAAGAATTTGCTCCTTGGGAAGAAGGGGTCCATTCTTAAAGGAAAGAATTTGCTCCCAAGTAGCAAATTCTTTCCTTTAAGACTGGTCCCCTATAGTACCTTAAGGCTAAGCAAACTTTTTCATTTGAAAGAGTTATGTTCCTTGAAGATGTCTTCATTCTTCTTAAAATGGACAACTCCACTTTTGTAAAATGGAATGTATGGCGATAACAAACTAAATTTTTCAGAATGCTCAAAATAAAACATCAAGAAAACACACAGAAAAAAATTTCAAAACAAGTACAGCTTTAAAGACAGAAAATAGTTTATCACGTCTAAATTTGATAGATCTGCACCAATATGTGTGGGAATGCCCATTTTTAAGTATCAAGAATCAACAACGTGAAGCAATTATGTACATATGAACTGGAAAACAACAAGAAAAGTCCTTCCCGATAATGTGATTTGTGAGAATTAGCCTTGACCACATGGTCAAACTTTGTTGAATTCAAGACTGTCAAATTTGACGACATGTTTTATCCATCATGTTGACAGGCTATTTAACATTTTCGAGTCAATTACACCACAACCTTGTTATAACACGCTTCATTTTAACACGGTTTGGATATAACACGGTTTGGATATAACACAGTTTCAAGATGGATCCCAAATATGAGAGGGACACTGTCACATTATGAGTTTCATTTAACAGTGCTGAATTCAATAATGTTGAATTTAACGAAGTTTGATCATGTATACTCAGTTTTAGCCGTTATGTATGCTAAACTCTATAACATTCATGCTAAAGACTGATATATCCTTTTTTGAAAACAGTATAGATCCAGATCAGCTGGCTGACAAGCAGGTGTACTGCAGGGATTTTCCTACCCTTCAAAATCAGGTTCCAGGACTGCTTGGTTTGGGAAAAAAAGCTCGCTTATATTTAAAGTTGGGAATTTAAATCAGCTGTAACTTTGCCAATTTTGGTTCGATTTTCATGAAAATTTTCATCAAAATGTAACAGAAAATCAGAAATTGGGAAATTTGTTGTAAAATTTGGGAATATCTGTCTCTAAATTGGGAAAAATAGGGGCCGATTACGGGCCCCAAATTTGCACTAGGAAAATCCCTGTGTCAAGATGATCATTCTGGTCAAGTTTGATGATGATTGGACTAAAACTGTGGCCTCTGGTCTGTTCACAAGGTTTTTCTATGATTTGACCTACTGACATTCTTTTTCAACCGACATGACCCATATTCGAACTTGACCGATATATTGTCAAGATGATCGTTCTAAGCAAGTTAGATGATGATCGGACCAAAACTGTGGCCTCTAGTGCGTTCACAAGGTTTTTCTATGATTTGACCTACTGACCTACTTTTGGATCCGACATGACCCATATTCAAACTTTACCAAGATATTGTCTGCTACTGTTGTCCATTCTGCTTCAGAATCCAGGGTAAAAATTGAAATCGTGCAGCACAAATAGCTGAAAATTGGGCAGGAGTGTAGAATATAGCGTTTATTACTCAGCCGATTCTAAATATGGGATTTATAAACTGAGGGAGGTTGAACATCCAATAAAGAAACGAGTGCGCTTGCGCACGAGTTTCTTTATTGGATGTTCAACCTCACGAGGTTTATAAATCCCATATTAAGAATCGGCTGAGTCAATAAACTATATATTACATGCAATTTATAGAGCTGATGGATCATTTTGCATCTAATCCTGTTTACAGCTCACTGTTAACATACAGTCTATGCAAAAGGTAGTTGGCGCAGTGACACAAAAGCTGACTGATACAAAAACTGTATAGACGCCATCTTGAAGGCGCTTCCTATTGTAATGAATGAGAATAGAAGAAATAAAGTTATTATAGTGATAAAATAATTAAAAATGCGAGAGAACGGTAACTAAACGTACCCCTCATTCAGCAGTTATGGCCAGATAATCTTTATTTCATCGTTGCATCCGACTCAAACGTCACGCATTCTAAACGTCTGTTATTATCTTCTCAGACACCATTGAGATGACGTCATGAACAACGTCGACATGTCTGAAACTTTCCCGCGTTTGAATATAGCGATTCATTGTAAAAGCAGTACCTTGTATATTTTGCCAAAAGTAGTTCCAGCTACAAAGATTTATTTCCCCGTCTAAGAGGAAATATTTCTTCCAAGCAAAAAGGAAAATATCAAGTTTATATCTGATAGAAATCATGGTATTTCACTGTTATGCATGTAATATATAGGAATATTCAGCATAGTTAGGCTTAATTAACATGATAACGTCTGACAGTATGAATGGCGCATGTTACTTTATAATATGAGCCCCGCCAAGCGAATTTGTGTCTTCGAGCATTCCGTCATGACAAATTTTAAATGCGCATGCCCAGCCATTCAGAGGGGCCAGGGATATGGCTTTCTGTCTGAAGGTTCCTCTTGATTCACTGCTTGTATGAGCGAGCAGCGAAGGTTCTGGCGAGACTGCGCAGATGCGCAGGCTTGCCTGAATCTTCACTGCTCGCATAGGCGATAAGTACCAAAATCGCTTGACGGGGCCCATATGCTGTTGTAGGCTTTTAGCATTATTGTATTTTACAGTGGTTAAAAATTTAATCATATGAGGTCGCTGTTATTTAGTTACATAATCACAGTTTACATTTTTGGTATGTAGCATGTAACAGCATATAACTAGCCTTTCTAACAGTATCACATGGTCTGTAACTACTTCATATATATACATGTTACATATTAAAAGAATTAACCCTTATCCCACTACATAAATTAATCAAGCCACTCCCATTGCTGATTATCAACCAATCAAATTACTTGATATTCCCCACAACCTCTTTATAACACTATTAATAGGTTCCAAAGCAGGAACCGTGTTGGTTAAACAATCATGTTATATCCGAACAAAAATGTATAGATTAGGTAGAAAAATGACCATTTATGGTCATTTTTCTATATAATCTATACATTTTTGGGATTCATTTTTCTATACATTTTTGGGATCCATCTTGAAACTGTGTTGTATCCAAAACCATGTTCTAACAAACCATGTTATAATGAGGTTGTGGTGTATCAATATACTGAATTCTTATCTGGAATATAGCTTAGTAGCAGTTAACTAGCATGATGTTAGAACTTTTAGCTCTCTTTTATTGTGAATACACAAAAAAAAAAGGCTGAACAAAAATGAGGGTAACAAAGGCAGTGAAAGAACTTCTCTCATTTTTATGGGACCCGCCTTCACAACATGTTATATCCAAAACTGTGTTATAATGAACAGTGTTTTGAAGAGGTCAGAGTGTATTTTTGATATATTTTGCTACAGCATTCTAAAAATATGTTTCCTAGGAAAAAATATATTTCCTAGAAAAAAATATAAAATTGTCAAGCTAAACACACTATACTGGGCCCTATACACATGTTTATTACCATGTTATTGTGCTTTAAATTTCTGACTATTCTTCAAGAAGAGGGTGCAGCTTGACACTTAATCACTTGACATGCTTCATTTGTTTGTTTGTTTTGGAGTTTAACGGCCCAGTCAACACTATATTAGGTCATTTTTGAGCCGGTCAGTTGACCTATCCATACTTTGTTTGGGCAAGCTTATATGGAAGCGGTTAACCATGCAGTACAGTACACATTCTTTCACCAGAAACTGACAACTGTCCTTCTTGAATCAGCAGAAGGGAGAGAATGACCGTAGAAAAGATTTCATGATCAATCTCCATGAAAGAATGTTGCCCACCCAGGCAGGTATCGAACCCGCATCCTCCTGATCACCAGTCAGACGCGCATCCGACTGAGCTACCGAGGCCAGATATTTACCTTCATTAATAATTGTATGTATATTTCTTATGATAACTAGAGCTGTCAGTGAAACTGACTAGGGCCCCGGCAGCGCTATCAGAGGAGTAAAAATTTGTGGGCGGACAGACGGACAGACAGACAGACAGATGGACGGACAGAGTGATTACTATAGGGCACCCACACTTTCAGTGCGGGGCCCTAATAACTACATGTAGAACTGTCAAGTAGAAGCTGCCAAAGCTTGCCTAATATACCTATTGTTGACAATTTTGATGGAACAGGCAACCTTTAACCCTTATCCTGCTGAATAAATTAGTTTAGCCACACCAACTGCTGGTTTTCAACCAACCAAATTACATAATGCATTTGTTCAGTTCACAAACTACAGGACAAACAGTGTAGATCCTGATCAGATGGCTTCTGAAGAAGCCATCTGATCTGGATCTAGACTGTTTGCAAAGGATGAAGGGTTGTCATGTTCAGCCGGATAGGTGTTATTACAACCTGACACAAAACTCAATTTAAAGTGACCGCCTATTCTGATCCTCATCCAACCAACTCTATTTTTATATGCAAATCTTTGCACATAGTGTGCTGCATTGACTGTGCACTGTAATAACTTTTCGTTAAACAGAACAGTAAAATTCCTATATTAAGACCACCTTTGGGATTGTTCAAAAGTGGTCGTAAAGACCACTTTTGAACATTCTCAAAGGTGCTCTCCCACTAGAGCACACTGGATGTAGATATCACAAAGTAAAATGTGCCTGAAACCATGAAATATGCTTTTAAAAGCATAATTTGTCTTAATTTTAGGTGGTTTTAATAGTGGAATTTCACTGTTTACCCACAAATTTCCAAAGCAAACCCTAGCTATACGGGGTTTACAATTTTGGTACAGTCGAACTTCAATGGCTCGAACACCTTTGGGACCATGAAAATCAGTTCGAGACAGGGGTAGTTCGAGCCCCTGAGGGCTAATGGCAGGAGGCATAATGACATACTTTAGGACATTTTTTGATGTTCTATAATGAAAAATGTATACTGTGTGTACTCATTACAATCACCTTGATGAGGCGATTCTAATGAGTACACACAGCATACATTTGCAAGATAAAAGATGACAATATCCTAATTTTTACTCTCCCTATTTCTTACGTACAGAAATTCCCTAGGGACTCAAGAACGGGTTCGACTCAGCCATGGTAAACGAGCCATCGGTGTTCGAGCCATCGAAGTTCTACTGTATTTCAATCCCTTATGAAAACTGTGTGGGTATTCCTTTAGAATAAGTATTTCACTTCCTAAAAAATTTCCTCACAGCAAACCTGATAAGGGATCTGCTCCCTAGCCACTTATGAAAAGGTGGGTACAGTCGAACTTCAATGGCTCAAACACCTTTGGAACCATTAAAATCTGTTCGAGACTAGAATAGTTCGAGCCACTGAGGGCTAATGCCATGAGGCATAACGACATACTTAAGGACATCTTTTTCTGTGTTCTATAATGAAAAATGTATGCTGTGTGTACTCATTAGAATCCCCTCATTGAGGCGATTCTAATGAATACACACAGCATACATTTGCAAGATAAAAGACTAAAATCTCCTTAATTATCCCCCACTATTTCTTATGTAGAGGATTTCATTAGGGGCTCAAGAATTGGTTTGACATATCTATGGTCAACGAGCCATTGGTGTTCGAGCCATCGAAGTTCTACTGTATTTCTAAAGAATAAGCACCTCCTTAGTGGCTATCTCCAATAAGGGGTTGAGTACTTCAAGGAGTGACTTCCCTTGAAAGTATATCTAGACACTCAACAACAGTTCTAAACGAAGTAGAAAATAAAAGAATGAAAAAAAAATCTTTTATATACATATACATAAGACACAAAAAGTCTTCTTTAAAATGATAAAAAACAACAACTTATAATGGAATGTTTCGTAAGGAATGTGGTTTTGATTGTGTACAAGGACTTAGGTGACCAACTACATGTGAGCTCAGGTGCAGACAATAACCCTACAAGAATACCCTTGCATACAAAGTAGTCCTCAACTGGAAGCTTTAGCCCTTCCAACCCCGTAGACAAGTACATACATCTATGCAAAACAGTGTAGAGCCAGATGAGATGGCTCATAATGAGCTCTATCTCATCAGGAGCCACACTGTTTGCCATCCTGTTAAAGGTTTTGAATAATCCTTATCCGGCTGAACACGACAACCGTTCATGTTTTGTTTGTTTGTTTGATTTGAGGTTTAACGTCCCCGTCAACACAGTCTAGGTCATTTTGGAGACATTGCTTCCAACCAAAAGGGTTTATATGCATGGACTGTCAGACTCGCACCACTTTTCCTGGGCATGCTTAGAACCTGAAAGCGGTTTACCAGCACTCATGTGCGGTCGTTTTCAGCTCTGCGTGGAAGCATCATGCAGCCCAATCTATTTCTTCAAGCCCCGATGGGCGGGGGCCGCAAACCTTCATATACCTTTCCATTTCCAAACAGTGTAAGTCCAGATCAGATGGCTTCTGAAATCTTCACTGTTTTTCATTCTGTTTGTGGACTGAATGAGTACAATATCTAATGTAATCTGACTACCGATGGTCAGAAATTGTGAGACAAAACCAATTTATTCAGCAGGACAAGGGTAAAAATCCAACTTCACAGGAAGTTAACAAACATGCGTTCATATCCCAAGCTGAAAGAGTCAAATTTGAAAAGTAAAGGGGTGAAAGGTTTGAGGCTCAAACTGCCACCCCAAAGATTTATCACAAATACAAAATACAGTCAAACTTCAATGGCTCGAACACCTTTGGGACCTCGAAAATCTGTTCGAGACTGGGGTAGTTCGAGCCACCGAGATTACAGTCAGGTGGAATAACGAGATACCTTCAGACATCTTTTCGGTGTTCTTTGATGAATATGTATGCTGTGTGTACTCATTAGAATCGCCTCATTGAGGCGATTCTAATGAGTACACACAGCACACATTTGCCAGATAAAAGACTAAAATCTCCTTAATCATGCCCCACCGTTTCTTATCTTGAGGAATTCACTAGTAGGGGCTCAAGTACGCGTTTGACCCAGCCATGGGAAACGAGCCATCGGTGTTCGAGCCATCGAAGTTCTACTGTATACAAAATATGTCAGACTGATCATTCCCCTAAATAAGACAAGAGGACCATGATGGCCCTGGATCGCTCACCTGATCCATAGTGTAACAAGTGGGCCCCAAAGAGGGCCATTATTGGCCCCAGGGCTTTAATGTGCATAATGCTGAGGGAGGTCTTAAAGGTGAAGCTTCATACCAAACATCAACAAAGGCTATAATTTGAACAATCTTAGCAAAGGTCCACTAGATGAAGCTACACATCAAATATCAAAGACCTGGGCCTAGCGGTTTCAGAGAAGAAGATTTTTAAAGATTTTCCCTATATAAGCCTATGTAAAACCAAAGGGCCCCGGGACGGGGGCATTTTTGGCCCCAGCACTATAATTTGAACAATCTTGGTAGGGGTCCACTAGATGAAGCTTCATACCAAATATCAAAGTCCTGGGCCTTGTGGTTTCAGAGAAGAAGATTCTTGAAGATTTTCCCTATATAAGCCTATGTAAAACCAAAGGGCCCCGGGCGGGGGCATTTTTGGCCCAAGCACTATAATTTGTACAATCTTGGTAGGGGTCCACTAGATGAAGCTTCATACCAAATATCAAAGACCTGGGCCTTGTGGTTTCAGAGAAGAAGATTTTTAAAGATTTTCACTATATAAGCCAATGTAAAACCAAAGGGCCCCGTGGCGGGGGCATTTTTTGTCCCAGCACTATAATTTGAACAATCTTGGTAGGAGTCCACTAGATGAAGCTTCATACCAGATATCAAAGTCCTAGGCCTTGTGGTTTCAGAGAAGAAGATTTTTAAAGATTTTCCCTATATAAGCCTATGTAAAACCAAAGGGCCCCAGGGCGGGGGCATTTTTGGCCCCAGCACTATAATTTGAACAATCTTGGTAGGGGTCCACTAGATGAAGCTTCATTGCAAATATCAAAGACCTGGGCCTTGTGGTTTCAGAGAAGAAGATTTTTAAAGATTTTCCCTATATAAGCCAATGTAAAACCAAAGGGCCCCGGGGCGGGGGCATTTTTTGTCCCAGCACTATAATTTGAACAATCTTGGTAGGGATCCACTAGATGAAGCTTCATACCAAATATCAAAGTCCTGGGCTTTGTGGTTTCAGAGAAGAAGATTTTTAAAGATTTTCCCTATATAAGCCTATGTAAAACCAAAGGGCCCTGGGGCGGGGGCATTTTTGGCCCCAGCACTATGATTTGAACAATCTTGGTAGGGGTCCACTAGATGAAGCTTCATACCAAATATCAAAGACCTGGGCCTTGTGGTTTCAGAGAAGAAGATTTTTAAAGATTTTCCCTATATAAGCCTATGTAAAACCAAAGGGCCCCGTGGCAGGGGCATTTTTTGTCCCAGCACTATAATTTGAACAATCTTGGTAGGGGTCCCCTAGATGAAGCTTCATACCAAATATCAAAGTCCTGGGCCTTGTGGTTTCAGAGAAGAAGATTTTTAAAGATTTTCCCCATACAAGCCTATGTAAAACCAAAGGGCTCCGGGGCGGGGGCATTTTTGGCCCCAGCACTATAATTTGAACAATCTTGGTAGGGGTCCACTAGATGAAGCTTCATACCAAATATCAAAGACCTGGGCCTTGTGGTTTCAGAGAAGAAGATTTTTAAAGATTTTCCCTATATAAGCCTATGTAAAACCAAAGGGCCCCGTGGCGGGGGCATTTTTTGTCCCAGCACTAAAATTTGAACAATCTTGGTAGGGGTCCACTAGATGAAGCTTCATACCAAATATCAAAGTCCTGGGCCTTTAGGTTTCAGAGAAGAAGATTATTAAAGATTTTCCCTATATAAGCCTATGTAAAACCAAAGGGCCCCAGGGCGGGGGCATTTTTGGCCCCAGCACTATAATTTGAACAATCTTGGTAGGGGTCCACTAGATGAAGCTTCATACCAAATATCAAAGACCTGGGCCTTGTGGTTTCAGAGAAGAAGATTTTTAAAGATTTTCCCTATATAAGCCTATGTAAAACCAAAGGGCCCCAGGGCGGGGGCATTTTTTGTCCCAGCACTAAAATTTGAACAATCTTGGTAGGGGTCCACTAGATGAAGCTTCATACCAAATATCAAAGACCTGGGCCTTGTGGTTTCAGAGAAGAAGATTTTTTAAGTTTTTGGTGAAAAAAAATTATTTTTGGCTCCTGTGACCTAGATGTGCAACGGACCGGAACCATTTGAACAACTTTGAAAGGGGACAACCTAAGGATCATTCCTGTGAAGTTTGGTCAAAATCCGATCAGTGGTTTAGGAGGAGATGTCGTTTAAAGAAATTGTTTACGGACGGACGCACGGATGCACGACGGACGACGGACAAAAAGTGATCCCAAAAGCTCACCTCGTCACTACGTGACGGAGAGCTAAAAAAAGAATAGAAATTTACAATCACAAAATACATAAAAGAAAACCTATCAAAACCACTGAATCTGACACGAAAATTAAGCATATCCTGATTTCACTACTACACAAATCTATGTATGTACAAAAACATAATCATGGTACATGTATCTTACAATTTCAGCATATTTGGATGTCATTAAAACATGAATCAATGTATGTACAAAAACATTCATAACTAACTGAAAAATACGCATGCACATGTACATGTAAGTCTAGTGATTAATGGAATTCTAATTTATTATGCTAAAAAGAAGCTGCTCTCTCATTTACATTCATGCCTGGCCCCGAGGTTATAAAACTTTTTTCATGCTCAACTCAGCTGCGGTGCAGTGGTAAAGCATCGGATTTGAGATCTAGAGGTAGCTGGTTCGATCCTCGCAAGCGCCACACGCTGTTTCCTTGAGCAAGATACTTTATTCACATTGCTTAGTACTGGTTCCTACCCAGGAAAAGAGGGCCACATGGAAGATTAGTACTTGTACTAAATGTGTTACCCTCTATAAATAAGGTGGATTATTATTATTATTATTATTATTATTATTATTAATAGCTGAGCATGAAACTTGTGGTGCTCAAAAAAATTAAAATACTAAGAAAATGAGCAATTTTTCTTTCTAAGATAACAGAGGATGTTGTTTGTCTTGCTCACAAATTTTAAAATGCCAACAATTGTTGGCATTTTAAAATTTGTGAGCAGGACAAATTTCATGTTCAAGTGAGCTGAGCATGAAAAAAGTTTTATAACCTCTGGGCCTGGTATCTCTGTCCTTTAACCCTTATCCCACTGAATAATTAATTTAGCCACACCTATTTCTGACTTTGAACCAATCAGATTACTTGATGTAATTCATTCCTACAAATTCACAAACTGAATGTCCAACAGTGTAGATCCTGATCAGATGGCTTCTTCAGAAGGCATCTGACGAGGATCTACATTGTTTGAAAAGGTAGCGAGTGTCTTGTTCAGCTGGATAAGGTTTAAACAGCCAAGAATAACTGCAGAACACATGAAAATGTAAATTTTTGTAATTTTTCAGAGAAAATTGGGTTTGACATTTAATGTGAATTGTCTGATGAATAGGCAATTCACATGTGAGTTAAAGCCCTACTTCCTCTCAATTTTGGATGGAGAGATCAAGATGGGTGGGTGTTGGATGACGTCAAACAGGATACCTTTTGGTTGACTTTTTTTTATGAAAACCCACACATAATGCCATTTTGCATTTGTCTTGTCTTTTTTGGGGGGGGTTTGATTTTTTTTTTTTTTGTTTCTCAAAAGCATACAATAAAAAAAATATTATATTTGGAATGTCATCAGCTAGTTTATAACTTATGCTATATGGGCTGTTTGATGCTTCTACGCAGAGCTGATTCCGATCACACACAAGTACTGGTAAACCGCTATGACGCTCTAAGCCTGCCCAAGCAAAGCAGCATGAGTCCATGCTTATAAACTCTATTGGTTTCATTGGGCGACAGGGCTTGAGATGTCATTTCATTTCAATGTCGGGTAAAAGTCCCACAAAATTGGAAGCAACGTCTCCAAAATGACCTTTATAGTGTTGATTGGGATGTTAAACAACAAAATCAACCAATCAATTATAACTTATGCTTTAAGAGTAAGCACGAATTCTTTCAGCTACGAGGGGGTATTTAGCATATTTAGAATATTAATGAGAATGAGCAGAAACATGTCATTATTATTTCAAGAAAACCATCATTATTATATACCATTGCTTCAAACAAGAGGTAATGACTATAATTAAAGGATTATTTTTCTTACCAGATTTCTCCACAAAAAATTATGGGGGCAATTCTAAAGAGTACCCACAACATGTTTATAGAAAATGTTTATAGAAAATGTATACTGTGGGTACTTGTTAGAATTGCTTCATGGCACACACCCACAGCATTGTTTCTAAACAGAAAACATTTCGATACCATATCCGTGTGATATAATACATTTTCCAAACCTCTAAAAGGGCATTTTTTTCTGATGAAAATTTGTGATATTTTTCTTATTTATACTCCAAACATTGGTTTTGGGTGCTCGTTAGAACCGCCTCATTGAGGCGGTTCTAACGAGTACCGATAACCTATGTCTTGGAACAGAAATAAGGAAAATAATGTTTACCCCATGAACACCAGTTTTCTCTATATAAAGTGGGGTTTAGGGGGGTCTTCATTTCACGTGATGATAATGTTTGATTTGAGGTTTAACGTCCCCGTCAACACTATATAGGTCATTTTTGATATGTTGCTTCCAATTTTGTGGGACTTTTACCCGATATTGAGATGGCATGACTTCTCAAGGCCTGCCACCCAATGAAACCAATAGGGTTTATAAGCATGGACGGGTCGACATGCACCGCATTGCCTGGGCAGGCTTAGATCCTCTAAGCGGTTTACCAGTACTTGTGTGCGTGTTGGTTTCAGCTCTGCGTGGAAGCATCATGCAGCCCATCTATTTCTTCAAGCCCAGATGGGTGGGGGCGGGACTTGTTCATGTGATGATAGGATAAATCATCCCTTAGAAATCCCTTTTTTTCCACCTTATCTGGAGCTAGGTATATAAGACAAGCACATGAATAAGTTTTGAAATGAACACCCCAATAAACACCATTTTACATTGGGATAACACACCCGGGTGACATAGTACATTCCTTCATTTCTCCAAAATGGCTACTTTTTGGATGAAAAATTGGGATATTTTTCTTATTGCAACTCTAAACATACCTTGTGGGTGCTCATTAAAACCGCCTCATTGAGGCGGTTCTAATCATTTCCCACAACCTATGTCTTTGAGCAGAAATAAGAGAAATAATGGTATACCCCTGTAAATCCTAATTTCCTCTATATAGTGATAGACAAAAATGGGGTTTATGGGGGTATAAATTCTTTTTTTTTTATTTCTGTTCCAAGACATACATTGTGGGAGCTGGCTGTGTCTTTTTCTTATTTATACTCCAAACATTGGTTTTGGGTGCTCGTTAGAACCGCCTCATTGAGGCGGTTCTAACGAGTACCGATAACCTATGTCTTGGAACAGAAATAAGGAAAATAATGTTTACCCCATGAACACCAGTTTTCTCTATATAAAGTGGGGTTTAGGGGGGTCTTCATTTCACGTGATGATAATGTTTGATTTGAGGTTTAACGTCCCCGTCAACACTATATAGGTCATTTTTGATATGTTGCTTCCAATTTTGTGGGACTTTTACCCGATATTGAGATGGCATGACTTCTCAAGGCCTGCCACCCAATGAAACCAATAGGGTTTATAAGCATGGACGGGTCGACATGCACCGCATTGCCTGGGCAGGCTTAGATCCTCTAAGCGGTTTACCAGTACTTGTGTGCGTGTTGGTTTCAGCTCTGCGTGGAAGCATCATGCAGCCCATCTATTTCTTCAAGCCCAGATGGGTGGGGGCGGGACTTGTTCATGTGATGATAGGATAAATCATCCCTTAGAAATCCCTTTTTTTCCACCTTATCTGGAGCTAGGTATATAAGACAAGCACATGAATAAGTTTTGAAATGAACACCCCAATAAACACCATTTTACATTGGGATAACACACCCGGGTGACATAGTACATTCCTTCATTTCTCCAAAATGGCTACTTTTTGGATGAAAAATTGGGATATTTTTCTTATTGCAACTCTAAACATACCTTGTGGGTGCTCATTAAAACCGCCTCATTGAGGCGGTTCTAATCATTTCCCACAACCTATGTCTTTGAGCAGAAATAAGAGAAATAATGGTATACCCCTGTAAATCCTAATTTCCTCTATATAGTGATAGACAAAAATGGGGTTTATGGGGGTATAAATTCTTTTTTTTTTATTTCTGTTCCAAGACATACATTGTGGGAGCTGGCTGTGTCTTATCATAACAAGCACCCACAACCTATGTTTGCAGCAAATATGAGAAAAACAGATTTTCATCATAAAGTAGACATTTTGAAGATGGGGAAAAATGCACTATGTCATACAGGTGTGTTATCGTAATGTTCACAGATAAGGTTTCACAATTAAAATTCACCTGGGCCCACTTATTCAAAGCCCTGTCGGCTAAATGATCTTCTTATAAAAAGTCTTCAAAGTCAATAAGTACAAGTGAAATTCTGCAAATAAGCCCACCTAAAATTAAATCTAATTCTGCTTTAAGAAGCTTATTTTGAAGGCAGCATTTACCGGTAATCTTTCTTTGTGTTTTCTGCCCACTGTTTCATCTAGCCAGGGACAACTTTTGAAAAGTCACAAAGGTGGTCTTAATATCAGAATTTCACTGTATTCTAGTTTTTGTCTGAATTGAGGATTATAGGGTCTCCAATTCAAACAAAAGCTAGAAGTAGTCTAGCAAGTCGAATAACTAATGCAGGAGGTTTTTGCAACAAGATGTGAGTAGCTCTGTAATACAGAATGTACTTCATGTTGTTGTTTTTTCAGCAAACCATGTTTTTTTTTCTTGTCACTGACATAAAGAATGGATGAAATTTTAATGCAATTGTATTGACTTTGTTAATTGAGAGCAAAATTAATAGGCTCAGGCATTTTCAAAATGAATATGGCACATAAAAGGGTACTTCAAGCATAGCCCCAGATAAGAGGGAGCATCCACAAATTTTTATTCTTATTTCTGCAGACAAACCTATGTTGTTGGTACTTATTAGAAGCACCCCCCCCCCCCCCCCCCCACCAAGGCGCTTCTAATGAGTACACCAGGCCTCATACTGACCACGATTTTCCACGCCTGAAAGGCCCGTTTTTGCAGCTTCAACCCTTATCCTGCTGAACAAGACACAACTCTTACCTTTGCAAACAGTGTAGATCCAGATCAGATGGCTTCTGAAGAAGCCATCTGATCAGGATCTACACTGCTTGTATTGCAGTTTGTGAAAATATCAAGTAATTTGGTTGACTTATAGTCAGAAATGGGTGTGGGTAAATAAATTTATTCAGCAGTATAAGGGTTAAATAGTTTTTTAAACAGACTAATGGAACAAAAAATCAAAATCTAAAAGCTTGAAATCAAGAAAAATATCAAGCTCTAAAAGCCTGAAATCCTGCAAATGCCTGAAAAATATGAGGCCTGGTACACACAACGTATGTTTTCTTTCGAGATAAGATAAATATCAACACTTTTCAGATGAAAAACAAGGGCCTCATCTGGAGTTATGATCACAAAAGCTCACCTTGTCAAGCTAAAAATGCCACTGTAGCAAAGCATGGTTAGGGACTGGAAAAATCCACCTGTCCCCACCCCTACACTTTGTAAACGGCCCAATATCTCAGAAACCATTTAGTTTTTTAGCTCACCTGTCACGGTGTGACAAGGTGAGCTTTTGGGATCACTTTTTGTCCGTCGTGCGTACGTGAGTGCGTTCGTCCGTGCGTGAACAATTCCAAACAACATCTCCTCCTAAACCACTGATCGGAGTTTGACCAAACTTCACAGGAATGATCCTTAGGTGGCCCCCTTTCAAAGTTGTAAAAAAAAATTTGGCTGAACTTGTTGCAAACAGCAAAGGCCCTGATCGTCTCATCTGGGCCTGTAGTTTGCCAATGCCCATTTTGGTGTTTCTTGTATAAAATGGGATAAGAAAAAGTAAAATAGATCAAGGTTTGATTCAAATGCATACTTTAAAAAATTCAAGTAAGTTTAAACAATATACCATATATTCACATTACAAGTAAATGTAAGTATCACCTAATGAATAGCTGTATAAAAAGGAAGTTTTTTGACACAAATGCCAACTTAATACAAAATGCCCCATTTCTCTCCTTTAAGTGTGTTTATTACCAAAGACCATATCAAAATCAACCTTAAGATGTATCTTAAACAAAAAAGAAAAAGAAAAACAGATAAAAAAGATAATATAGCACAGCTAACGTGACAGTGTAAATGTCTGTTCTCTCATTATTGCATGAATATACATGTACCAGACAATGTCCATATAATTTGACCCCCTTGAACCCCACTTTTATATAGTAAAACTGGGATTTACAGGGGTACACCTTATTTTTCTTATTTCTGCTCTAAAATATAGATTGTGGGTATTCGTTGGATCCGCCTCATAGAGGCGGTTCCAACAAGTACCCACATTCTATACCGCCCCAATGAGGCGGTTCCAACGATTACCCACAATCTATATTTTAAGCAGAAATAAGAAAAATATCAAAATTTTCAGATTTAGTTTTTCTCGATGTCTCAAGAGTTAACTTAAGTTTTGCAATAACTTTTGAAGTTTTCCAAAAGTAAATTTGCTGTTTCCAAATTATTAAATTTGATTTTTTATGAGTATCTGAAAATTCTAATACATTAAAACTGCTTTTTGATGAGGAAGTTAGAAGAAGAAGCGACTTATAACCATTAGCCCTTATCCTGCTGAATAGTTGAATTACCCATTCCCATTTCTGACTAACAGCCAATCAGATTACATGATATAAAGTTTTTGTTCAAATTCACAAACTGAATGACAGTGTAGATCCTGATCTGGACTATTAGCAAAGGTAGGGGTTATCGTGAACAGCAAGATAAGGGTAAACCCTCTCTATAGTAAAACTGGGGTTTACAGGGATAACCTTATTTTTCTTATTTCTGCTCTAAAATATAGATTGTGGGTACCCGTTAGAACTGCCTCATCGAGGCGGTTCTAAAGAGTACCCACAATCTATATTTTGAGCAGAAATAAGAAAAATATCCCAATTTTTCATTTTAAAATTTTCATTTTTCAGTGATATTGGTTACAATGTATTTGTATAGGTGTGTTTTCGTAATGAGATTTTCGAGGTCCCAAAGGTGTTCAAGCCATTCAAGTTCGACTGTACCGGTAATTAATTATCTTAATTACTCTGAATAAAACTGTAATGTTATAGCCACATTTTACACATGAGCTGGCAAAAATGTTTATACATGTAGTTCTTGAAACTAAATACTGGTAATTATTCCAGAAAAATAGTTGTCGAACATTGTATTGATTCAAATTTGCATAAATACAGGGTTGTACTTCAGTTTTAAAAAATAATATGTAGGCTACATGTATGTACTTGAGGTTTAAAAAAAAATATGTACGCTTCATGTATGCAAATTTTGTTGATTGCTACATGAAACTAAGTGAAAGGTTGCCTGTGCCATCAAAACAATAGGCACCTTGTTTGCTGTTGTTAAGAAATTAACTGTATTTTAATATATTACCCTAACTTCAACAAAACATGGCCAACCAATCGTAATGATCCTAAGTCTTGGGACAGATATGCCTAAGCAAACTGGGCATACCCAGTTCAGGAGCAGTCTGATCAGGATCTACATTGTTTGTGATTCATTCTGCAGATTTTGGACACCTTGCTGGATCATGAAAAAAAAAAATGTTGAAATTTTATGAGAATTACAGCTTAATAGGACACGGATGCCCCGCCTGAAAATATTTCTATGTTCGTATTCATCAATAGAAAGTTATTGACCGTGTTTAAGTTTTGGACCCTTTTTTCACATTTGACCTCTAAGTATGACCTTGACCTTGGAGGTAAGGACATTGGTTTTGTGTGAGGCAGATTTGTCTCATGATGGCCAACATTTCTGCCAAGTAATTTCAAAATCCATCCAAAGATAAAGTTATTGACTGTTTTTAAGTTTTGGACCATTTTTTTTAAACTTTGACCTCTAAATATGACCTTGAAGGTACAGATCTGGGTTTGCACTTGACACATCGTCTCATGATGGTTAACATTTCTTCAAAGTAATTTCAAAATCCATCCAGAAATAAGTAAGTTATTGACTGCGTTTAAGTTTCGGACCCTTTTTTGACCTTTGACCTCTAAGTATGACCTAGATCTTGGAGGTACGGACCTGGGTTTTACACTTGACACATCGTCTCATGATGGTTAACATTTCTACAAAGTAATTTCAAAATCCATCAAGAAATAAGAAAGTTATTGACTGCGTTTAAGTTTCGGACCCTTGTTTTGGCCTTTGACCTCTAAGTATGACCTTGACCTTGGAGGTACAGACCTGAGTTCTGCACGTGACACGTCGTCTCATGATGGTTAACATTTCTGGCAAATAATTTTAAAATCCATCAAGAAATAAGGAAGTTATTGACCGCGTTTAAGTTTCGGACGCACGGACCCTTGTTTTGTAATAGCTGTCCTATCGAGCTCGTTAATGGTCATATTGTTTACTGTTCTAGCAAGTTCAATATCTAAAATTTTATCATTTTTGCTGAAACAGCAAATGCAAAAGCTGTTCACATTTTATCAGCAAAAATATTGGTATATTTGCCAAATTTAATGATCAAAGTTTTAACAATGGTTTCTGCAGAAGCCATGTGGTCAGAACATTGCATTTATTGATTTGTACAAACTAATTACATCATGTTAACCAGCTGATAGTCAGAAATGGGTGTGGCAAAATTAATCTATTCAGCAGAACAGGAGTAAAAAACACAAAATTAACCCTTTTTGTACCAAATGGAATCTTCCTCCTTATATATAGCAGGAGTCCATTTCAAAATTTAGGGGTGTTAGGTTGGGTTTTCAACAAAATTTATTTGGAAAAATGACTGGACTTTTAGCAAACAGTGGAGGCCCTGATCAGACGCGGCGTTTTGCGGCGTCTGATCTGGACCTGCACTATTTGCCAGGGTACCTATTTTGGCGTTTCTGGTACCGAATATAGAAGCCTCCTTTGTGTAGTGGTTACGCTACTCGCCTTGTAAACCAGGGGTCGCAGGATCCATCCCGGGCTTCTCCAGACTTTCGGATGAGTCTTTAAACCAAGGTTCTGTCTCTGTATGACCTTAGCTGTTGGTGGGATGCAAAACTCAAACACTCACTCACTCACTGGTACCGAATGGGTTAAAAAGACAATATTATGATCATGTCTGCAACTTGCTTCAAGCAACTGCTTGATCAATTTTCTGGAATTCATTGCTCAAACTGCCAACCTTGCTTGGACTGGTCATGTCCGCCGGCATATCATCTGCTTTCAGATCAGCAGAAATACTGTTGTCGTCTTCTAGACCGGATTTATCAGTATCAATGGCAACACTGACCTCATTCTGGTTGGAATCCAGGGTCTGCTGGTATATCGGTGTTGGGTCGTGCACTTTCATGTGCTTCTTGAGGTATAACTCACATTTGAATTTTCTCTGGCAGATGCTGCACTGGTGATTCCAGTCTTCGTCCCCGCGGCACACCTGCTTGTGATTATGCAGATATGAGGAGCCGTAGAACCGCTTCCCGCACTTCTGACACCAGAATGGCTTCGTATTGGTATGCTTATTCATGTGACCATAGTAATGCCCTGTGTGGTTGAAACCCTTCCCACAAACCTTGCAGAAAATACTGAATTGACCTTCATGCTGTTGCTTCTTATGCATTTCCATGGAGGATCTCGACGAGAAACGCTTCCCACAATCTGGACACGCTACCGTCTGGCCCTCGTGTTTGACAAGAATATGATCTTTCAGCTTGTACTTTGACAAATAGGCTTTGTCGCACAGCTGGCAATAGTGCTTTTCAACTTTCCCTTTGCATCTGTGACGGTTGTAAGTATATCTACGTGTAAACCCAGTGTCGCAGACATCACAGTAGAAACGGAACTTGTTTGGACCGTTAAATGGCAAGGATGATTCTGGTGGGTCACGAAAGCTGGATGTGTCATCCATCTTTTTCCGCTTCCTTCTCATTAGCTGTGCTTCTGTCTCTTCAGCTTTCAGATCAAACTGCACCATGATTGCCCCGTTTGGAACAGTTTGTACGTCTGAATTCTGACTGTGCGTAGGACCTACAGGAACTAGTAACGGTGAATTCGCTGGATTGCTGGTCGGAGTGTTGGCTCCCAGATTGGCCTGAAATGGTATATTATTGACAGATGAAGCCGGGATTAACTTTGGCGGTGGCCCAGGAGGTGATAAAACCGAAGACATGGCAATTAAGTTTTGCTGAGCATTTTTTGGAAGAAGAAATGGCCTGTTTCCTTGGTTAACTGGAAGAGTTATGATTCTTGGTGGACGAGTAAGATTCTGCACTGGGACAGAGGTAACCTGAGGTTCACCGATTAACCGGATATCTTTAGGCTGCTTGAAGAGTGCAGGCATTATTGGTGACTGAGCATGGGTACGTTGTGGCATGTTAGGAAAAACACTCTGTTTCCCTATTGGTCCCTGCTGAGAAAGAATTCCATTTGATTGTCCCAATGATATGATTTTAGACTGGTTGCTTTTCTGTGGTGATGTGAGATCTTGTGGTTCTTCATCTTCGATGATTTTCAGAGGTACAGTCAAGGAGAGATCTGATGAACTGGAATGTTTGTCAGAATTAGAAAATGGAATGTGTGAAGCTGGTGTCTTGACTGGCATCCTCATTCGTATGGGAGAAATTCGCTCTGTAGCTTCTGGGCTCTCAGGGCTGTCTAGACTATTCAGAACGTAGTTGTAATTTTCGGACTCCTCCTCTTCTACTTTGGTTTTTTCATGACTTTCTTCATCAAAATCATCCACAACAACTGGACTAATGGACCTGCGGAAAACAACATCTTTCCTAAAACTAGGATTTGAATTTTGAGCAATATTTTCAGGAATGTAATTCTGTGGACTGGTTTGCAGAGAAAGTGGTTGCTTTGGTGAAATGGAAGGGTTATAGTCACCTACTGGTACCGAGTTACTCCTCCATACCTGTTGGTAACCAGTCTGCTGGTTTCTAGGAACAGAGCCTCCAAAATCAAATGGCTTGTTCACAGATGAGCTCCCCTGATGCAGAGATGGAGGAACTGGGCCATCTGGATGATCTGAAAAATAGAAGATACACCTTCAGGGGATGCAACTCTGTCAAAAATACTTTTGTCTCCCTTAAGCTTCTCAATCAGGATTTACTCCTATGGAGCAAATTCTTCCCTTTAAGGGGAATGGGTATACCTTCAGGGGAGGAAACTCCTGCAAAATTGTTTTTGTCTCCCATGTCAATAGGGGTCAACTCTTAAAGGAAAGAATTTGCTCCAGTGGAGCAAATTCTTTCCTTCAAGAGTTGACCCCTTTTTCCGTGGGACATGTTTATAGAAAAGCAAACAGGAAGTTCCGAAAGTTGTCTCCCTTTGAAAAATGGCGGACAAATCTGCCAGGTGTTCCCATTCCCCTTAAGAGACCCCTTTTTAAGCAGCTCTGTTTAACCTATTGTGTACTGGTTGACTCTACCACTGTTATATTTCGGACAAGTCCATCGGTCACTTAAGGGGCGTTGGGTCTATTATTTTTGTTTTTATTCTATTTTGGAGGGGAAAACCTGTTAGCAAACAGTGAAGACCCTGATCAGATGCTTCATTATGCAGCATCTGATATGGGTCTGCACTGTTTGCCTATGACCCATATAGAGGTTTCCAGGTACATGTAATAATGAGTAAAAATATTTCTTCACCTGGACAATTTGAAATTTTTCCATTATCATTTTTTCATTAGTTTTTATATTTGTTTATGTTGTCCCATATACCGTAGTGTAACACCCAAACCTCTTTATAACACTATTGAGGTTCCCAGGCAGAAACCATGTTTGTTTATCCAAACAAACATGCATAATCCATATAGAACAAGAAGTCTGCCACAGGCTATCTCGCGCTTGTTTTGTTTGAATTGAGGTTTTACATCCCCATCAACACTAATAAGGTCATTTTGGAGATGTTGCTTCCAATTTGTGAGAGTTTCCCTGACATTGAGATGAAATCATACCTCAAGCCCTACCTCCCAAACCAAAAGGGTTCATATGCAGGGACAGTCAAGCTCGTACCACGTTGTCTGGGCAGGCTTAGACCTTCTAAGCGGTTTACCAGTACTAATGTGCAGTCAGTTTCAGCTCTGCATGGAAGCACCATGCAGCTCGATCTATTTCTTCATGCCCTGATGGTGGGACTGTATTTCTTCAGAAATGGAGTAGAACACTTGTGTTGACAACAGTGTAGAGTACTTGATGCTAAGGCTGACACGATTAATCGTACAATCGATCTATGAATCCCACAAAAATGATTATAATTTCTGAAATGCGGCGTCTCATCTGGGTCTACACTGTTTGCTCAGGCCTGTCTGTTCAAATATACATATGATAAAGTGCAACATATGGTAAGAGTCATGCTCAGACAGAAAGCCAGACAGGTAAAATTATGACAAAAACCTCAGCGATTACTAATTGATTATCGATCGCAATGACAGGACTGATAATAGATTAGCTTTTCAGCTCCGATTAGCCAGCCCTACTTGATTCCGGGGTTGACGTAAAGTAGATATACAGGAACTTACATATGTTTTCATGAATTACTGAGTTATTAAACACGTTGAGGAAAAGGGATAAAATGCGAGGCTATGCCGAGCAATTTACCCCTTTTCCTCAATGTGTTTAATTAAACAAGTTGAGGAAAAGGGATAAAATGCTCGGCACAGCCTCGCATTTTATCCCTTTTCCTCAACGTGTTTAATAAAAATAAAACATGAGCATGAATGCAAGATGCTTTTTATCATATGACATTTAAAAAGCATGTTATTCACGGTTTGTTTACAAAACAAGATGTGTTTGTGAAACACGAATTTGTCCCCGGGCATGGTCATCTTTTCTTCCAAGTTGGTCACAAGTAAAGATCAAGGTCACAGGTCAAGATTTTTTGTTTGAGTAGGAAGACATTGTCACAAGGAACCAACATACTCAATATAAAGGTTCGAACTCAAACGGTTCAAAAGTTATGACCAAAAATAATTTTATCTTGAAAATAGGTCAAGGTCACAGGTCAAAAATTTTTGTATTGATGTGAAGCCCTTGTCACAAGTAACCTACATGCATACTTTTCCTGGGCAGGCTTATAAGTAAGCAGTAAACTAGTACAGTGCACATTCTTTTGCCAGAAACTGACAACTGCCCTTCTTGAATCAGCGGAATGGAGAGAATGACCATAGAAAAGATTTCATGATCAATCTCCATGAAAGAATGTTGCTGACCCCGGCAGGTATCGAATCCGCATCCTCCTGATCACCAGTCAGACGCCCATCTGACTGAGCTACCCAAGCCGGCAACATCTTTCAATATAACAAGGTTTTGGATATATCACAGTTTCAAGAGGGATCCCCAAAATGTATAGATTATATAGAAAAATGACCATTTATGGTCATTTTTCTATATAATCTATACATTTTTGTTTGGATATTTGTTTGTTTGATTTGAGGTTTAACATCCCAATCAACACTGTATAGGTCATTTTGGAAACATTGCTTCCAATTTTGTGGGACTTTTACCCGACATTGAGATGAAATGACATCTCAAGCCCTGTCCCCCAATGAAACCAATAGGATTTATAAGCATGGACGGGCAGACTGGCATGGATTCTGCTTTGGACCCCATTAACAGTGTTAAAGAGGTGTTGTGTTTGTCTAAATTTCAACACTTTCGCTAGTCTGTAAGTTACTTTTATTGTGACTCGGCTCAAGTGATTCCTGCTGTAACAGGGCTCCATATTGGACAGAAACATACCTTTTTCTGTTCTTATTCTCTTCCCTGCAGGTGCAGCATTCTCCTCCTTTTCTTTCTTTACCACAGACAGATCAAGTCCCACTGTCTCTGTCCTACATTCGCTAGTCTCGTGATGAGCCCCATTAGATACAACCTTCGGCTCTTCTTTGCTGGTATCGAAACACCCCGAGTCTTCAGAAAAGCTGGCACTTGGTGAGCGACTTCTGTTGATGGGCAGTTCCACCTCAGAGTTCAAGATATAGTTTTTTGTTGTGGATACGACATACGGTTTTCTCTGCACGTGATCTGGTTTGCGTTTATTCTTCTTCGGTTTAGGCTGTTCTGTCTTCTCAACAGTTTCCTCTTTGGGTGTAACACATTCTTGGTCTTTTTCATGGCTGAAAAGCAATTTACAGAAAGTCACAGTGAAGGAAAAGGCAACAATCAGATACTGTTTGTTTATTTGGAGTTTAATGGCCCATCAACACTGTTTAGGTCATACTGAGCCAGTTAGTTTTAACTGACCATACTATTCCTGGGCAGGCTTATACATGTACTCAACAAATCAAAGCTAGTGCTGATCATATTCTTAATTAGATAATATAAATAATAAATTTATCTTTGTTTTTCAAGCATTCAGTTTGAAGGTAAATTGCATAAATCTTTGATTAGATATTTCCTAATATTATCTGATGTTGAAGAGCAAATTTAATTCTTTCCCTTAATTAGCTCCTGAAGACCAAATTCTTTCCTTTAAGAGCAGATCCCGTTTTAGTGTCACTCACACTCACTCACTTTATACGGTAGATAGCAACAGATAAGGTAAATATAAGTATTTTGTGATAACTGAAGGATAGTTTTTGTCAATTCTCCATAAAAACCTATGTTGTGGGTATTCATTAGAACCGCCTCGATGAGGCGGTTCTAATGAGTACCCACAACATAGGTTTATATGGAGAAATAAGGAAAACTATCCTTCAATTATCACAAAATACCAACTTTATCTAGGAAAGCAAAAAAGGAAGTCTGTGTTGTCTACTTGCCTTGGTGTGTACATTATCACTTGTCTTGCTGAATTTGATTTTCTTTTTGGTTTTACGGCCCTGTCAAGACAATTCCAATTATTTTGAGGGGATTGTCAATCAAAGGAGGGCAAAAACCAGAGTACCCAGAGAAAAAACACCTGTCCATCCATTGCATAACCTGGCCACTCACTTGTGACCCGAGCGAGGCTCCAACCACAGTGGTGAGAGACCTTACAATAGTGAGTCAGTGCTCTTACCCACTAGGCCATGAAGGCCTGTAGCTGAACATGATAATCCCTACTTTTGCAAAGAGTGTAGACACAGATCAGATGGCTTCTAAGGATGCATCTGTTCAGGCTCTACCTTCTTTGTCAATCAGTTTATTCAAGTACAGTAAAACTCCTACATTAAGACCACCTTTGGGGCTGTTCAAAAGTGGCCAGTAAGACCCTTTTTGAACAGTCCTAAATGTGGTCTCTTATTAGAAGACACTGGACGTAGAAAAAACAAAGAAAGAATATCTGAAACCTTCTCAATGAGCTTTTAAAAGCAGATTTAATCTTAATTGTAGGTGGCCTTAATAGCGGAATTTTACTGTAATTTGACTGGTGAACAGTACACCCGTGGACACAAAAGCGTTCAAACTTGGATGAAGTACCTTTAAATGAATCTCTTTGCATCAAGTTGGTTTGACAAGCAAATGTCATTCAACAAAGTAGTCTAAAACTGGATCAAGCAATATACATTGATTGGTCTTATTGTGGCAAGCACTTTTTTGCCATTTTTAGATCTGATTGACATTCAAGATGTATTCTGATTGGACAGTGCAAGGTCTACAATGAAATATACAACACTTTGTGTTTTGAATTTATTCCTGTCTTGCAGCTGACTTGACAGGATGTAAGGAAATATTGAATGAAACATCAGATCAAAATGAAATGAAGCTCATCAAAGTTTGAACGGGTTTGTGTCCACAGGTGTAAGAAATGCGTTTGAACAACTTTATTTATATTCAGCAGGAAAAGTTTATATTTTTCAGACTCAATTCTCATACTCACCTTGAATGTACGGCCAACAAATGTGTCATCAAATCATTACTACTTTCAAATGGCGTCAACGCTAGAAGACTACAGAACCTGAAGGCAAGATCGAGGCGAACATTAAGTCCTTTCGTTTCCCCAGCCTGTTTGCAGTACAAAGTTATAAGCTGCTCAAGGAGATGGTTAGTGTCATAGCTTTTGTCCAACCGGATTTCCTCAAACTTCTCGTACACTTGCCGGTTTAAGTACAAGCATCCCTGAGGCATCTCTTCCACAGGTAGACTTCCCATGTTAACGCATTCTAGGTAAGAAAATTGATGTAGGTCAAGTCTGGAAGAGACAAAAAAAATCCTTCAGAAAGTTAAAAAGTTTCCCTCAATGAAATTATTACACTCCAGTTTCAAAAGTCTCAAAACTAACAATGTTAGCTAACAAAGCATTAACACTTTTTTCATTTAACATTTCAATATGGCAAATATGCTAATATTTTTGCTGAAAAAAAATGTGAGCAGCTTTTGCAAATGCAAAAGCTGCTCACATTTTTTCAGCAAAATACCAAAATTTTAAATATTGTACTTGCTGGAACAGATTTAACAATATGACCTCTAACGAGATCGTTAAGCTAACGAGGCTTTGAAAAACTGGACCCAGTTGTTCATAACTAGCAATGTCGTTAATCAACATTTCGTTAAAACTAGTATCATATATGGCAAATACATTTATATTTTTGCTGAAAAAAAATCTGATTATTGTTTTGCAAATGCAGAAGCTACTCATATTTTCCAGCAAAAAAACAAGTACATGTATTACATATTGGACTTGCCAGAACTGTTAACAATTTGATGACTAGTGAGCTTGTTAAAGGTGCATTATTGAGCTAGCCGGTCTCAAAATTTTTTTCTGGTTTTTATCTTCAATTCATACTCCTTTGTCATGTGTACACTTTTGGAGCCAAATACAGCTTCAGAACTTTGTGAAAATGGTCGTTTTCATTCGTGTTTACCCTTCGCTCTGAACATGTGTTCAGAATTTCTGTTCTAAAGATAAATCTGTCACTTTGCACATACATGGTGACAGTATCGTCTCTGAGTGTCGTTACTTATGGCATGGTATTCAGTGTCATATTTTTTCCGATACAGGCATGGCCTTAGTAAACAAGGCCAAAAATGAACGTTGCATAACGTCATATATGGGGATTCTATTTTTGTCACAAACTAAAAATAGATCTAACTAGTGTTCGAAACCTAGTTAGGGAATCCCTCTCAAACTCGTTTACCAGTCATCATAATTGTTCACATTTTTGCATAAATGCATTCATTTGTATTGTTTTTAAGAAAAATACTGGCTATATGTATTTTATTTTTGGAAGCATTTTTTACCGATATCTCAATAATGCACCTTTAAGCTAACGATGCTTTGAACAACTGGGCACTGATATTGTGACATCACAAAATGCGGAATCACGCAACAATTTTAAGGGGAGAGACACCTGTTCAAGGGATTTTTGCCTCTACTCTTAAAGGTGAACTTTGCTCTGAACCTTTAAGAGAACATTCATGTGCCTTTTTCAAAGTGGGTCTGTTTATGAAAAAGCAAATACTGACACCCTTTAAAGAACTGGTTGGAAAATTGCAATGCTAATTAATCCATTCCACTGAATATCAACTGAACAGTCCTACCGAGATCTACAAGATACACAAGTCTACAAGTCGGAAGCAACTCGGTTAAATAATTCCTGTACAATTGATTTTGCCTCAACCTTGACAAAAAAGCTTGTTTATGGAAACATCACAGAAAAATTAAGATGTGTACAACTGTAGACAAAGTATGTCAACCTGTGTTAAGCAAGCACCTCAGGGATGATCAAAATGTGCTTGCTTAAGACAGGTGCTTGCTTAATACAGGTGAATATTAAATTAATGCATTTGCCCTTTGTGGGAACAAAATGCATGCCCAAATTTTCAAAAGGCCATTATTGACAAAAAAAAAAAAAAAATCAGATTTATTTTTCTAAATTTAATGTTAATCAGGTGATGTACTAGTCATTCCAAATCAGCATGTCAAGTTTTTAGGCAACAATTTAAATAGTTTCTTTAAATATCTTGCTACAAGAAAGAAACACAATTAAATGACCTGAAAATGCAAAGGGCAATCACTCCCAACAAAATTTCATTAAACTGGTTGAAAATTTAATCAGGTGATCTCCTCCCCATCCCAAATCAGTATACCAAATTTAGCTCAAATACTTTTTGAGATATCTTGCTAATGAGATTTCTATATTATTTAATTAAAAAGGAAATAACGTGAAAAAAAGAGAACAGTCAGATAAAACCAGAAAGAAACACAATTGAGAGGCAAAAAATTATAACGGGCCATAACTTTAACAAAATTTTATAGAATTGGTTGAAAATTTAATCAGGTAGTCTCCTCCTTAGTCCCAATCACTATACCATGTATCAGGGCTGTAGCTTAAATACTTTTTGAGATATCTTGCTAACGAGAATTCTATGTTTTTTAATTAAAGGGGAAATAATTCAAGAAGGGGAGATAATTTGGACAAGAAAAAAAATACGGGTCAACTATTTTTTCATGAGGAACTCATATATGAAATTTCAAAACACTAGCATACACGGTTCTGAAGATATGCTATGCACCAGAAAGCAACACAATTGAGTAGCAAAAAATTACAAAGGGCCATAACTCTAACAAAATTTTATCGAATTGGTTGAAAATTTAATCAGGTAGTCTCCTCCTTAGTCCCAATCACTATACCAAATATCAAGGCTGTAGCTCAAATACTTTTTGAGATATCTTGCTAACGAGAATTCTATGTTATTTAATTAAAGGGGAAATAATTCAAGAAGGGGAGATAATTTGGACAAGAAAAAAAATACGGGTCAACTATTTTTTCATGAGGAACCCATATATGAAATTTCAAAACACTAGCATACACGGTTCTAAAGATATGCTATGCACCAGAAAGCAACACAATTGAGTGGCAAAAAATTACAAAGGGCCATAACTCTAACAAAATTTTATAGAATTGGTTGAAAATTTAATCAGGTAATCTCCTCCTTAGTCCCAATCACTATACCAAATATCAAGGCTGTAGCTCAAATACTTTTTGAGATATCTTGCTAACGAGAATTCTATGTTATTTAATTAAAGGGGAAATAATTCAAGAAGGGGAGATAATTTGGACAAGAAAAAAAATACGGGTCAACTATTTTTTCATGAGGAACCCATATATGAAATTTCAAAACACTAGCATACACGGTTCTGAAGATATGCTATGCACCAGAAAGCAACACAATTGAGTGGCAAAAAATTACAAAGGGCCATAACTCTAACAAAATTTTATAGAATTGGTTGAAAATTTAATCAGGTAGTCTCCTCCTTAGTCCCAATCACTATACCAAATATCAAGGCTGTAGCTCAAATACTTTTTGAGATATCTTGCTAACGAGAATTCTATGTTATTTAATTAAAGGGGAAATAATTCAAGAAGGGGAGATAATTTGGACAAGAAAAAAAATACGGGTCAACTATTTTTTCATGAGGAACCCATAAATGAAATTTCAAAACACTAGCATACACGGTTCTAAAGATATGCTATGCACCAGAAAGCAACACAATTGAGTGGCAAAAAATTACAAAGGGCCATAACTCTAACAAAATTTTATAGAATTGGTTGAAAATTTAATCAGGTTATCTCCTCCTTAGTCCCAATCACTATACCAAATATCAAGGCTGTAGCTCAAATACTTTTTGAGATATCTTGCTAACGAGAATTCTATGTTATTTAATTAAAGGGGAAATAATTCAAGAAGGGGAGATAATTTGGACAAGAAAAAAAATACGGGTCAACTATTTTTTCATGAGGAACCCATATATGAAATTTCAAAACACTAGCATACACGGTTCTAAAGATATGCTATGCACAAGAAAGCGTGACGTACGAACGGACTAACGGACTAACGGACGAACGGACAGACAAGCCAGAAGCAATATGCCCCCCAACTTTTTTAAAGTTGGGGGCATAAAGAGTGTTGGAGATGTGGCCATCACAAGGTAGTGATTCTATTTTATTGGAAGGGGAGATAACTAAAAAAACACGGCACCCAGAGTTGTGGTTCTTGTGCATGACACACTGTCTCGGCCTTGAGAACAACTGTGCCAGGTATCATCAATATATCTTAAAGGGTATTGGAATTATGGCCATCACAAGGTTGTCACTCTATTTTATTGGAAGGGGAGATAACTCCAAAACCATGGCAACCAGAGTTGTGGTTCTTGTGCATGACACGCTGTCTCAGACTTGTGAACAACTGTGCCAGGTACCATCAATATATCTCAAAGGGTATTGGAGTTATGGCCATCACAAAGTGGTCATTCTATTTTATTAAAAGGGGAGATAACTAAAAAAGTATGGCATCCAGAGTTCTGGTTCTTGCGCATGACACGCCGTCTCAGCCTTGTGAACAATTGTGCCAAGAACCATCAATGAATCTCAAAGGGTATAGGAGTTATGGCCATCACAAGGTTGTCACTCTATTTTATCGGAAGGGGAGATAACTCCAAAACCGTGACAACCAGAGTTGTGGTTCTTGTGCATGACATGCCGTCTCAGCCTTGTGAACAACTGTGCCAGGTACCATTAATATACCTCAAAGGGTATTGGAGTTATGGCCATCACAAAGTAGTCATTCTATTTTATTAAAAGGGGAGATAACTAAAAAAGTATGGCATCCAGAGTTCTGGTTCTTGCGCATGACACGCCGTCTTGGCCTTGTGAACAATTGTGCCAAGAACCATCAATGAATCTCAAAGGGTATAGGAGTTATGGCCATCACAAGGTTGCGTCTACGGACGGACGGACGGACGGACGGACGGACGGACGCCAGGCTGATCGCTATATCCCCCGAACCTATTCGGTCGGGGGATAAAAATGCTCCTGACGACTGGTTGTCAGGAAACACTTCCTAAGAAGAATTAAGCTTTTAAAAGCAAATTTCAAAGTGTTCAGTAATTATTCTTTGTGTTTTCTATCCCAAATGTTTCCGAGTGAGAGACCACTGTAGGGGCTGTTCAAACTTGGTCTTAAAGACCACTTTTGAAAAGTCCCAAAGGATTTTCGTGTCTGTCTGAATATAGGAAGGAACAGATAAGCAGGGTATTTGTGAAAATACCCAATTAAAATGAAAAAAATACCTAATTAAGAAATAATTTGAAGGGTAACAAAACCCAAATAAAAATCCAAGAAACCCAAATCATACTGACATACTTGAATACATAATTCTTATAATATATGTTCGGTATAACAGGCCTCCTAGTGGCCCACTTTGAAAATAAAGGTTTTTATATAGGGTCTTCTTACTCAAAATAAAGGTTATTTACAGGTTTTTCAATAAAAATACAGGTTAAAAAAGGGTCTTCCAAACTTACATAAAGATTTAAAACTGAAGAAAAAATACTTGATGAATTTTTGCGCCACAATTACTCAGATAAAGTTGATCTAAATTTTACTAAGTCCGAGCGAGCGAAGCGAGCGAGGACAAAAAATACAAATTCTTGACAGTTTTCTTCACTTTTTATGGGACTAAAATGTAAAAAATAGTAGTGCATTTTGAAGAAAAGTTAGGGTTGAGTCGCAAGAAGGTTCAAAAAGTGAAAAATATAGGTTTTTTTCATGAAAATACAGGCTTCTTATAGGTTTTATGAACAAAATAAAGGTTTTATAGGATTGGCACAAAATTATAGGTTATTATAGGTTTTGCTAGGAGGCCTGGTAAAATGACCTGCACATGGTTGTCACTCATTATTCTCTTGTTTCATACCAGGAAGCCTCCGTGGTGTAGTGGTTATGCTACTCGCCTTGTAAACCAGGGATCGCAGGATCGATCCCGGTCTTCTCCAGACTTTCGGATGAGTCTTTAAACTGAGGTTCTGTCTTCGTATGACCTTAGCTGTCGGTGAGACGTCAAACTCAACACTCACTCACTCACTCACTTTTGTTTCATACCATGTTAACAAGTCTATGCAATGAGCAGCTTCAGTACCCATCTAATCCCCACTTTATATACAAAGAAAACTGAAATATACCGTACATGGGGTATTCATTATTTTCCTTATTTCTGCTCCATGACATAGGTTGTGGGTACTCGTTAGAACCACCTCGATGAGGCGGTTCTAACGAGCACCAGCAATCTATTCTTCGAGTATAAATCAGAAAAAAGTCATCAATTTTCATCAGTAAATAAGCATTTTGGAGATGTGTTATCACAATGAGGGGCTTGATTTTTACAACTTTTAGAACTTTATGCACTTGTAAGGGATATACTGAACAGTTTAAGCACAAACATTTTGAAGATACATTGAAGCTTCCAGTTCGAACAATTTGACATGAGACTGGTGACCTCTATTAACATAATTTCACACCAGACTGAATGCATATATCTATCTTTGCTGTCTTCTTAAAAGGTCAATGTTATTATTCAATACATACAGGTTGGTAAATGGGTCGCCATTCATGAGATGCCGAAAATTCACAAGAAGGTTACGAAAATCGATCTACATGTATTAGGCGATGACACTGACTAATTTATTCTTTGCATAAAGGTCAGTCTCATGTCAAATTAAACTAGAATACTGTTGATGGCGCGCCATTGCAAATCCCCGCGCTTTCTACAGAGGGGCCAAGTACCAAAAACCACTCACCCTGGTCCCTTATTTGACCCCAGGGTCAAAATATTACCTTTATTATATCCTACTTATCATGCCCTTCAATTTGATATGCCACATGACTATGTTCCAAAAAACTTAAACTTTGACCCTTTGACCCCTCCCCCAGGGCCCCAATCTGACCCCAGGATCAAAATTTTACTTGTATTGTATTCTACTAATCACCCCCTTCAATTTGATATTCCATATGACTATATTCGGTAAAATTTGAATTTTGACCCCCCAAGTCAGACCCCTTGGGCATGACCCAGGGGTCGCAGCCAAAATCCTGTTCAGTATGTGTTACATAATATCATTAATCATTACTTATGCAAAGTCTGGTTTCAAAAGCTATAAAATTGACTTTGAAATTGAATTTAATTGGTATTTGACCTTTTGACCCCTCCTGGGGATGGGGCCAAAAATAAATGTGACGTTGCATGCCCTCATCATGTAAGGAAGCTGTGTACCAAATTTGGTTACATTCCCACCAGTGGTTAAGGAGGAGATAGCGTGACGGACAGACAGACGGATGGAGGCATTCACAATATCCCCGAACGCTTTTTTTAAAAGCGTTGGGATAACCAGCTACATGTATATCAAGTTGAAAGGTAAACTTAAAATATTTGTACATGTACATGTACAAATGTATATTACTCAATAAGTTCCATCAAACTGGGTAACCAAACATGAGATAACCAGACATTTATTTCTTCAAATACCCAATTTGAGTTGGGTATACCAGTAGTGGGTATCACCCAATTTCATAAAGAAGCATATTTGTTCTTCTGATAGGAAATTAACTGTGAATATCAGTACCGGTATGGAATTGGAGGGAAGACTCTCAAATGGATAGATTCCTTCCTTTGCTACAGAAAACAATGTGTTGTTGTTAATGGTGAATCTTCAGTATGGGCGCCAGTTTTATCTGGGGTCCCCCAGGGGACTGTTCTTGGTCCGCTGCTAATCTCCATGTATATCAAGATAGATTAGGATGTTGGGCACGAAAATGGGGCATGAGATTTCAACCCGTTAAATGTAATATTATGCAGATAACTAGGAAAAGAATAAATAAAACTAGAAATGGTGTTTGTAAAACACAATGCCCCCAACCTTTGCTTGACCTTAGCTGGCAAAATATTCAACAAATATTGTTAAAGACTCAAAAACATACAACAAGAATTCCCCCTAAGGCTATGTCGTGCCTGTGGGGGCGCAAAGTCACCAAACCATGAAATCTAGGTCAAGGTCAAACATGGATGCCTGCATAAAAATTTCACTCCTTGTTGCAAGCATGTACCAAGTAACTCTTAAAGGTGCATTATTGAGCTATCGGGCTTCAAAAATGAAAAGCGTGTTTTTCGGTTTTATTTCTTCTATTCATGTAGCTTTGTCATTTGTAATCTTCTGAAACCAAATACCACTTCAGAACTTTGTGAAAATCGTCGTTTTCATTTTTGTTTATTTGTTGTTTTTGGGAATTTCAATCTAAAAATATTCATGTCACGTGACAAAAAGCCGGGCAACATCACAGCGGCGAACAATAAGATGGCGACCTCCGGTTCATCTGAGGAAAGTAGAATTTTTAGTCCAAATTACAAGTATTTGACTTTCAACTGCACTGACACAATACTATCATGCATGTTAATCTGTTATCAAATGCTAACGCATCAATTTACAGGCAAGAAGATAATTTTACCGTCAATATCTAAGGATGAATTTCTGAATCGATGAGAATTGACATGGGGTCGTTTCAAAGATACACAAAAACCGCATACATGTGAGAGTACATGTATGATGTGGGTATTTGTTAGAATTAGACGATACTAGCAATAACCTTTTGATTTGTTTGATTTGAGGGTTAACGTCCCAATTAACACTGTTTAACGTTCCCATCAACACTGTATAAGTAATTTTGGAGACCTAGCTTACAATTTTGTGGGGCTTATATACCCGACATTGAGATGAAATGAGATCTCATTCCCTGTCGCTTACGGGCCTCCGTGGCCTAGTGGTTAAGAGCGCTGACTCTTGATCATTAGGTCTCTCACCGCTGTGGTTCGAGCCTCGCTCGGGTCATATGTGAGACGCCAAGTTCTGCAACGGAAGGTCAGATGGTTTTTCTCCGGGTACTCCGGTTTTCGCCCACCTCTGATTAACGATCGGCTCGATATGAGTGAAATAATCTTGAAAGGGCCGTAAAACCATAAAAAAAAAAAAATCCCTGTCGCCCAATGAAACCAATAGGGTTTATATGAATGGGCGGCCCGACTCGCACCGCTTTGCCTGGGCAGGCTTGAATCCTTTAGGCGGTTTACCAATACTCCTAAGCGGTCGGTTTAAGCTCTGCCTGGCACCATCATGCAGCCCACCTATTTCTTCAAGCCCCGCCATGGGAGCCGAGCAAGAACTTTTTAATACCGAAACAAAAGAGAAACACTATCCATATTCGCACCGCCCATCGGGGCTTGAAGAAATATATGGGCTGCATAATGCTTCCACGCAGAGCTGTAACTGACCCGCAAACGAGTACTGGTAAACAGCTTAGAAGATCTAAGCCTGGGCAAGCAAAGCGATGCGAGTCCGTCCATTTGTTTCACTGGGCGACAGGGCTTGAGAAGTCATTTCATCTCAATGTCTGGTAAAAGTCCCACAAAATTGTTATCAACGTCTCCAAAATGACCTTTACAGTGTTGAAGGGGACGTTAAACCTCAAACCAAACAAACAAACGTGCACCAGGACCTACTCACTGATACTGGGATCGGCCACATTTTACCATTACTTGAAGATTTACAGCACACATCAATCTTGCGCTGGCCTCGGTAGCTCAGTCGGATGCGCGTCTGACTGCTGATCATGGGGAAGCAGATTCGATACCTGCCGGGGTCGGCAATATTCTTTCGCGGGGATTGATCAAGAAATCTTTCCTACGGTCATTCTCTCCATTCCGCTGGCTCAAGAAGGGCAGTTGTCAGTTTCTGGCGAAAGAATGTGCACTCTCCTGGTTACCTCTTACGTATAAGCCTGCCCAGGAAAAGTAAACTGACAGGCTCAAAAACGGCCTTAACAGTGTTGACTTGGCCGTAAACCCCAAAACAAACAAACAGTTAACCTGCATAGGGGATGACTCTCCCTGAACAGGGCGCCTCCAGTTTGTTTGTTTGATTTGAGGTTTAACGTCCCCGTCAGCACTTTAAAGGTCATTTTGGAGACGTTGCTTCCAATTTTGTGGGACTTTTACCCGACATTGAGATGAGATGACATCTCAAGCCCTGTCGCCCAATGAAACCCATAGGATTTATTAGCATAGGCGGTCCGCCTCGCACCGCGGTTCCTGGACAGGCTTAGATCCTCTAAGCGGTTTACCAGTACTGGTGTGCGGGCCGGATTCAGCTCTGCGTGGAAGCATCATGCAGCCCATATATTTCTTCAAGCCCCTATGGGCGGGGGCCGGTGCCTCCAGTTAAACGTTCCGATCCAAAGGGCGGTGCGCATTTTGACATTCATCGCTGTAAATGGTGTTCAGACACCGAAATAATCATCACCGGGTCGAACCGAGGGCCTCTGGCATCTGAGTCAAGTGCACTAACCACTCTGGGCTTAACCACTGAGCTGTCACGCTCAGTTTATTACATAAACTCCAGGTTTGCAGGATGAGACTCTGCACAGTAATCGGCTCTTTCGTTGTACATTGGGTCGTTCTCCCTGCTGGGGGGGGGGGGGGGGTGGTCATGTGAGTACCAGCTGATAGCAAGCCGGCGGAATGAACAACTCACAGCGCATAAATGTCATCCTACTAGATTTCAGTAAGGCCTTTCACGAGGTTCCGCACAATTTCATTGCTGATGGATACCAGAAAGTCGTAATTGAGGATTTCTTCGTCTGCGCCCGTTACTTCTGGTGTTCCACAGAGTACAGTGCTCGGCACTCTCCTCTTCCTCATATAAATCAACGACTTGCCACCACGCGTCTCCCCTGTTCGCTAATCACTGCCTGTTGTACCGAGTTGCTGTCGCTCAAGAGGACTTTAATTATTTACAAGCATGGGAGAGAGACTGATAGATGCGTTTTCACCCAGACAAGACTTAGTCTGAGTACATCAGAACCGGCAACAAAAGCAAGATAATGGAGTCATCATACAACATCCATTGCCAGAAGTAAAGCAAAAAACCTGGCTATAGACAGTACACTGGTGTGAAATAGTCACACTGACATGCTTAGACTAGCTTCTAGTCGGATATCATATTTTAAAGTTAATAAGTAATATTCTTCTACCCCTTATTTGATCTTGGGAAGATATACTCTGACTAAAATGCCAGTTTGCCTTATCAGTTGGTGTTCGGTAAGGGGTACAGAAAGGCAATAAACATTTCATGACTGTAGCTGTAATCAATCATTTACCAAGGATCTTGCGAGGTAAAATTCGCATTGTACTAGACCTTGGTGTCTGAGACAAGATTAAAGTCTAACAAGGTTTCATATTTGAAAAACAAGAGGGCCCAGAGGGCCCTGAATCGCTCACCTGAGAATAAGTGTCTCTAGAAAATTCTTGGCCTAAGGGCTATAACTAGTTGAAGCTTCATACCAAATATCAAAGACCTGAGCCTTGTGGTTTCAGAGAAGAAGTTTTTTAAATATTTTCCCTATATAAGCCTATAAAAAACCAAAGGGCCCCGGGGATGGGGGCCTTTTTGGCCCCAGGGCTATAATTTGAACAATCTTGGTAGAGGTCCACTAGATGAAGCTTCACACCAAATATTAAATTCAGAGCCTTGCGGTTTCAGAGAAGAAGATTTTTAAAGATTTTCCCTGTATAAGCCTATTTAAAACCAAAGGCGCCCGGGGCGGGGACATTTTTAGCCCCAGGGCTATAATTTGAACAATCTTGGTAGAGGTCCACTAGATGAAGCTTCACACCAGGGCCTTGTGGTTTCAGAGAAGAAGATTTTTAAAGATTTTCCCTATATAAGCCTATGTAAACCCAAAGGCCCCCGGGGCAGGGGCATTTCTGGCCCAAGGGCCATAATTTGAACAATCTTGGTAGAGGTCCACTAGATGAAGCTTCATACCAAATATCAAAGACCTGGGCCTTTTGGTTTCAGAGAAGAAGATTTTTAAAGATTTTCCCTGTATAAGCCTATGTAAAACCAAAGGCCCCCGGGGCGGGGGCATTTTTGGCCCTAGAGCTATAATTTGGACAATCTTGGTAGAAGTCCACTAGGTGAAGCTTCACACCAAATGTCAAAGACCTGGGCCGTGTGGTTTCAGAGAAGAAGATTTTTAAAGATTTTCCCTATATAAGCCTATGTAAACCCAAAGGCCCCCAAGGCGGGGGCATTTCTAGCCCAAGGGCCATAATTTGAACAATCTTGGTAGAGGTCCACTAGATGAAGCTTCATACCAAATATCAAAGACCTGGGCCTTTTGGTTTCAGAGAAGAAGATTTTTAAAGATTTTCCCTGTATAAGCCTATGTAAAACCAAAGGCCCCCGGGGCGGGGGCATTTTTGGCCCTAGAGCTATAACTTGAACAATCTTGGTAGAGGTCCACCAGGTGAAGCTTCACACCAAATATCAAAGACCTGGGCCTTGTGGTTTCAGAGAAGAAGATTTTTTAAGTTTTCGGTGAAAAAATCTATTTTTGGCTCCTGTGACCCAGATGTGCAACGGACCGGAACCATTTGAACAACTTTGAAAGGGGACCACCTAAGGATCATTCCTGTGAAGTTTGGTCAAAATCCGATCAGTGGTTTAGGAGGAGATGTCGTTTGAAGAAATTGTTTACGCACACACGCACACACGCACACACGCACGCACGCACTGACGACGGACGACGGACGAAAAGTGATCACAAAAGCTCACCTTGTCACTACGTGACAGGTGAGCTAAAAACACACATGAAGGTTGGTAATTGGTAAATATGACATCAAGGTCTAGTAGCTAGACTATGACATGCTATCTACGACAGACAGCCAGACAGCTGCTTTCCTATCCTACGCAGGAATCTCTCTGCATGCCCAAAGGACATCAAGGCAACAGCATACAAGTCACTAGTTAGACCTAAACTAGAATATGCTGCCACCCCCTGGGACCCCTACAAACAAACTAGTCCAGTTCAATCGCAATCTTCCGCTCACATCCTCTATCTTACTGATCATATGTATATTGGAAATGAAAAAAGGGAGGTTGGTAAAACCTAGTATGAATCAAGGTCTGCTTTATTAAGGAAATTTCGTAATCCCGGATCGTTTTGTTATTGACGAAGAGCTCTGTGTGAATGATCCATGTCCCTGTCTTGAGATAGATATAAGAGCTTTATTTGTTTAACCGTCATTCATGAAGGCTTACAAAAGTATTTAGGCTGATGAAATATATATATTGGATTTTTCAAGTACGGCAACTTGGATTTTTTTAAGTACGGCAACTTGGAAAAAAATGCTGAATTAACTGTACGGTTACTTGCGTCACAAAATTGCAAATTTGGAAACTACTGACACCATTTTGACATCGTTTGGAAGGAAAGGCCGTGGTTATTATCATGTTTGGTTTCATCACATAGGGATCGATTATAATGCTAGTGCTGATCGTAAATCAATCTATTTTTGCATGAAACAGATGGAGATGTGAAATCTACACCAGGGCCATATTTCCTTTTGAGAATTCTTTGTCGTTGCTTTCGCTTTGTTTCATTACTGAAAATACTTTGGAAGAAAGTCTGTCCCCTATTGGTCTATTCAACGGAAGGAACTTTCCTTTCGTGATGGGAAGTTTTTCTTTTTTTTTTTTCTTTTTTTTTTCTTTTTGTTGTTTTTGTTTACGAAATAAAGTTTGTTTTTCAGTGAGCTGAAATAGTTTCTACTTCGTTCTTGTGAAACTTACAACTAGAATAGACGTTAGTTTATGCTTTGAGAAGTGTTTATTCCTTTGACGAGAGTTTATTCAAACGAAGGTCCTGTAATATGCATACTATACTCCAGTTATTTAAGATTATGAGTGAGGCCATTATTATTATTTTTTTTTTTTTATTATTATTATTTTTTTTTTTGCATTACGAAAACATGCCTTTTCAAATAAATTGAACATATTTCCACCAAAAAAATGAAAATGTTCAGATAAAAGATTCTGCTATTTTTCATAATTCAGCTCAAAACATAGATTTTGGGTACTCGTTGGAACCGTCTCGACCAGGCGGTTTCTGACGAGTACCAAAAATCTATGTTTTGGGCAGAAATGCGAAAAATAATGTACACCCATACAAACCCCATTCTACTGGATTAAAGTGGAGTTTAAGAGGGTCAAAATTGCATAGGCATGTTTTCATGATGGTCTTCTGTTTTTTTTTTGTTTGTTTTTTTCGAAATCGGCCACGTGCACACATGTTGCAATTTTTATCTTGTATATTCTAACCATTTCACATTTGTACGGTTTAGTAACGCCACAGACAACAAAAAGCTACTTTAAAGAAGGTGATTTAAGGTTCCTCAATACAGTTATTTCACTACATTTGAGGTACTGAAAAAATCATATTTGCAAATAGTTACCCAAACAGATTTTTCATCAGATGGTAGTCCATGTAAATGTAAGAATATGAAAGCAAAATATTTTTATTGGAAAGTCACCATGTTAGTAATTTATTGCATTTTTCCATGGTTTTGCAAAAATGATATCTTAATCCACAGAACAAAAATGTGTAAAATACTATCATAGAATTGTGGCTAAAGGTTGCCTTTAGGCACTGCAAGAGTGGAATTTCAAGTAAAATACCTAAACAGTACTGAAAATTAATGATTCCTCCCCCACCCCCCAAAAAATGTAATTATTTCACCTGGTACTATTTTTAAATTCAGTGTATGGTAGCCAAAACTGACCAGTTCTACCAAGTTGGCAGTAAGATCACTGATTGGGTTGAGGTGTTGCAATCTCTTGCATTTAGCTTGTAAAATGATTGACCTTCTTCGGTGCTTTTAGTATTTCATTTTATATATTTCATTCATGCAATTTATAACAATTTATGAATCACTGCACCAAAGTTTCACTGTATTATTGATTGTGTTTACTGGGTGGATGATTTGATACTGGAATAAAATCCAAAACCAAAAAAAAAAAAAAAAAAAAAAATAAGATAAAAACAGTTTATCCCCATATTTGAACTGAAAGAATGAAAGCAGCCTGTTCAGCACCAGGATTTGTGTGCAAAAGGCTTCTGATCACTTCCAATAACTGCTATGTTATAGCAGTGATTTTTACCCATTGATTTGTTACATAAGAATCAGAATCAGAATTGTTACTGGTGACACGTCAAATGACATTCATACACCAGGACCTGTGATATGGGAAGTTAGTCCCTAGCTCTAACCAAATATGTAAACTTAGCTACACAATCATCAGCACCTTCCGCCGTCGAAATAATAGAATCCGGAAGGGCATTCCAATCTCTAATGGTTCGGGGGAAGAACGATTCTTTATAAATATCCGTTCTGGCAGTAAGGGTCTGAAACATCACTGAATGGTGCTGTCTACAGTGCCTAGCCGGGGGAACAAGGTCATCTGTTGGAATGCTGGCAGCACCCTTTAGACCTTTGTATAAGAGTATGAGCCTACTGTCTCTTCTCCTTTTCTTGAGAGACTCCCATCTTAATTTTCCTAGAATTCCAGTCATGCTCCCAGTTTCAAAGCAGTAATTTCCAGTTACAAATCTAGCCGCTCTATTCTGAACTTTTTCAATTTCTTCATTTAGGACCACTCCGCTTGGGTCCCAGATGCAACTACCATATTCCAAGATTGGGCGAACAAGTCCCCTGTATGCTGTCTCTTTCACATCCTGGGGACACTGATGAAGATTTCGCCTCAGGAATCCAAGAGTTCTATTCGCCTTTGTACACATATTGCATATCTCAAATCGTGAGTGATTGTCAAACCAAGGTATTTAATGGAATTCCCATTTTCGAGGACCGTTCCCTCTAAAGTGTAAGAAGCCTCAACTTTATTAGATCTCTTCCTTGTTATCTGCATAATATTGCATTTAACTGGCTGAAATCTCATGCCCCATTTTCGGGCCCAACATCCTAATCCATCTATGTCAGCCTGAAGTTTCAATGAGTCATCTGTATCTCTAATTTCCCGGTAACAAACACAGTCATCTGCGAAAAGTCTTATTTCTGAGTCAATGTCAGAGGAAATATCATTGATGTACAGGGAGAACAATAGAGGACCAAGAACAGTCCCTTGTGGGACTCCAAACAAAACTGGCGCCCATACTGAAGATTCACCATTAACAAAAACACGCTGTTTTGTGTTCACATGAGTCACCATAAACAAATAATTGATGTTTGGACATATTTATCTAATCCAATTAATGATCTGTTGTGTCACCTACTTACCAATGTGCGGGTTGGTAAAATTTCATAGAAGCCCAATACTTTTAATATGTTTTGCTGAAAGAAGTTAAAAAAGAAATCTACCCTTTTCAACTTGTTTACTTGGGAACAGGGGTGAACAACACAAACAGGACAATGTTACACGTAGAAACTAGTTCAGAAATGAAGGCATACTATTCATGAATTAACGAACAAATTATGTTAGAAAGTATGTGAAAGTAGGCGCAAGACAGTTTCAAATATGAATATTATGTTTTAAATTTAAAGCAATGGTGTACTATTGTTTTTTTGGTGGGAAATTAGTTACAAGGCGTATGAATACGTTTTTGCATTTGGCAAGATGGAAATCTCTTCAATTTGACAGCTACACTAATTTATCAGTGATGACAGGCTTCCAAGATAGGCGATTTCATTATGGTATACGCAGGAAGAAGGCTACATAGCTGACTTTTCAAGGTATTTTCATTGATGATGGAGAAAATAAAATGTGGAAGGCATAATTGATGAAATCTCAGCATTTCAGATTTACCGCAAGAAAAGGAGATGATGGCGCCCATCGAGAATAAACATGTCAAAAAAATCTGGTTTTCAATTCAGGTGGCCTTTTTGATAGAAAGCTTTGACCGAGTCGTTAGTATTTGATGTGAACTATTGATCTGCAGCTGTTTTAGTAACTTTTAAAAAGTCTATAAAGCGGTTTCCTTTTTTCCTGGTAAAAGTGAAAAATACAGAATTTCATTTATTTTCAAAGGCACAGGGATGTTGCTAATGCAAGAAAGTACTTGCTGTAATAACCGTTTATACCCCCAAACCTTTTTCTTGTGGGACATGGATTTTTAAACGGAAATCAGGATTATATTTTGGGGAAAATCAACTTGCAAATCTTTCATCTATATTTTTCTTGTGCAAATGTATTGAGGAAACTTAAGATGTCCTGAGATAAAAGTACTTTCATAAATTTCTTTTCCGTTCACAAAAGGTTACTTTCGCTGTAATATAAAGGGCAGCTAAAATAATTTTCATCCTAGTTGTAATCTAAAACTGTTAGTTTAACACTTAAATACCAGCATTTTAAACAAGAAGTGCAGATCTGGTAAAATACAGCATTATGCCGCCTTTCTATGTTTTGATTCCATGGCCCAGTGAGATTCTATGATGGGGCGGTCTAAGTCCCTCTGGAGGGTGACCGAATAATCAGGGAGAATTATGGTCAGGTACACCCCAGTGTCACCAGCAAATAGGCGAACCCGGGACCACACATTGTCGGGTAGGTCGTTAAGGTATAATAACAATAATATTGTGCCTAGAACTGATCCTTGTGGTACACCTGAAGTAACTGGAACCTCATCTGAGTACTCACATTCAAGTGCAACTGTCTGACTTCTCTCAATCAGAAAAGACTTAATTCACTGGACAGTAAATCCATGTACCAGTAGCTTGCGAAGAAGCTTCATGTGATTCACCTAGCCAAAGGTCATGCTAAACCCAAGATAAGATCTATTTGTTGACCATTTAATCATGATCTGGTAAGGTCATAAACAAGCAGAATCACATGAGTGTCACAAGATCTGCGCTCCCAGGCTGTTGAGTATTTTGTGATCATAAGGTATGTCCAAACCAAATCTTATGCGGCGAAATTTAGTTTCAACCTACAAAAATCCATTTTTTGAAGGATTTTCTGCTTGTCGGAATTTTGTAAACCTGTCCCCGTCGAAAACCTAAAGCAAATTCTTATATGCCCATTATGACATAAAGACCACATTGGTAATGGGAAATTGTTTTTAAGAAATAGGTGCGATATGGGCATAAGAGCAATTTACGATCTTACTAGTGAGGAAGTGGTATTTTATAGTTTTGAACAGATAAAGGCGAGATATGATATAAGGGCCACATTTTTAGACTACCACCATGTAGTATTTCTCAAGTATGAAAAGATCAAATTCACATGAATCGTGTATTTGCTGTTAAATTTAAACAAAATGTAGTTTGTAACATATACTTTCAAGACTTGATTAGTTCAAAGAAAGGGAGTAGACTATTTATGATATTTTGGTTAGAGTAAACGAATACATTACACAAACAAAATGGCAAACGGAGATAGGAGATAAAGTGGAAAAAGAGCATTAAAGACATTTCACGAGACAAAACTACGCGACTTTCAATACAAAATCAATAATAAAAATTTAGTAACACATTCATTTAGTTGTAGTACTGTAATGAACAACCAGAAAAAATCCATTATTTATTTCTTAGATGCCCAAAAGTAAGAACGTTTTGGACTGAACTTTAATCATGGTTGACCACAAATGTAAATCCAGAAATATCGCTAGAGGATCGTAAAATACTATTTTCACACGGTGGTAAAGCAGAAGTGGTCAATTACATCTCTCTCTCTCTCTCTCTCTCTCTCTCTCTCTCTCTCTCTCTCTCTCTCTGTTTTAGCAAAATATTGTATATACGAAAACAAATTTGTTTCTATGAATAAAGTGCTTAGCGAGAGATACATTTCACTCATAAACAACAGGTTAGATAAATTCTTTAAGATTAAAGCCCCTCTCTCGCCCAGCCCAGTGGAATTCATTTCACTGACCGCTCCAAGGCGGTTCTTCTGTCGTTGTTTATTTTTGTTATGGTTTGTCTTTGAGTGTTTGTATCACTTATTTTATTTTGTTTTGGATATCGAATTGGCCATTTTGTGGAAAAGTAACTGTCCTTTTGGCTTTCCGCTATTGATGTTTCCATTAGGGTCTGTTGTTTCATGTTTGTGTTTCTTTCCCCTTTGGTAACTCTGGTGGGAGCTGTGGGTAAATTGTGTCGATTCCTGATCATTGCCTACACTTCTATGTTCTACATATAACTACTTTTACCCAAACACTGATGATTCATGAGGCCTATTCCGACTTAATGTTTATGTTTGGTGTCAGGGTTCTGTTTTCCGTCGACTATCTGCCACACATATAGTGCAGTAGACTTGTACCATTAGCTATAAAAGGCACATCTTGTAGAAAATACATGTATATTGTTACTACAGTTTGTTTTCTGCTCTCCCATGAAAGAATTTTATTATTATTATTTTTTTTTTTTTTTTTTTTTTTTCAAATTGATTATCATCGTCTATTAGCCAATACGATGTTACACCCGTATGACTTTGTGCATTCTTTCATATCTTAACAATATTTACTTTTCTGGTGAAAAATTGTGATAGTTTTCTCATTTATGCTTCAAACATGGCTGTTGGTGCTCGTTGGAACTGCCGCAGTGATGTGGTTCTATCGAGTACCCACGGCGTACATGTATGTTATGGAGCAGGAATGAGAAAAATATTGTATACCCAGTCAGACGCGCATCCGACTGAGGTACTGAGGCCGACGATTATCATACGAGATATTTTGGCCAGCAATAATCGAGTGTATGTAAACATAAAGTGCAGATAACTCCATGTCAACAGACATACAACGTCTAAACAACGTCGTGTCAACGTCAATGCAACATCACTGCGATGCATTGACGTTGACGCAGCAAATTGTGTACCCAGTTACAAAATATTGTAACCCCCAGTTCTCTCTCTATAAAGTTGGGTTTAAAGGGGCGTTCATTGCACGGACCTGTTATCGTAATGAATCGTCTTATTATTAACATTGTAGAGATACTCGCCTACCAGTCGAGAAAGACAGAAGACCAACTTCTATCGTACATGTTGTCTAAACTGAAAAGCACTCACACAACCTTTCAATAATTCCCTGTCCCCTTTTTGTACTTTCTCTCATCTACTTACTTCTAAAATATGTTCTAGAAAGGGTTGTCCTTTGGAAACAAGGAATACACCACAAAACTGTAAACTAGATCGCTCAGTCGATGGCGCGCCATCGCAAATCCCCACGTTTTGACCGCTTCACGGGACCCTTGGGGGCTGGTCCAAAAATTAATGTGCTCTTGCAGAAGCCATTCATGTATGTAACTCACACACCAAATTTGGTTGAATTCCAATGAACGGTGTAGGAGAAGATAGCCAGACAGACGGACGGACGGACGAACGGACAGACGGAGGCGATAACAATATCCCCACTTTTCTTCGAAAAACGTGGGGATAAATATGGAGTGTACATGTTTTCTGGACCAGACTAGCTAGTTTTGCCCAATTAGGCCTCATCAGTGACCCTCAAAAATTTCAAAATTCACCACTGGAAGGGCAAGAAAATATAAACTACACTATGATGTTGGGCAGGGAGATATTTTACGACATCCACACATTCCCAGACACCAGCTATAGTGACGTTAAATATGTTCTAGAAATGGCTATCCTTTGGAGTGAGTGAGTGAGTGAGTGAGTGAGTGAGTGAGTGAGTGAGTGAGTGTTTGAGTTTTACGTCCCACCAACAGCTAAGGCCATACGGAGACGGGACCTAGGTTTAAAGACTCATCCGAAAGTGTATATCCTTTGGAAGCAAGGAATGCACCACAAAACTGGAACATATGGAGTGTACATGTTTTCTGGGCCAGAATAGCTAGTTTCGGCCAATAAGGCCTCGTCAGTGACCCTCAAACCTTTTCAAAGCTTTCCAAAATGTCGGCACAAGAATTTCAGAGAAAATAAGTTCAGTTAATATGGCATTAGGATAACACATCCGTGGGATATAGTAAATTTCTCAAACCTTAAAAAAGGCATCTTTTTCTGATGAAGATTTGTGATATTTTTCCTATTTATACTCCAAACATAGGTTTTGGATGCTCGTTAGAACCGCCTCATTGAGGCGGTTCTAACGAGTACCCACAGCCTATGTCTTGGAGCAGAACTAAGGAAATTAATGTTATTCCCCGTAAACCCCAGTTTTCTTTATATAAAATGGGGTTTAGTGGGGTCTTAATTTCACGGACTTGTTCACGTGATGGGAAGTGGTTTTAGGTTCTAGCTCAGAGGTGTAAAATTTCCCTCAAACTTACTCGCCCTTATCGTCTAAACTTTTCATTTAGGTGCTAAAAATGAAGAAAAAGTAAGGTCAGTTTTGAAAACCTTACTCGCCCTGCCTTAAAACTTACTCGCAAATGCTAGCGGGCGAGTGGAATTTTACACCCCTGTAGCTTTACGTAATAACGCCAAATTAGGTCATTACCTGCCGTCCGTATTTTTTTATTTTATTTATTTTTTTTGTTTTGGTTTTACGGCCCTTTCAAGATTATTTCACCCGTATCGAGCGATCGTTAATCAGAGATGGGCGAAAACCAGAGTACCCGGAGAAAAACCACCTTACCTTCCGTTGCAGAACTTGGCGTCTCACATATGACCCGAGCGAGACTCGAACCACAGCGGTGAGAGACCTAATGATCAAGAGTCAGCACTCTTAACCACTAGGCCACGGAGGCCCGTTACCGTCGGTATGATCATTTTCCACATTAATCTGGTACTTTTGAGTAACAAGTTCTGGAGCCGATGCTACACGCTATGTCAATTTCGTTGTTGCATCGACTTTGCTGCGTCAGCGTCAATGCATCGTTGTTTAGACGTTGTATGTCTGTTGACTTGGACGTTGTTTAGACGTTGTATGTCTGTTGACATGGAGTTATCTGCACTTTACATTTATATACACTTGATTATTGCTGGCCAAAATATCTCGTATGATAATCATCGGCCTCAGTACCTCGGTCGGATGAACGTCTGACTGGTGATCAGAAAGGCGCGTGTTCGGTACCTGCCGGGTCGGCAACATTCTTTCGTGGAGATAGATCATGAAATATTTTCCACGGCCATTTTCTACCACTGGGCATCCGCTGATTCAAGAAGGGCAGTTGTCAGTGGCGAAAGAGTGTGCACTGTACTGGTTAACTGCTGATGCCTCGGTCACAAATTCGGCGTACCCGGGCCGAGCTATACTATACGTTGTGGTCGGCCGAGCAGTCCAAGCCGAGAAATGGGTGTCTGGCTCGGTTTTGGCAAAAAGTATGCCGTGTGGGGTCTAGAGAGACATCCGCCGGGAATCGGGCGGTGTCAGCCTAAGTTTTGCGGGGATGCATCGGCGTATACGCCGGGCGGAAATAGGCCGGTGCACTGCAGGTTACCGACCGTATACCCGGCGATTGTTACTAGTCCCCGAGCATCGGTCGATGTTCCGCAGATGTCCGCCCAGTTCCCGGCCGCCGGACAAGGGACTGGTTTACCCCAGCCGGGAATTGTCCAGTTGTTCAAGGGTATATAAACTGCATCCTCTCCTGCCTATACAACAAATGGGTCAGCTCTGTTGGTGGGTGAACATCCTTTTTCTTGACGTCGAGGAAAACTTTCGAAGAAAAGCGGAACAAGATGCCTCTTATCCCACCACTGCACCTACCGTCACCCCAGGAAAGGATCCAGAGGTTACAGGAGTGGCTGCTTAGGGCTCGGCACCGTGCCAATGTGGTCTTTGCAACCTTGTGTGCGGGAGAAGAACTGCTACCGCTGATGGTGGATGAAGCAATGGATCGTGTACCATCCTTTGCATGGGCAGTTATCAAACGTTTATGTACAATGCTCCCTACTGGTCTGCTAGAAACTGGCACCCATCGGAAATCGGGCCCTTATATAGTCGAGCGTCAATCAGCGATCGAGCGGCGCCAGTCGAAACCGGGATTCGTCCAGCGGATTCTGCTTGATCATCTGTCGGGCCTCGGCCGATTACTGCCCGATTATCTGATTGGTCGGGTCCGCTTTACGACTACCGGATGCCAGCCGTCGCCATCGACATCGACGTCTCGACTTTTATCGATGTGCCACCGACCTAGAAGTCGGTGAGTTTTCGTGGAGAATTTTAACTACGAGTTAAAATTTAACCGGGCCCCTCCCGACCACCACCGACGCCCCAACATCCGGCGGGACGCCGACCGGACTCCAGCCCAATCTCACCCCATCGCAGTCCCCGAGTAGTCGGGCGGGGATCGAATAGTGATTTGTGACCGAGGCTTTACGTATAAGCCTGCCCAGGAAAAGTGTGGACAGGTAAACTGACCGGCTCAAAAATGACATAAAATAGTGTTGACTGGGCCGTTAGTCCAATACAAAACTAAACTGAGGTAGGGGTCTTTAACTTTAATGGAAGACACCCAGTCAGCGTAGAATGTCGGTCAAGCGTCGGCCCGACGATATATACATAGAATATTTATTTTCCGTCTTATACCGTTAACAAATAACATTAGCCCTGTATGGCTTTTACTTCTACAAAAACAGTGTAGAAGAAAAACAATCTTTTTTGTGCTGTTTGGGCAGGATCAAGATTTTCACCTTACATCCTCATTCGAAGGATGGAGCAGGTCAAGGCATTCATCTCTGCAACTAAGTTTGACAACGCTGCCAGAGAGAGAGAGAGAGAGAGAGAGAGAGAGAGAGAGAGAGAGACTAATGAGCAGCATGTAGGTAATGGTGTGTGTGTGTGTGTGTGTGTGTGTGTGTGTGTGTGTGTGTGTGTGTGTGTGTGTGTGTGTGTGTGTGTGTGTGTGAATCATCTGAACTACGCCTACATCGGGCCGACAGCGATACGACATGGCGACGTCGTATCGCTGTCGGCCCGATGTTGGCCCAATGTGGTGCGCTAGCCCATAATGAGAGAGAGAGAGAGAGAGAGAGAGAGAGAGAGAGAGAGAGAAACACTGAGCAACATGTTGGACATGGCACTTTCAGAGCCCATAGGGGCTTGAAGAAATATATGGGTTGCAAAATGCTTCCACGCAGAGCTGAATCCGGCCCACACACTAGTACTGGTAAACCGCTTAGACGATCTACGCCTGTCCAGGAACCGCGGTGCGAGGCGGACCGTACACGCTAATAAACCCTATTGGTTTCATTGGGCGACAGGGCTTGAGATGTCATTTCATCCAAATGTCGGGTAAAAGTCCCACAAAATTGAAAACAACGTCTCCAAAATGATCTTATGATCTTTACAGTGTTGACGGGGACGTTAAACCTCAAATCAAACAAAAACACTTTCAGAGAGAGAGAGAGAGAGAGAGAGAGAGAATGGACAATATGTAGGCAACGATAAGAAAGCAATGAGCAACATGTAGGCCACGGAGAGAGAGAGAGAGAGAGAGAGAGACTAATGAGCAACATGAAGGCCAGAGAGAGAGAGAGAGAGAGAGACGAATGAGCAACATGAAGGCCACAGAGAGAGAAAGAGAGAGAGAGAGAGAGTAAATCGCATGAACGATGCGTCTGACCGAGAGCGATACGACATGGCGACGTCGTATCGCTGTCTGCCCGATGTTGACCCACTGTTTCAACATTTAGCCCATAATGAGTGAGAGAAAAAAACTTAGCAACATGTTGGCCATAGCACTTTCAGAGAGAGAGAGAGAGAGAGAGAGAGAGAGAGAGAGAGAGAGAGAGAGAGAGAGAGATAGCACTGGGGAACGTGTACGCCATGGCATGCTGAGAGAGAGAGAGAGAGAGAGAGAGAGAGAGAGAGAGAAAAAGAGAGAGAGAGAAAGACGGAATTTCATTCCATTTTACACATTGGAATTCGCAGAATAAGTTTAAAAGAATTTCACTATACTACGATCTACGATTTCTGTCACAACAATTGTGTGTAACGATGTTGAGATGATCCCTGCATACCTTTCTAGGTATTTACCGCATGACGTCATTATTCACGCGCGTTGTAGTTTTGTCGCGAAATTAAAAATAGACTAACTGTGTTCGTAGCATAGTTAGGAAAACCGTCTCATAAAACTTAACCTGTGATCATAATTGTTCGCAATAAAACTCATTCATTTGTATTATTTAAACAAAATATACCCGATATATGTAAAAAAAAAATTAAGCACTTTTTTTCCGACAGCTCAATAATGCACCTTTAAAAACAGACTCTTACATCAGGGTCAAAGTTAGGGTTGTCACACTATTTTACAAAGTCAGTGAACCATAAAATGTAGGTCAAGGTCAGAAATGGATACTTGCATTGAAGTTTCAATTCCTAAATGCAAGCTTGTACCAAATACAATTAATGAAGCTCTAATAGATCTTGAGAAATGGACTCTTACATTAGATAGAAAGTCAGGGTGGTCGCATAATTCACAAAGTCAGTGAACCATGAAATATGGGTAAAAGTCAAATATGGATGCTTGCGTTGCAGTTGGAATTCCTAGATGCAAGTTTGTACCAATTATAATTTAAAAAGCTTTAATAGTTTTCGAGAAATGGTGAAAGTCAGGGTGGTCGCAATAATTCACAAAGTCAGTGAACCATGAAATATAGGTCAATGTCAGATATGGATGCTTGTGTTGAAGTTGCAATGCCTGGATGCAAGTTTGTACCAAGAATGATTAATGAAGCTCTAATAGTTCTCAAGATATGGACTTGCTGACAAGATTTTATTAAAAAAACAAGGCATTGCATGCGATACAAATCCCCTCGCACAAGACAACTTAGTGTGTGGAAAACACTGAAATGGCAAAAGTCCAAATTGCTTGAGATATTAGTTTAAACTTTATTTCATTCAAATATAATAACACAAAACATATAAACACAATATCATTGGATAAGTACAATTATATCTGAAAGGGATACAGAAAAAAGTCGGTGACTTGTATGATCTGCTTCCCAGATTGAGATATTATCATATGCAACATTTGTGTAAAGTTTGTTTAAAAATCCATCCATAAATGTAGGTTCTAGAGTGATGACAATATTTCTCTAAAAATAGTCATAGGGACCTTGACTTGAGGCCATGGCCGCGAAGTAGATCTTGCTCAAGATATTATCATAAGCATCTTTTGTTTGAAGTTAGATTAAAATCATAAATGTAGGCGGTAGAGCAATGACAAAGTTTTTTCTAAAAATAGCCATAGTGACCTTGACCTTGCGGTCATGACCAAGCAACTAGAGATATTACCATAAGAAACATTTGTGTGAAGTTCTATTAACATCAATCAATAAATGTAGGCACTAGAGCGATGACAAAGATTTTCTAAAAATAGCCCCAGTGACCTTGACCTTGAAAGTCGAAATAGTTCGAGATATTGTCATAAGGAACATTTGTGTGAAGTTATACTGAAATCGGTGAAGAAATGTAAGCGCTAGAGCCATGTCAAAGTTTTTCTAAAAATTGCCACAGTGACCTTGACCTTGAAAGTCAAACTCACTCGAGGTATTATCATAAGGAACATTTGTGTGAAGTTATATTGAAATCAGTGAAGAAATGTAGTCGCTAGGGCGATGACAGTTTTTTTTAAAAAATAGCCACAGTGACCTTGACCTTGAAAGTCGAAATCGCTCGAGATATTGTCTTAAGGAACATTTGTGTGAAATTATATTGAAATTGGTGAAGAAATGTAAGCGCTAGAGTATTGACAAAGTTTTTCTAAAAATAGTCACAGTGACCTTGACCTTGAAAATGGAACTCGCTACAGATATTGTCATAAGGAACATTTGTGTGAATCGATTTTGAAATTGGTGAAAAAATGTAAGCGCTAGAGCAATGAAAAAGGTTTTCTAAAAATAGCCACAGTGACCTTGACCTTGAAAGTCGAACTCTTTCGAGGTATTGTCATCAGGATCATTTGTGTGAGGTTATATTAAAATCGGTGAAGAAATGTAGGCGCTGGAGCGATAGCAAAGTTTTTCTAAAAATAGCCATTGTGACCTTGACCTTGAAAGTTGAAATGGCTTGAGATATTGTCATAAGGAACATTTGTGTGAAGTTATATTGAAATCGGTGAAGAAATGTAAGCGCTAGAGCATTGACAAAGTTTTTCTAAAAATAGCCACAGTGACCTTGACCTTGAAAGTGGAACTCGCTAGAGATATTGTCATAAGGAATATTTGTGTGAAGTTATATTGAAATCGGTGAAGAAATGTAGGCGCTAGAGCGATGACAATTTTTTTCTAAAAATAGCTACAGTGACCTTGACCTTGAGGTCATGACCCTGAAAGTCGAACACACTTGAGATATTGTCATAAGGAACATTTGTGTGAAGTTATATTGAAATCAGTGAAGAAATATAGGCGCTAGAGCAATGACAAAGTTTTTCTAAAAATAGCCACATTGACCTTGACCTTGAAGTCATGACCTTGAAAGTCGACCTCGCTCAAGATATTGTCATAAGGCACATTTGTTTGAAGTTATATTGTAATCAGTGAAGAAATGTAGGCGGTAGAGTGATGACAAACTTTTTCTTAAAATAGCCACAGTGACCTTGACCTTGAGGTCATGACCTTGAAAGTCGAACTCACTGAGATATTGTCATAAGAAACATTTGTGTGAAGTTATATTGAAATTGGTGAAGAAATGTAGGCCCTAGAGCGATGACAAAGTTTTTCTAAAAATAGCCACAGTGACCTTGACCTTGAGGTCATAACTTTGAAGTCGAACTCGCTCGAGATTTTTTATAAGGAACATTTGTGTGAAGTTATATTGAAATTGGTGAAGAAATGTAGGCACTAGAGCGATGACAAAATTTTTCTAAAAACTGCCACAGTGACCTTGACCTTGAGGTCATGACCTTGAAAGTCGAACTCGCTGAGATATTGTCATAAGAAACATTTGTGTGAAGTTACATTGAAATTGGTGAAGAAATGAAGGCGCTAGACAATGACAAAGTTTTTCTAAAAATAGCCACTGTGACCTTGACCTTGAGGTCATGACTTTGAAGTCAAACTCGCTCGAGATTTTTTTATAAGGAACATTTGTGTGAAGTTATATTGAAGTTTGTGAAGAAATGTAGGCGCAAGAGCGATGACAAAGTTTTTCTAAAAATAGCCAGAGTGACCTTGACCTTGAGGTCATGACCTTGAAAGTCGAACTCGCTCGAGTTTTTTTTATAAGGAACATTTGTGTGAAGTTATATTGAAATTGGTGAAGAAATGTAGGCGCTAGAACGATGACAAAGTTTTTCACAAATTACCAAAATGACAAAGGGCCATAACTCACAAAGTATTTTTCGGAATTTTGTCATAAGTCAATCAGTTCATCTACTCATCACCACCAATCTATTCACCAACTTTCAAGGCTCTAGCTCCAATAATTTTTGAGATATCTTGCTGACAAGATTTTATTAAAAAAATTTCAAAGGGCAATAACTCTTAAAAGGGGCATAATCCGGACGAGAAAAAAATACGCGTCAGCTAATTTTCCATGACGAATCCATATATGAAATTTCAAAACCCTAGCATACACGGTTCTAAAGATATGCTATGCATCACTTTTAGCATACATTATAATGGGCACAAATTACCAAAATGACAAAGGGCCATAACTCACAAAGTATTTTTCGGAATTTCGTCAAAAGTTAATCAGTTCATCTACTCATCACCACCAATATATTCACCAACTTTCAAGGCTCTAGCTCCAATAGTTTTTGAGAAATCTTGCTGACAAAATTTTATTAAAAAAATTTCAAAGGGCAATAACCCTTAAAAGGGGCATAATCCGGACAAGAAAAAAAATACGCGTCAGCTAATTTTCCATGAGGAATCCATATATGAAATTTCAAAACCCTAGAATACACGGTTCTAAAGTTATGCTATGCATCACTTTTAGCATACATTACAATGGGCACAAATTACCAAAATGACAAAGGGCCATAACTCACAAAGAATTTTCGGAATTTTGTCAAAAGTTAATCAGTTCATCTACTCATCACCACCAATCTATTCACCAACTTTCAAGGCTCTAGCTCCAATAGTTTTTGAGATATCTTGCTGACAAGATTTTATTAAAAAAATTTCAAAGGGCAATAACTCTTAAAAGGGGCATAATCCGGACGAGAAAAAAAATACGCATCAGCTATTTTTCCATCAGGAATCCATATATGAAATTTCAAAACCCTAGCATACACGGTTCTAAAGATATGCTTTGCATCACTTTTAGCATACATTACAATGGGCACAAATTACCAAAATGACAAAGGGCCATAACTCACAAAGTGTTTTTCGGAATTTCGTCAAAACTTAATCAGTTCATCTACTCATCACCACCAATATATTCACCAACTTTCAAGGCTCTAGCTCCAACAATTTGTGAGATATCTTGCTGACAAAATTTTATTAAAAAAATTTCAAAGGGCAATAACTCTTAAAAGGGGCATAATCCGGACGAGAAAAAAAAATACGCTTCAGCTAATTTTCCATGACGAATCCATATATGAAATTTCAAAACCCCAGCATACAAGGTTCGAAAGTTATGCTATGCATCACTTTTAGCATACATTACAATGGGCACAAATTACCAAAATGACAAAGCAGCGATAATTCTGGTGAAAATGCTGATGGGGCCATTTTGACTAAAAAGCAGAAAGAACTAGCTTCCGAATGGCTACTCCCTGTCTCCCCCCATGTAAAAATGGCCCCTGCTTTCCAAAACACGGGGCCATTTTCAAAACTGATGGGACTATGGCCCCATGGCCCTGCCCAAAATAATCCCGGCAAAGGGCCATAACTCACAAAGTATTTTTCAGAATTTTGTCAAAAGTTAATCAGTTCATCTACTCATCACCACCAATATAATCACCAACTTTCAAGGCTCTAGCTCCAATAGTTTTTGAGATATCTTGCTGACAAGATTTTATTAAAAAAAATTCAAAGGGCAATAACTCTTGAAGGGGGCATAATCTGGACTAGAAAAAAAATACGCGTCAGCTAATTTTCCATGAGGAATCCATATATGAAATTTCAAAACCCTAGCATACACGGTTCTTTAGTTATGCTATGCATCAAAAGCGTAACGGACGGACGGACGAACGGACGAACGAGGCAGAAGCAATATGCCCCTCCAACTTTTTCAAAGTTGGAGGCATAATTAAGGCTTCTTACACCTTAGAGGGAACGGTCCTCGAAAATGTGAATTCAATTAAATACCTTGGTGTGACAATCACTCATGCTTTGAGATGGAATACACACATTAGCAACATGTGTACAAAGGCGAATAGAACACTAGGTTTCCTGAGGCGAAATCTTCATCAGTGTCCTCAGGATGTGAAAGAGACAACATATGGGGGACTTGTTCGCCCAAACTTGGAATATGGTAGTTGCATCTGGGACCCAAGCAGAGTGGTCCTTAATGAAGAAATTGAAAAAGTTCGGAATAGAGCTGCTAGATTTGTAACAGGAAATGACTGCTTTGAAACTGGGAGCATGACTGAAATTCTAAGAAAATTAAGATGGGAGCCTCTCAAGAAAAGGAGAAGAGACAGTAGGCTCATACTCTTATACAAAGGTCTAAAGGATGCTGCCAGCATCCAAACAGATGACCTTGTTCCCCCAGCTAGGCAATGTAGAAAGCACCATTCAATGACGTTTCAGACCCTTACTGCAAGAACGGACATTTATAAAGAATCGTTCTTCCCCCAAACCATTAGAGATTGGAATGCCCTTCCCGATTTGATTATTTCCACGGCTGAAGGTGCTGATGATTGTTTACCTCTTTGGTTAGAGCTAGGGACTAAGTTCCCATAACACAGGTCCTGGTGTATGAATGTCATTTGATGTGTCACCCGTAACAATCCTGATTCTGATCTGTGCAGGTTCAAGACCCCTACCATAATTACATGATTACTGTGTAGGCTTTCAACCCTGCAACCTGGAGTGTATGTTATGTACACCTGCAAGTAATGGTCAAATGTGACCGATGGCAGTATAAGTAGAAAGAAAGATGTCCGAACACGCTCCATTGGCATCATTAGCAGGGATGAATGTCATAAAGTACACCGCCCTTCGGATCGCGATGTTAACTGGAGGCCCCCTGTTCAGGGATAGTCATGCCCTGTGCAGGTTAAAGACCCCTACCATAATTACATGTAATTTACTCCTGCGAGCAATGGTCAGATGTGACCGATTGCAGTATAGGAGCTTTTTTCGTGACGTACTTCCGGTTCTAAAAATAGAACAGGAAAAACCCTGGCCATCATCTGTCATATTGCTTCAAAGGCAGTGGAACAGATAAAGTGTTAATTACAGCGTAAAACAGTGGAATTCTTTTAAACTTTTGGGGAATTCTAATGTAAGATAATGGGAGAAACACTGATATCCTGCCAGATTTGAAATTTCGCATTACAAAAATGATATATTGTACATACGACCCAACAGGGTCCTCTCTCTCTCTCTCTCTCTCTTAGCGCACCAACAATTAGCGAGCGCAGGCAAATGTAAATTACAGTTTGTCGTTAAATGACATTACGTCAACCGACATGTAGCGTGTCAACTAGAGGTGTAACGATACACCTACCTCACGATACGATACGTATCGTGATACTTGCCTCACGATACAATACGTATCGTGATACTTTTAATCAGACAGACAGACTGACAAACACACAGCCTGTCCATACTATAAGCTCACCAATGAGCCTACTATATTGGTTGCATAGTTTTGGTAACATGTTGCAAAGTTGTGCCATCTTTGCAAATAAACTGAGATTCTGTTACTGTCCAAGTTGCCGCCGTCTGCTAGCCTATAATGTGTAAAAAGAAAGCTTTAAAGATATTAGAATAATGAGCAAATTTAATTGTAGCTAAGATAATAGAAACCTTCACTGAACAGTGAACATCCCAGATAAGAGGAGAAATTGATGATAAACCATAGGGGCTTGAATAATGAAAAAAAAAAAAAAAAAAAAAAATTTTTTTTTTTTTTTTTTTTTGGTACTATATTAGAGACAAGGGGGGAAACTTCGGCTCCATTTTTGGGGGGGTTACCTCATTTTACCCAGTGTATCTTTTTCGCAAATGAAGTTTTTCACCTGCTTATTACGAATTATACAAGTTAAATATGTCCACTTTGCAACAATAATCCGCCTCTGTCTGTCACTTGCAGGAAACATGTTTTTCTCGCATGGATTAACTCAGCAAAGCAAAATTCGGCATAAACGTGTGACAAAAATTTTCAGGTTTTCATCAATCACAAGCGAACTAGTGTTACGGAGGAAACTTTTTTCGCTTTCAACTGATGTCTTTCATTCAAATGAACCTCTCTTGACCAATTTGAATCCAAAATGATGTATTTGCAGCTCTAAATTTAGATTTTATTACTTTTACATCACTTTATGTAAAAGATCAAGAAAACAGTCTTCGCGAAGCTTGGTTTTTCTGCTGATTCCGGGCTGCTCTATCGATGAACTAACGACCGGTACGACCGGTGCTGTTTAATTTTTATACCGTTCGTAGTAGTGACAAATGAGCATTATCGCTATTTTTCTTCCATTTTCAACTAAACCCCAAGAGGGGACACAGACGTTGTATACTGCATATACTCCAGTTTCGAGAGCTGAAAGAGTACACAGTCACGAGTTTTCAAACTCCTCCGAGCTTTTCTGCCTGACTTATTTGTTTGTAAGTTTCATAAAGATCCGATCAAAACTGAAGGGGCAGCAGTGCTAACAAGGTCGAAAATAGGCATTTTTAAGCAATCAAAGGCAGGTAACTCTATGATAAATGTGCCGACTTGGCCAGTATTCAAACTCATCCAAGGTTGTATTCCCAGCCACTTTACATGTAAGTTTCAGAAAGATCCGATCAAAACTGAAGGGGCTACGGTGATGACAAAGGTCAAAAATCAACATTTTCAGCCATCAAAGGGATATAACTCTACGATAAATAGGCTGACTTGGCCTGTTTTCGAACTCATCCAAGATTTTATCCCCAGCCACCTTACATATAAGTTTCAGAAAAATCCGATCAAAACTGAAGGGGTATGGTGATAACAAGGACGTAAATCTATGATAAATGGGCCAACTTGGCCGGTATTCAAACTCATCCTAGGTTTTATCCCCAGTCACCTTACATATAAGTTTCAGAAAGATCTGATCAAAACTGAAGGGGCTACGGTGATGACAAGGTCGAAAATCGACATTTTCAGCCATCAAAGGGACATAACTATATAGTAAATAGGCTACCTTGGTCGGTATTCGAACTCATCCGAGATTTGATCCACAGCCACATTACATAAAAGTTTCAGAAAGATCCGATCAAAACTGAAGGGGCTACGGTGATGACACGGTCAAAATTCGGCATTTTCAGCAATCAAAGGGATGTAACTCCGAGGTTTAATCCCAAGCCACCTTATATATATGTTTCAGAAACATCCGATCAAAACTGGAGGGGCTACGGTGATGACAAACATGTTCCCATTGTAAGTCTATGGGACCTTGTGATTGCCATAGCAACCAAAGTTTTCATGCGATTTCAAAAAAAAAAAAAAAAAAAAAAAAACGCTAATGTCATCAATGCCCCACCAGAGGCATGCTACAGATGAGAAATGATTGAGATCAGCCTGCAGGCTGCAGAGATATAGCTGCTCAAAAGTGTGGACGGGCGGACGGACGACGGACGACCCACTATACTATAAGCTCCCCTGGAGCCTTCGGCCCAGGTGAGCTAAAAAACAGCCAGCTTGTTAAAATGCCATCAATACGTAAATGTTCAAAATGATGCAGCATGGAAACAAGTTGTTTCCTAATAATAATAATAATAATAATAATAATAATAATAATATAAATAATAATGATAATAATAATAAAATAATAATTGTAACATATTCCTTTTTATGTTTTGAAATTTTGATCCTGGGTCGCTAATGGCCAGTAAATGACAATAAGCACTATTTAGGTTGGGCCCATTGGGTGATTTAAGGGGACAGAACCCCTACAGTGCAGCACACACATGTTCTCTCATCCGCGAGTTTCTGAAGTGGACGCTTCTATTAATGAATTCGGCCAAATCCATTAATGGGGGGGGGGGAGGAGGGTGAGGGAGGGGGGGGGGTGTAGCGGGGATCATTTTACGGTCCTTTCGAGTTTATTTCACTCATATCGAGCCGATTGTTAATCACATGTGGTCGAAGACCGTAGTATCCGGTAAAAAAAAAAAAACATCAGGCCTTCCGTTGCAGAACTCTTGAATGCCTTAAAATAGATGCCTTTTATGAAAGGTTTGATTGTGAAGTGCTTAGATCTGTTGAAAAAGTACTTGTATTAGCCTAGAGTGTATTGGAAAGTAAGTGAGAAATGGGGCCCTTTTCAATATATAGGACATTTAATTTTGGTGCTTTTGAGTAAAGCGGCATTCCAATCTTAGTGTTTCTCGACCAGGCTATTAAAAGGTTATAAATCGTTATTCATGCTCAATTCAGTCGAGCGTTAAATTTGTAATGCTCGCTAATTTTAAATACTAAAAGTTCATCAATTTTCCTGCTTAGATTTTTTTGTTTGATTTGAGGTTTAACGTCCCCGTCAACACTGCAAATATCATTTTAGAGACGTTGCTTCCAATTTTGTGGGACTTTTACCCGACCTAAAGATGAAATGACATCTCAAGCCCTGCCGCCCAATGAACAAATAGGTTTAATTAACATGGACGGGCCGACTCGCACCGCTTTGCCTGGGCAGGCTTAGATGCTCTAAGTGGATTACCAGTACTCGTGTGCGGGTCGGTTTCAGCTCTTCGTGGAAGCATCATTTCTTCATGCCCCGATGGGCGGGGCCGTTTCCTGCTTAGATAAGAACTGAATAATAGAATGTATGATGGGATTGAGGCTGAAACAAGGAATTTTCAAGCAAGTTTTCAGTTTAGTTAAGTATCATGTAGGGTTTTGTCGAGCACGAGACTTTAATTCACTGAAAACGAGCCCGAAGCCACGACCGCAATATTAATTATTTTTCTCACCCAAACACTTTAAGGAATTTATTTGTTTGATTAGATGTTAAAAGTGCCCATCAACAGGTCATTTGGAGACGTTGAATCCATTTTGTGGGACTTTTACTCGACATTGAGATGAATTGACATCTCAGGCCCTGTCGCCCTATGAAACCAATAGTGTTTATAAGCATGAACGGTCTGACTCGCACCGCTTTGCCCGGGCAGGCATAGATTCTTTGAGCGGTTTAGCAGTACTCGCGTGCGGTCGGTTTCAGCTCTGCTTGGAAGCGTCACGCAGCCCACCTATTTCTTTAAGCCCCGATGGGCAGGCCCGAAAACTTTAAAGAATGCGTTGTGAACTGCACAAATATACAGAAATTAATAAGCGATAAAGCACATTCACACCAATGTAACACAACAAAATGTCAGTATTTTAATATTCATACCTCCTGGAGAATATCGTCATAATTTTTCCAGTGAGCCGCTAAAGTTTGTGTCTAAAGCATCCGTTTACATGTAAAGTGCTACGCATGAAATAAAAACCAGTGCATGTACATTTCATGACCTGCTTTCTTTGACACTTGACAGCAGTTTGATGACAAATTGAATGTCCGTTTCATTAAAAGTTGATAAGGACATGTCATTCTGACTGTTAAAAATGTACATTTTAGGGGAAACTGAGAAGCTGCTCCCCTAATTGCATGGATAACAAAACATGCTACAGAAGACGGTTTTGAAAACAAAATTACCTCGGGCTCAATGTGGGTTTTTTTTGCAATGACTGACACAATCGGATAGCTAATAAACCCTAGAGTGAGCAGCGATACGAGGCAAAGAAAACAAACACTTAAGAAATGAAAATTATTTTTCTGCTGTTCATGATAGTACGGACGCAGTGGGTTGTATGCAAAGTAAGTGAACCCCGAAGGGGTTCATGTAAACTTTGTTAGCGACTCGCTGTCGTTCATATTTTCATGAAAAGCAGAAAAATTAAGTTTATTGTTTTATAATAACATTCTATGCCCCTCATCACTGGGCGAAAAATAATGCTTATAGGGCAAACTTTTTAAACTGAAAAAACATTTACACCCATTTTACTACATAGAGAGGAACAGCGTTGACCTCACCAACGCCCGTAGAGAACCATGGTTTAGAATGACGTCACTTGATGTCACTGAAAATCATGTGACTCGATGCGTTTACGGAAGTATGAACCATACTGTTTTCTATGTGTTTACATTATATTTTTTTTATTTATGAGCCGGATAAATTGCATACCCTATCAGTTGAGCATGAAAAAAAGTTTTATAATCCTTGGGCTGCAGGTTGGTGCAGTTTATGTCTGTACACCGTTCTTTCTACCTCTGGAATGAACAGAGAGAGAGAGAGAGAGAGAAGAGAGAGAAGAGAGAGAAGAGAGAGAGAGAGAGAGAGAGAGAGAAGAGAGAAGAGAGAAGAGAGAGGAGAGAGGAGAGAGAGAGAACAGCTAACATTAGACAAAATACATGTTGAAACGCTTTTTCCTTGGTTTCCACTTATCACAAAGAACGAAAATTCCTACAGGCCTATTGGCACCAAAACAGCCTTTGTTATTTAGGTAATAATATTAGAACACACGCTTAAAGTCGTCAGTCTTTCCGACCACTATGAATTCAAATTTGTAAAACAATTTCAAATTATTTCTAGCCGTATCTCTTTTAACTAAAATTCTGAACCGTTTGGCTTAACACTGCTGCATTTTTATTTATTTTTTTGCTTAGCTAACCGTCGCCGTGTACCGGGAACGAGCGTTTAAACATAAGGTGACGATGTCGTGTACATAGCGGCCCCCGCCCAAAGGGGCTTGAAGAAATATATGGGCTGCATGATGCTTCAACCGCAGAGCTGAATCTGGTCCCCCACTAGTACGGGTAAACCGCTTAGAGGATCTAAGCCTGTCCAAGAACCGCAGTGCGAGGCGGACCGTCCATGCTAATAAACCGTATTGGTTTCATTGGGCGACAGGGCTTGAGATGTCATGTCATCTCAATGTCGGGTAAAAGTCCCACAAAATTGGAAGCAACGTCTTCAAAATGACCTTTACAGTGTTGACGGGGACGTTAAGCCTCAAGTCAAACAAACAAACAAACGTCATGTACACATGTTCTTTAGCACTCTGCCAAAAACACACAGATTTTATACGATAGCCGTTGTGCAAGAAACTGACAAACATTTCCCCTTCAATACGGCGCTCTCTAGCAATCTCCTCGATAACGTGGGTTGTGCCCGTCCCAGCCTGGACATAAACAAGGCAGTTGGGCCCAGTTGGGCCTTGTTTTTTTAATCAGATCAAAGGCCGTCTTCTGCTTTTTAGTAAACATTTTATTTCCTTTTCTGCGCATGTGTCAAAAAAGTTACAGCGGCTGACATGAAGCGATGCAATACAAAATTCCCAGAGCACAGCCCATTATACGTAGAAACACCATCCAGTTATCTTAGCTGCGTAATACGTGTATACGTAGTCCTAGCAGAATATGTTACATTGACAAAATAAATTAAAGGCGAAATCAAGGCTATCACACACATTTTAACAGTAACAACTCCACTGCCGGAACGTAGTTTCCGAAGTTCCGGATTATATCTGTCCTGCACGTCCCGCCTTTTAAACACGACGATTATGGCAAGCGCCCGGGTTTCTGTACCGATCATTGACAGAACACTGCGGAAAGCGAAGCAAAAGTTGGAAAAATCTATATTTAGAGCTGCAAGTACATCTTTTTGGCTTCAAATTGGCAAAGCGAGCTAAAGTTAAATGAAAGACAACGGGTGAAAGTGAAAAAAGTTCCCCCCGTATCACTAGTTCGGTTGTGATTGATGAAAACCTGAAAATTTTTGTCACACGTTTATGCCGAATTTTGCTTTGCTGAGTTAATCCATGCGAGAAAAGCATGTTTCCTGCAAGTGGCAGACAGTGGCGGATTATTTTTGCAAAGTGGACTTATTTAACTTGTATTATTCATAATAAGCAGGTAAAAAACTGCATTTGCGAAAAAGATACACTGGGTAAAATGAGGTAACCCCCCAAAATATTGAGCCGAAGTTTCCCCCCTTGTCTCTATTATGGTACCAAAAAAAAAAAAAAAAAAAAAAAAATTTTTTTTTTTTTTTTTTTTTCATTTTTTTCATGATTAAAGCCCCTATGGATAAACTCAGGATCGCAACCAAAACATATGTTGTGGTCTACTATAGAACTATTTTATGGAAGATATAATCATTAAAACAATATTTCTTTCACGAAAATTGAGATATTTTTATGGGGCCGAACAGTCTATTGTTGCGAGTGTTTTTAGCCGAACAGAATGCGTTAGTTGTCGTAAGGCTAAAGAAGACGCTTACATCGATAATTAATGCATCAATAAAGCAAAAGTAAGTAGAATTCAACATAAAAATAACATTTAAGCATTTTCTCTGCTTTGTTTTTGTTTTTTAATTTTGTCTTTTGAAGAGATTTTTTGGGTGAACCGAACCGAACCGAAATTACCAAAAATGGACCGTGAACCGAACCGCCAGCTTCGTACCGCGGTGAAATGACTTTCGGTGAATCGTTACCCCTCTAGTGTCAACGACGTCGTGTCTACATCAAACCAACTTCAAAGTGATGCATTGAATTTGACATTGCAATGTCGATGAAACGTCACAACGTTTTGTTGGCGATAATACGGCGTTGCTTAATAAAATGTCATTTGCCCAGTGCTCGGACCCATCAAGACTCAGTCAGATTGGAACATTAAATTCAAAACAAACGTAGAACACCCTTTCAGAGCATAAGAATGTTAAACACTCCTTCGCAAGTGCAAGATTTTACAGTAAAATCTCGTATAATTTGTACATTGGTTCAACCTGCCCAGCCCTTAGGTCTACATTAACCCATTTGGTACCGGAAACCCCAAAAGGGGTAAGTGACAAACAGTGCAGGCCCAGATCAGACGCCGCAGAATGCGGCGTCTGATCAGGGCCTACACTGTTTGCAAAAAAGTTCGGCCATTTTCCAAATAAATTTTGAAGAAAACACAATCTGACACCCCTAAATTTTGGTAATGACTCCTGCTATATATAAGGAGGAAGATTCCATTTTGTACAAAAAGGGTTATGGGCTTCTTGAATACAGGGATCAGTCTAACCATCTCAGCGGTCACTTGCCATTTAAGTGAGTTGGAGTGGTTGTCGACGACATGACGTCGAGCCAACACTGACTCGACGCCCGTCTGTAAGTCCATTCATTGGTTGTTGTTTTTTTCGACTGTCAGTATGTTTATTTGTATGTCTAACAGTCCGTCTGTTCGTCTGTTAGTCAGTCAGTCGGTCTGTGTGTTGTCTGTCTGTCTACTGTCAGTCAAGCCCCTCTCTCTCTCATGCCAACGGTCATGTGACAATGAAATGAGTGGGAGTGGGTGTCGGCGGCATGACGTCGAACCAACATTGACTCAACTCCCTCCGTCATTAGTTTATTTCGACTGTCAGTATGGACATGCACATGTATACAGATCGTTGGACAGATTTCTCGAGATAGTTGATAGATAGATGGATAGATAAGATAGATGGTGAATAAAACGAGAGTTACGTAAAAACTAATTTCGTGAATAACGGTATCTCAAGCCATTGACATGGGGGCATTATCCTGTTATTTGGATCGAGTTCCAAACTAGTTTTTGTACTTTATAAGACAATGCAATACATCTGTGCAGGAAAAGGGATGCACTATTTTTTATCTCGTAATTAATTTTGCAAATCTGTGATTCGGTTTATTCCGTGAGAACAATTTGTGATCAGAGAGGACTACTTCCGAATAAAATTGGGTGATTCGGTTTATTCCGTAAGAATTCTGTTTTGCACTATAAACCCATTTCAAGAATGAAGTTACTAATGATAGACCTTATATACATATAATGACACATTTAGCCATTCACTAGCTGTCCTTTTTTTAGGACCTTTAGTGCATTAAGGACACCGCAAATATATATGGGTAGTAACCATCAATAATACTTACCGATCCAAATAACAGGAGTATATATATAGTAAGTGAGCACATAATCAGTAGCAATAAGCTACTTTATACTAGTAATATTGCCATGCAAGGGGAAGTTTCCCCGGGAAAAGGGTTTTCTTTGGGGGATAATTCCAAAGAAATGGGGCTTGGCATCTTTTGGGGTTAGTGTCTTAAAATAACACGTTTTCAAAGAACATATGCTTCAATGACAAGCTGCGATCCAAATAACGGGAGTATTAAGGCGACGGTAAATATAGATCTAGTACTCACCAATCTTTCACTTTCGCATACTTCTCAAGATGTACATAGTCATTCAACCATGAGACGTGTGTAGTGATATGACGTTGCAACGACGTTGGCTCGGCATTCGTTGCTGGCTGGGAGAACTGTCACGGGAAATTGTGGAAACTCGAGATGTGTGTTAAAATTACGGAATAAATCTTATATGACACCCGTGAACGCGGTAAGTAGTCATCTTACCGCCAGTAGATCGTAAAAATCGTCACCTGAATAATCCTGTTATTTGGATCCTACATTTCTTATAACTGAATATTTTAAGACACTAACCCCAAAACATACCAAGCCCCATTTTCTGAAGCATCATCCCCCAAAGAAAACCCTTTTCCCGGGGAAACTTCCCCTCTCATTGCAATATATTTTATTATTGATCGAAATTGATATGAGATATACTCAGTGCCTACGAAATATGGCTTGCTTGTCGTCTTATATACTACTCCTGTTATTTGGATCGGTCAGTTAATCTTTCCAAGTTCTACACAAGCATATACGAAATAGCTGAATCATGGGGCCGACAGCGATTTGATGTTGCAACGAAGTGGATAGGCATTCTTTTTGCTTGCTGGGAGAATTATCCCTAGAATTATGAAACAACGGAATAAATCTTATTTAACATCCAATTCGCGATAAGTAGCCATATGACGGCGCACTCGGCACTCTTTGCAGGCTAAAAATATGAACTAACGGAAGAAATCATATGTTTTAATTTGCCTCAGGTACGGCGTAGGGATACGATGACCTAATTCGTCGCCTTAATACTCCTGTTATTTGGATCGCCTATTTGAAAAGCGAATTTCCTTATTACTTGACATTTTAAGACACTAACCCCAAAAGATGCCAAGCCCCATTTTCTGAAGGATTATCCCCCAAAGAAAACCCTTTTCCCGGGGAAACTTCCCCTTTCGTGGCAATATTTTACTCCAGGATTTTACTATTAATATTGCAATACGAGATATGCTCGTGTTCTATATTATACTCCTGTTATTTGGATCGGTCAGTTACTAAATCTTTACAAGTGTTATGGTGAAACAAAAAAGGTAGAGAAAACTTAGGAAAGGTCCTAGGCGTCAAGTGGGCCGCCGTAGTATCGACAACGATTTGACGTTGCAACGAGATATATTGAAATAGAAAGTAACGATGTCTAGTCGAAATTAATGCGCTTGAAAGTAGTTCCGACTAATTAGTAATGACGTGCTTTCACTACTAAATAAAATTCTCAATATTAATTTGGATCGCGATCCAAATAACAGGATTATGCCGACATGGGTCATTCACGAACAGATTTTCGTCAATTAAAAACAGATTTAGGATATCATTCTTTCCTTCTCGAACAATTATTTCAATGTAAACGGGTATATTTTCTCTCAAAATGTCTGAATATTGTTAGCATTTTAAATTCCACAAATACATTTGAATAGCCATGGCCGTTTCAGTTGACGGCCAGTACTTTGCACATGCGCAAGAATGACGTCAAAAACGGAATTCCTAAAACCTCCTATAAGTAGAAAGAAAGAATGTTGAGCATGACGCTTTGCAATGCCCATTTTTGCCCTGCTATGTCCTTGTTTTGGGTCAGTAAAATGCCCTTTTTCTTGCGAATCCTCCCATTATATCCTAATTCCATGCTAAGATCCTGAGATCAACATACAGTTTCTTGGTAGTTTATCACTGCCTGAATGTGCTGTATTAAGTCTCCTTTTTCTCTGACCTCACACCTTTTCCTGTGACACATAAAAATTTTCCAAGTGGAATAAAACTTTTTGCAAATTTCTCAAAGAAACTGTGTAAAACTGGCAAAAATTCTAAGACATACTGATTAATCACTTAAGAGAAATTGACAGTTTTAAATGTAAGGAGATCCATAGGACAAAGTCGAAACATGACATGTCCCAGAAAACTATACAAAGGTGAGAAACATGGCGACACTTTTTGAGTTTTCTGTCGTGACATGCTTTTCTGTAAAAGTTTCAATTTTCGAGAACTTTTTTCCGGGAAACAGTTTATCCGATCTAAATAATGACTTAAAATAAGTTCTTGTTGTGGCGAATCATGTTAAAAATGAATAGATTATCAAATTTTTGATGATAAAAACTTACTTTTCCAAAGTTTACATTTTTGCATTGCCAAGAATTTTTTCTTCGCCCCGTCTTTGTATCGGTTAAATGTAAAAGTTGGATAATCTGGCACGAATAACAAACGAAACGCATTTAACATTTTGTTGCAAAAAGTCACAAATATGTCGTTCAAAAATAACACAAAAGTTATTATTGTTTTTTTGTTTTTAAGCCCCCGCCCATTGGGGCTTGAAGAAATAGATGGGCTGCAGGGCTTGCGATGTCATTTCATCTCAGAATCAGAATCAGAATTGTTACTGGTGACACGTCAATATAAATTGTTTTAGTGTCTCAATTTGAATTGTTTTATGTGATGTGCAAATAAATCTTTCTTTCTTTCTTTCACGCAGTGCTGAAACCGACCCGCACACGAGTACTGGTAAACCGCTTAGAGGATCTAAGCCTGCCCAGGCACAGCGGCGCAAGTCGGCCCGTCCATGCTTATAAACCCTATTGGTTTCAATGGGCAGCAGGGCTTGCGATGTCATTTCATCTCAGAATCAGAATCAGAATTGTTACTGGTGACACGTCAAATGACATTCAAACACCAGGACCTGTGATATGGGAAGTTTGTCCCTAGCTCTAACCAAAGATGTAAACTTAGCTAAACAATCCTCAGCACCTTCCGCCGTCGAAATAATAGAATCCGGAGGGACATTCCATCTCTAATGGTTCGGGGGAAGAACGATTCTTTATAAATATCCGTTCTTGCAGTAAGGGTCTGAAACGTCATTGAATGGTGCTTTCTACAGTGCCTAGGCGGGTCGGGTAAAAGTCCCACAAAATTGGAAGCAACTTCTCAAAAATGGCCTTTAAAGTGTTGACGGGGACGTTAAACCTCAAATCAAACAAAAAATGTTTGTTGTTTTACGTCCCTACAATATTATAGTCATTTTGGAGACGTTGTGGGACTTATACTCCATATTGAGATATTATTGTTTGTTTGTTTGGATTCAGAATCAGAATTGTTACTGGTACCGTTAGTGAAATGATGGGTTTAACGTGCCCATCAACACTATTTAGGAGACGTTGCTTCCAATTTTGTGGGACTTTTACCCGACATTAAGATGAAATGACATCTCAAGCCCTGCCGCCCAATGATTATTATTATTATTAGTAGTAGTAGTAGTAGTAGTAGTTGTATTTCAGGTTTCATGTGCCTGTCAACACTATTTAGGTCATTTTGGAGACGTTACTTCCAATTTTGAGGGACTTTTACGCGACATTGAGATGAATGTCCAACAGAGGTAGGAAGTAGTTGCACAAGCAAGTGGTAATTGCACCGTTGCAAGTTGTCAAAAAGTGTGATTTCACATGTATTTTTGACCGAATCTTAATCTTCACACTGATGTCAAGGCAACAATTAAGGGGTTTGGCACGGGTCATTTTCACTGTCTGCAGCATGTTTTGCCAGCATCAATTTCGAGGCATTTTTGACCCAGACACCCTCAGATTTCATTTCAGCGGCCGACTGGGTCATACCCCCAATTTTTTTCGGCGGTGAGGGGGCTGCCGCCCCACTTCAAAACCCACAAAAATATATCTAATCCTAATGCAAACGTAGCTGTCCAGGGGTGGGGATGGAAGATTTTCGATGGTTCTGGGGCTCAAAAGGGGGGGGGGGGGTTCAGACGCGTAAAAACACGTATCTGAGTGGGAAAGGGTTAACAGGAATCTTGAAAAAATCTTAATTTTACTCTTAAATGCTTTAATTGCGTATAAAATATCATATTTTACAATCAAATGATGAAAAAAAACATGATTTTGATCAGTTTCAATCTTATTCATTAAATGGAATCTTCAAAAAATCTTAATTTTACTCTAAAATGCTTTAATTACGTATAAAATATCATATTTTACAATCAGATGATGAAAAAAAAAAACAACAACATGATTTTGATCATTTTCAATCATATTCATTAACTGGGATCTTGAAAAAATCTTAATTTTACTCTAAAATGCTTTAATTACGTATAAAATATCATATTTTACAATCAAATGATGAAAAAAAAACATGATTGTGACCAGTTTCAATCTTATTCATTAACCCTTTCCCACTTGGGGACTTTGTGAAGTTTGAACTCCTCCTAAACCCTGGTGCCAATTTGATTCAAACTTTACAGGTATGTTGCCTAGGTGACTTCCTATCAAAATAGCTAAAATCGTTTCGTACGCTCCTCTGAACAAGATGGCCACCAGAGCTTAAAATAGAAAAAAATCTTCAAACACAACTCCTCCTGTACCATTGGGCCAATTTTATTCAAACTCTATAGGAATGTTGCTTAGGTGACCCTCTACAAATTAGATAAATCGATTCTGCTCTGATGAGCAAAATGGCCACCAGAGCTAAAAAATAGAAAAACATAAATCTGCTTCTCCTAAACCCTTGTGCCAATTTGATTCAAACTTTACAGGAATATTGCCTGTGTTGCTGCCTACCAAAATAGCTAAAATCATCCCGCTCCTATGAACAAAATGGCCGCCAGATCTAAAAATAGAAAAAAATAAACGGCAAATCCTCCTGTACCCTTGGGCCAATTTCATTCAAACCTCATAGAAATGTTTCTTAGGTGGTGAGCCTCAACCAAATAGCTAAAACGGTCAGCTCAAATGAGCAAAATGGCCACCGGAGCTAAAACTAGAAAACATCGTAAATTTGTTTCAAACGCGAACTCCTCCTAAACCCTCAGATCAATTTGGTTCAAGCTTCACAGGAATATTGCCCAGGTGACTCCCTATAAAAGAAGATAAGATCGTTCTGCTCTGATGAAGAAGATGGCCACCAGAACTAAAATAGAAAAAAAAATCTTTAAACGACAACTCATCCTGTACCCTTGGGCCAATATCATTAAAACTTCAAAGGAATATTGCTTTTAGTGACCCTCTACCAAACTGGCATAAACAGTTGCAAACTGACCACCAGAGCTAAAAATAGAAGAACATTGTAAATTTGTTTCAAATTTGAACTTCTCCTTAACCCTTTGATTCCATCTTCACAGGAATGTTACTGAGGTAGCTCCCTACAAATACAGCTAAAATGGATCTGCTCTGATAAACACGTTGGCTGCTAGAGCTAAAAATAGAAAAAAAAACGCATATTTGCTTCAAACGTGAATTCCTCCAAAAGCATTGAGCCAATTTGATTCAAACTTCACAAGATTATTGCTTAGGTGACTCCCTACCAAATGAGCTAAAATCATTCCGCCCTGATAAACAAGATGGCCACCAGATCTGAAAATAGAATGTACTAGAGACAGTGACACTCAGGTGAACGAATCAGGACCCTCTGGTCCCTCTTGTTATGATTATTATTATTATTATTGTTTGTTTGTTTGTTTGATTTGAGGTTTAATGTCCCCGTCAACACTATAAAGGTCATTTTGGAGACGTTGCGTCCAATTTTGTGGGACTTTTACCCGACATTGAGATGAAATGACATGTCAAGCCCTGCCGCCCAATGAAGCCAATAGGGTTTTTAAGCATGGACGGTCCGACTCGCACCGCTTTGCCTGGGCAGGCTTAGATGCTCTAGGCGGTTTACCAGTACTCGTGTGCGGGTCTGTTACAGCTCTGCGTGGAAGCATTATGCAGCCCATCTATTTCTTCCAGCCCCGAAGGACGGAGGCCGTATTATATTATTATTATTATTATTATAATTATTATTATTATTATTATTATTATTATTATTATTATTATTAATTTAAAGAAACAAGATTGGACTTGATTCTGTTGATATGGTGGCTGATTTGTTTGTTTGTATTAGAGTTTAACGGCCCAGTCAACATTATTTATGTCATTTTGGAGCCGGTCAGTTTACTTATATATATCCACACCTTTCCAGGGCAGGCTTGTACATGTAAGCGGTTAACCAGTACAGTGCATATTCTTTCACTAGATATGGTGGATGAAACTCAGATCCGAGGATATGTCAACGTCTGAATACCGGACATTCTCAACCTGTTCAAGGGTTTTGTCCGTGCATGTTAGAATTATGTCTGATATGGTGACGAGATCGGGTAATGTGCAAGACTTGGTACTTGGATAGATTAAACCCCATATTTCCCCTCCCTCCCACCAATTCAGAAGCAAATTCAAATCACTGAAGCATTTTCGAGTCATTGCACTGTTGAATAAACTGCAGTGTCGCCTGCAAATAAACGAGCCTGTGACTGTATGTTGTTATAAAGCAAGAACAGAATGGGACCTACAACAGATCCTGGGGGAACTCCCGAAAGAACAGGCAATTCCCAGCAGGCACACGCCACTGGGGCAACATCAAATCAACGTCGGTGCATGCACCGACGTAGATGTGACGTTGCATAAACGTCATGACGTTATACCGAAGTTGATGTGACGTCACAATCACGTCATGTGCCTACAGGGTTCATCCAAGCCTACCCAATCAAGGGCAACTGTCAGGAAAGATTCAATCCAACTGACCTTCAGTTAGTTGCAAGAGCTCTTCAAAGCTATGCTGAAGGCCATATAGGATGTTATTCTGATTGAATGGCACCTGTGCCTTGGGCACCTGTTGCAAACGGTGGTTTTTGATGGCGAGGAAGCTTGGTGGCTCCCCTAACATTGGGGGGAACCCGGGCTTCGGTGCTAGATCGATCCATCCTGTTCCTTGTTTACATCAATGACCTGCCTCCTTAGCTGTTGTCACAGGCACGTCTTGGCCGTGAACCTGCCAGTATGAGAAAGGTTCTACAAACATACATGGGCGGGCTACCTTTTTGGGAGAAATGGTGACAACAGCCAGGGAATAATTAACACAGTACATACATCTTACATGACCAGACAGGCCCTAGAGGTTGTCACCAGTGCAAAGTACTCGGGGTCGATGACCTACTATGGAACACACACACGCATGCATGCACACAAATCTAGGATTTATCAAACGGAATACCAAAAATAAAACCCAAAGACACGAGAGACTGCAAATAACCCCATGACCGCACCCCAGCCGGAATAGCTTACACCACGCTGCCTATGTTTGAGACCCTACCCTAAACAGAAAATACTTCAGCTTCAAAACGTCCAGCATAGAGCACCAGAAATTATCAGCTGCCATGGTAGACAGCCTTGAGGGGAGAATCCTAGAACAGAGACGGATCGAAGCTCTTCTCTATGGGGCGCCGTTTTACTATTTAATCGGTATTTAGAGATATCAATAATTATTTATGGATATCCATAATTCGAATAATAGATATCCATAATTCGAATTATGGATATCCATTATTATTTATGGATATCCATAATTATTTATGGATATCCATTATTCGAATTATGGATATCCATAAATCTATTTATGGATATCATTAATTTAGATCGAAATATGGATATTCATAAATCGAATTATGGATATCCTTAATTCTAATTATGGATATCCATTATTCGGCTGATTTATGGTTATCCATAAATCGAAATATGGATATCCATAATTCTCCTTTGCAAATATACCTAATGAATAATGACTGATCCCTTTGCAAAAAAATAAAAATAATAAAAAAATAAAAGTCGGGATGGAGGTGGAGGCTTAGTGGTGACCTATAGTGTGGGAGAGATGTGTTTTGTTTGATTTGAGGTTTAACGTCCCCTTCAATACTATTTAGGTCATTTTGGAGACCTTGCTTCCAATAACATTGGTCATTAAGCCTTCAATGAGATGAAATGACATCTCAATCCCGCCGGCCTCGGTAGCTCAGTAGGATGCGCGTCTGACTGGTGATCAGGAGGACGCGGGTTCGATATATGCTGGGGTCGGAAACATTCTTTCGTGGAGATTGATCGTGAAATCTTTTCTACGGTCATTCTCTCAAGAAGGGCAGTTGTCAGTTTTTGGCGAAAGAATGTGCACTGTACTGGTTATTATCTGCTTACGTATAAGCCTGTCCAGGAAAAGTATGGATAGGTAAACTGACCGGCTCAAAAATTACCTAGATAAGTGTTTACTGGGCCGTTAAACTCAAATACAAACAAACAAACATTTCAATCCCTGACGCCAATTGACTCGCACGACTTTGTTTGGACAGGCTTAGACCTTCTAAACGGTTTACCAGTACTCTCAGCTCATGCAGCCAAATCTATTTCTCCAAGCCCCAATGGGCGGGGGCCAAGTGATATATCTGAATTTGCCTGGTACTCCATACATCTCAAGTAGAGTATTATATTGATATATGTCAATACTATATATAACGACCATGTGCATTTTTCTCCAGAAAGCATGCACGGATTGCCTGTTTGGATCATTATAATCTTACATCCGACTTTCAGTGTCCTTGGGTGCGCAGTCCTCATAAATGTGATTCCAGAGGGACGGGATGCGTTGGCCGGAATTTCAAGATCTTACGGCTGGTTCCGGGATTTAACTGAACATGTCGGGCGTTCATCGTATGGCGTCCGTTGCTTTGGAAGCATTACGAGCTGAAAAGGCTGCACGGCAGAGAGGTCCCTTTGACTGGCCATCATCTTCCAGCGATGATGAAGACCTTGGAGATTTTGAAGATTTTTACATTAAACAACCACGTGTCTTAGGGAGAAATCATTAAACCAAAAGCTTTGGCGGTGATTTATGGATATCCATATTTCAAATTATGGATATCCATAAATCGATCTGAATTATGGATATCCATAAATCGAATTATGGATATCCATAATTCGAATTATGGATATCCATAATTCAGAGGAATAATATCTACGTTCTTGTGGCAGAGCTAGGAACCTGATTATTTAAAATTAGTTTGCACTGTCACTCCCTGCATGCGGCTCATATATTCAATCGTAATCAAACTGCATATGTCGTAGTCTAGCTTGGAATCTAGACAGATCCGAAGTCTGTGAAGTTGGCTTGGAGTTTGGTTTGGAATTCGATTTATTTCGTATAAGTATCGTTATGCGAATACCATCCAACTATACACACTATCGGCAAAATCGAATTCCGAACTCCGATCTCCAGGCCAAGTTCACACACTCCCAGATCCGGGCTTATCCGGAAAATGCCAACTTTAAAACTTGTGCACCTAGTCTTTTGAAATTTCACATATTCTCTGATCTCGATAAAACTAAGAAATGCTGAAAATTTGAAGTTGATATATTGAATAGTTCCGGAGTTACAGCCACTCAAAAAGATAAAGAAAACATAACAAAATGTCGAGTTTGTACCTAGGTAGGTACAAATGAGCAATTTTGATATACTTGATCCAAATGGGTTTCTGTCCTAAATAATGCATAACATTAATATCTCTTATCCAAATATGTTTATATTTGGCAGACTCGTGCCTAGATAATATACCTATAAAATTATGCTGTCACATTTATAATTTTGTTGCTGTTTATGAAAATAGGAACATTTTTTCTCTCAAATGACTATATTTGGAATTACAGAAATTTAAATAGCCATATCTCCAAAACCCGCATTGATATTTTATTCAAACTTTCAGGATTTTCTAAACTTGTTAAATACTTTTAGGTGATAAAGGGCTGAAAGCAAAATTTATAAAGGTTGCAAATTTAGTATTTTCCGGAGTAGGCCTATAATTTTGTTGCTGTTTATGAAAATAGGAACATTTTTCTCTCAAATGACCATATTTGGAATTACAGAAATTTAAATAGCCATATCTCCAAAACCCGCATTGATATTTTATTCAAACTTTCAGGATTTTCTAAACTTGTTAAATACTTTTAGGTGATAAAGGGCTGAAAGCAAAATTTATAAAGGTTGCAAATTTAGTATTTTCCGGAGTAGGCCTATTGTCCTCGCAAAAGCCATTTGGAATTCTATGCCAACTTGGAATTCAAACTTGGCCATGCCAGATTCCGGAGAAATGAAGTATGGGGCTCTGTTTTACTATTCCGTCACCTGTGTTCTTATAAGAATCTTACATGGATGTGAGGGGTGGATGGAAAAAACCGTCCCGATGGACACTGTCCGGCATCACGAGGCTTGCCGAGTGATGCCGGACAGTGATCCCGAGGGACGGATTTTTCTATCCACCCCTCACACCCATATTGGATTCTTTTTCTTGCACACCTTCCATTCCTAAGGGCGGATTTTTAATGCTGCAGTCACTTCGGGTACCAACGTCCCCATATGCTGACACTGCAGGAATGTTTAGTGACGTCCCGTAACGACGGCGCATACGAGGTCGTAATCAACCAGTGCATTTATCAAACACGCGATTATATTCGATTTTGGGTCGGAACACCAGGGTCAGAACATAAATTTCTTTCCCGGGGTAAAATCACGGATTTCCTTGTCTGGTGTGCAAGAAATAGTGTTCTATGTTCATTTTTATAAAGTATAAGCATTATATACCATTGGAAACAGAATCGAACGAAAGGCCTATCTTAATACCAGTTCAGATGCCTAAAGTACCATACCCAGGGTAGCTTTAATATACAGTTCCTTGTTGTTTTATCTCCAAAATGCTTGATTTTTTTTTCGCGAACAGTGTTCTATGTCCATCATAAGCCAATCAAAAGAAAGTCTTTAGTCACATATTGCAGAGACCATGTGACCCAATATCGAAATGCCATTGGTTGAGGTCATAAATTCAGTAATAACTTGGATATAACAAAGCTGGTAGTAAAAGCAGGAAAGTACAAACATTTAAATGGAGAAAAGATGCTTTTATCATCTCAGATAGTTTTATTTTGACACAGTATGTGCATTTAAGTTACAATCTAAAATCCCAATACAATGTCTCCATTATACTTTGTTCTATCTCAAAATGAATTTTCTATATTGACCAAAATTTACATGAAAAGTTCTATGCCCAAACTAAAAATTGGCATTTTCTCATTAAGTAGTTGCTTTTTTGTCATAAAAATTTTACATCCAGCTTCTCTGAGGCTCCTTGGATACTTTGCTGCACAATACATGTATATTATACTACTAGTTTGCCATTTTTATTAGTATTTAAACCTCTAAACTTCATCTCCATTTTTCATAATTTTAAGAAAAAGGGACATAGAACACTTAGACATAACCCAGGTGACAATTTATTCCCTAATTCGAATTATGGATATCCATAATTATTTATGGATATCCATAATTCGAATTAATGATATCCATAATTCGAATTCTGGATATCCATAAATCAACCTGAATTATGGATATCCATAATTCGAAGTTTGGATAACAATTATTCGATTTATGGACATTTATAATTTGGCTGATTTATGGATATCATTGGTTGGTTGGTTGATTTGAGGTTTTACGACCCCGTCAACACTGTAAAGGTCATTTTGGAGACGTTGCTTCCAATTTTGTGGGACTTTTACCCGACATTGAGATGAAATGACATCTCAAGCCCTGTCGCCCAATGAAACCATTAGGGTTTATTAGCATGGACGGTCCGCCTCGCACCGCGGTTCCTGGACAGGCTTAGATCCTCTAAGCGGTTTACCAGTAATAGTGTGCGGGCCGGATTCAGCTCTGCGTGGAAGCATCATGCAGCCCATATATTTCTTCAAGCCCCTATGGGCGGGGGCCGTTATGGATATCATTAATTCGAATTATGGATGCCCATAAATCTAATTACGGATATCCATAATTCGATTTATGGATATCATTAATTCATATCGATTTAAAGGTGATTAGCATTTTTTTTTCACCTGTTACATATGGATATCCATCATTCGAATTGTGGGTATCATTAATTCGAATTATGAATATCCATAATTCTGTCACTTTATGGATATCACTAATTCGATTTATGGATGTCCATGGCCATAATTCGTCTTTGCAAATAAATAAAATAAATATACAATAAATAATGACTGAAACCAAAGGCTTTGGCGGGGATTTATGGATATCCATAATTCGAAATATAGATATCATTTATTCAGCCCGATTTATAGGTATCCATAGATATACATAATTCGAATTATGGATATCCATAAATCAACGAAATATGGGATATCCATATTTTGATTTATTGATATCTATAAATATGGATTAAATAGTAAAACGGCACTCCATAATGTAGAGCATATTAAAGACTGGACTCTCATAACGTCAACAAGTTAGTGCATGTACAATGCGCACTTGTAACCCCCACTTTATATAGAGACATCACGAAAACACGCCTATATAATTTTACAACTTTAAACCCCACTTTTATATGGTAAAAATGGAGTTTACAGGGGTTCTCGTACATGATTTTTTCTTAATATCTGCTCATAAACGTAGATTGTGGGTACTCGTTAGAACCGCCTCGCCCCGCCGAGGCGGTTCTAACCAGTATTTTCAATCTATGTTTGGCGAGGCGGTTCAAACCAGTACCCACAATCTATGTTTTGAGGAGAAATATGAAAAAAATATTAGAATTATTCGTCTGAAAATTTTCATATTTGTGGTAAAATTTTCAATATATTTGAATAGGAGTGTTTTCAAAATGGAATTAGGTTTTTCCACGGTATACCTACTTCGATCCTGGCTCGGGTCACATGTGAGACGCCAAGTTCTGCAACGAAAGGTCAGGTGGTTTTTCTCCTGGTACTCCGGTTTTCGCCCACCTCTGATCAACGATCGGCTTGATTTAAGTTAAATAATCTTGAAAGGGCCGTAAAACTAAAAAAAAAAAAAGGTATACGGACTCATTTGTAAGGACCATTAGTCGTTCGGAAGCCAACCCTTGTAAGGTTTTGCTTTGGAACAAACGTGTATGAGTCTCTCGATCGTGTTATATAGTGATTTTGGCGACAGATCCACAGAAGTCTGATCAGAGTCTTCGCTTTTCTCCCGAGCCATCCAAAGCGATAAGGAAACATTGGACAGAGTGGGAGTTTGAACAGGCTGATCAATGTATTTGCTGCTTGCGCAGGTCATATTGTAGGCTTTATAGTGCTAAAAGGTATTTTTGTTTTTCTTTGATGAGTTAAATTATGGGGCGCCTTTTACTATTTATTGCCTGTTTACAGACATCCATAATTATTTATGAATATCCATAATTCGTCTTGGCAAATAAGTACAATAAATAATGATTGAAACCAAAGGCTTTTGCGGTGACTTATTGATATCCATAATTCGAAATATGAGTATCCATAAATCAGCCCGATTTACAGATATCCATAGTTCTATTAATTCGAATTGTGGATATCCATGAATCAGCGGAATAATGGATATCCATATTTTCATTTGTTGATATCCATAATCGGAATTAGTGATATCCATAAATCGCATCCATAAATCGAATTATGGATATCCATAATTCGATTTATGAATATCTATGATTCGAATTATGGATATCCATTATTGGACTGATTCATGGATATCTGTAATTCGAATTATGGATATCCATAAATCGAATTATGGATATATATAAATATGGATTAAATAGTAAAACGACACCCATACTTAATCAGGCAATGCTATAATTATGTTTAAATTGAATGGATACACCTTCAGGGGAGGCAACGCCTGCGAGAGTATTTTGTCTCCCATGTCAATAGGGGTCATCCTCGATAGCGCAGTGGTTAACGCGTTCGACTCATAATCGAGAGGTTGTGCGTTCGAATCCGCCACGGGTATCGAGGTGTGTCCTTGGGCAAGACACGTTATGACACTGCCCCACTCCACCCCGGTGTAAATGGGTAGCAGTGGTCTAAAAGCCACTGCCTCTCTCTCGCGCGCGCGTGAAAACAACCGGAATGAGTGTTCGAGAGCGATTCAATAAGCTTAAAGCTTTCATCGCAATCGAACTAAAATAAATTAGTATAAACTAATAGGGGTCAACTCTTAGAGGAAAGAATTTGCTCCATTTGCTCCTGAGAAGCAAATTCTTTGCTCTTAAGCTCCTGCGGAGCAAATTCTTTCCTTTAAGAGCAGACCCCTTTTCCAGCGGGACAAGGCTTTTAGAAAAGCGAACAGGAAGTCCCTAAAGTTATCTCTCTTTGCAAAATGACGGAAAAAAATCTGCCAGGTGTGCCGATTCCCTTTAAATGAACTTTGTTTTCTGTAATTGTTCATTTTCTGTACATCTATGGAAAAATGCCCAGAGTACGTTTAATGTTATATATTCAAATAATTGTGTAAAGTTACTGTACGAAATTTACAGTCTCCTATTTTTGCCTTTTTTTTCAACACATCCGTAATTTGACGACTTCCTTGTTTTTGTTGTTTCTCGTCCTGAATGGACACTTCCACTTCACATATTTTAACCCTTTTTGTACCAAATGGAATCTTCCACCTTATATATGACAGGACCCCATTTCGAAACTTTGGGGTGTCAGGTTGTGTTTTCTTCAAAATTTATTCGGGAAATGGCTTAACTTTTTGAAAACAGTGTAGGCCCTGATCAGACGCCGCGTTCCCCTGATCAGACGCCGCGTTCTGCGGCGTCTGATCTGGGCCTGCACTGTTTGCCAAGGTACCCCTTTAGGGGTTTCCCGCATTCAATAGGTAGGGGTCCATTTTGAAGCTAAGGGATATCAGACAGAGTTATTTTTTTCTTAAGTTTGTTTAGAAATTTTGAAAACAGTGAAGGCCCTGATTAGACGCCACGTGCTGTAGCGTCTGATCCGGGCCTGCGCTGTTTGCAAAATTTGTCCTGGTTTATGGTCTCCCGTACTGAGTCCTTAAAACGGATACAAGCTAATAGTGTAGTCCTAGATCAAACGCCGCGAAAAGGCGGTGGCTTTTCTGGACCTACACTGCATGCTTGCTTGAAGAACAAGAATGTGAAGCGTTTGTCGTTAATTTGTCTTGTACATGTCTTAGAAAAAATTTTTAATACATGCAAACAATGTGGACCCTGATCAGCAGCAGTCTGATCTTGGTCTACACTGTTCACCACAATGAGTTTTAAAGCAACCTACAGAAATCAAAGCAGACGACAATAGTCGTGATTGGCATCTGAAGGGTAGTGGTTATTGCCGGCCTCGGTAGCTCAGTCGGATGCGCATCTGACTGGTGATCAGGAGGACGCGGGTTCGATTCCTGCCGGGGTCGGCAGTATTCTTTAGTGGAGATTGATCATTAAATCTTTTCTACGGTCATTCTCTCCTTTCCGCTGATTCAAGAAGGGCAGTTGTCAGTTTCTGGCAAAAGCATGTGCACTGTACTGGTTAACCGCTTACTTATAAGCCTGCCCAGGAAAAGTGTGGATAGGTAAACTGCATGACCAGCTAAAATGACCTAAAATAGTGTTGACTGGGCCGTTAAACTCCATTACAAACAAAGCAATGGATAGTATGTAATGTCATAACGACACAGTCAACACTATTTTATGTCATTTTTGAGCTGGTCAGTTTCTTTATCCACACTTTTACTGAGCAGGCTTATACGTAAGAGGTTAACCAGTACAGTGCACATTCTTTCGCCAGAAACTGACAACAGGTCTTCTTGAATCGCTCGACATGTGAATTATTTGTCTTTAATCTTGGATTTTGGTCCCCGCACATCCGGGCTTTGAGAAATGACGCTTCCTCGCAGAGTTAAAACTGAAGCTCACTAAGCTCACTAGTACTAGTAATCGTTTAGATCTAAGCCTGCCAAGGCACGGACCCTATTGTTAGTTTGGGCGGTAGGGCTTGAGATGTCATTTTATCTCAATGTCGGGTAAAAGTCCCACAAAATTGGAAGCAACGTCATCAGAATGATCTTAATAGTGTTGACGGGGATGTAAAACCTCAGTTCAAATCTTGGACTATCTTGGGCCGGATGAAGTCGGTCCACATTATGTTGCGTTTACAACAGGGGCCAGAGTTAGTCTATATCAAATTTCTGCATGGTATGAAGAACAATTTGACACGGATAGACTTAGCACCTAGTGTGAACGCTATTTGATCCGGATCTATTAAGAAATGAATTTTATTTTTCTGCTGTTCATGAAGGTATGGACGCAGTGGGTCGGATGCAAAGTAAATTGATTGATTTGGGGTTTAACGTTCCCGTCAACACTATATAGGTCATTTTGGAGACGTTGCTTCCAAGTTTGTGGGACTTTTACCCGACATTGATGTGAAATGACATCTCAAGCCCTGCCGCCCAAAGAAACCAATGGGGTTTATAAGCATGGAACGACTCGCACCGCTTTGTCTGGGCAGGATAAGATCCTCTAAGCGGTTTACCAGTCCTCGTGTGCGGTCGGTTTCAGCTCTGCGTGGAAGCTTCATGCAGCCCATTTATTTCTTCAAGCCCCGATGGGCGAGGACCTCGCGTGCAAATTAAATGAACCCCGAAAGTGTTCATGAAAGTATTGCTAGCGATCCGCTGTCGTTCATACTTTCATGTAAAAGAGAAAAATTAAGTTTATTTTTTATATTGGAAGAGGCTAGTGACAAACGTTTGTCAATAGCGATTTCACGTAAAAATTGCTATTTATAAACGTTTGTCAATAGCCAAAATACGTTAAACTCGCTATTGACAAACGTTTGTCAGTAGTGAAATTACGAGAAACCGCTATTGACAAACACTTGTTCGAACACATGCAAAGAAAATTTTTCTCATGACGTGGCTCATATTGAAAACACCCACTGTGTTGCTAGTACATGTACAGTGTAACTTCGATGGCTCTAATCCTGATGGCTCATTACCGTGGCTGTTTCGAACGCGTTATTAAGTCCCAATGAGAAAAATGAGAAAATCATGACTGAAGATGTAACGCTTATGAAATCGGTCTTAAAAATCTTAAAAATGAATGCTTTGTATACTCATTAGACAACATACTTTTTATTGTAGGAACTTAAAGCGATGCCTATAGTATTCTTTCAAAGCTGACTTCACCAACTTTTGGCAGAACAGTACAGAACAGGCAGTTGCTAGTTAAACATGAGACTGTTCATGTTTGATAATATAATGACATTTTTTCTTCGAAGTGGCTATTGCCAGTTAACTGGTAATAGCGGTTTTACGATAAAATCGCTATTGCCAGTTAACTGGTAATAGCGGTTTTACGATAAAATTGCTATTGCCAGTTAACTGGTAATAGCGATTTTATCGTAAAACCGCTATTGCCAGTTGACTGGTAATAGCCATTTTAACGTAAAACCGCTATTACCAGTTAAAAGATTAATATAAAATATCTTATGACAATTTTTTATTGTTATTGAAGCATGAATGAAAACGAACTACTGAAAATAAACAAATGAATGAATTTCTGACACGTAGACATACATATATGCGAATATGGTATGTTCCTACTGCTTCCAACAACACAGTATATAGGTACTAGAACTGTCTCATCGACTAGCATCACTTTTTAGGGATACAGTCCTAAACTGGCGGAAATGTGTTAGACTTAATTGGGATAATTTCACTTTACATATTCAAAGTTTCCCTAGCTTCGTTGTAATAAAACTGACAGAACCAACTGTCTTTCTCTTCTTGTTGTTTTCTTTTCAGACTTCTTACTCGTACATGTACGTGCAGCACCCTCAAATATGTCTATGTGTCCTCATTAACTTACACATTTAAAAACAATTCAGTCTTTATTTTGCTACGAGTAAGAAGTCTTACTTTTGTCCGAGAACTGGAATTCACTTACATGAAACATGTCTTTGTAATCTAGCTGGCTGGGATTACATGAAATACATGTTGAACAACATAGATTGTGAATACTCGATAGAACTGCCTTGTCGAGGCGATTCTATCGAGTCCCAGCAATCAATGTTTTGAACAGATGTATGAAGAATATCTTTTAGCTTCTTAAATTTCCATTTCTGATCAAAATTTGGCAATGTACTTGTATAGGCGTGTTTTTGTAATGTATGTTTGGAATAACAATTCATTATGAAAACGCGCCTATAAACATTTACTGTCTAAATTTACTGATATACTTCATATTTCTGCCCTAGACTCACTAGAACCCCTTCAAAGAACTGGTTTTATCAATAACCCGCATTCTTGGACTGTTACCGGACTTTGAGATGAATTGACATCTCAAGCCCTATCGTCCAATGAAACCAATAGGGTTTGTATGCATGGGCGGTCCGACTCGCATCACGCTTTAAACTTCTAAGTGGTTTACCTGTACTCATATGCCATGCGGCTGGTTTCAGTTCTGCATAGAAGCATTATGCAACCCATTCTATTTCTCTTGAAGCCCCGATGAGCTGGGGCGATTATGGATTACATATGCAAAATATGGAAATGCTTGGTCAAAGCAGAAAAACAAAAACATGCATTTAAGCCATTACATTCATAACTGTAAATGGAATAATTCTGCACGTCAACTGGCAATAGCGATTTTACGTTAAAATTGCTATTACCAGTCAACTGGCAATAGCGGTTTTACGATAAAATCGCTATTACCAGTTAACTGTCAATAGCAATTATATCGTAAAACCGCTATTACCAGTTAACTGGCAATAGCGATTTTATCGTAAAACCGCTATTGCCAGTTAACTGGCAATAGACCTTTTTTTCTTTCAACACTTATTTTCACCTCGCTTGACTGTTTGTTGAAAATGATGCTTAACGTCCTTGTCAAAACGACTTAGGTCATTTTGCAGACGTTGCTACCAATGTTTTGAACCTTTTAACACACACTGAGATGAAATGACATATTAAGCTCGGCGTCGCCCCTGCCCATGGGGTCTTAATGGGCTGGATGATGCTTCCACGCAGAGCTGAAACTGACCGTACACAAGTACTGGTAAACTGCTTAGAGTATCTGAGTATGCCCAGACAAAGCGGTATGAGTCCGACCGCCCATGCTTAAAAACCCTATTCATTTCATTGAGCGACAAGGCTTGAGATGTCATTGGATATCAATGTTGGATAAAAGTCCAATAGAATTTGATGCAACGTCTTAAAAATGACCTATACAGTGTTGACGGGGACGTTAAACCTCAAATCAAACAAACAAACATATTTAACGTTTCAACAGCTGGTGTTGGGATTACGTGTGGTGGTCGTAAAATAGTCTCCCCGCCCTCCATCCTAATGGGTGTAATATTTTCTAGTCCTCTGGGATAATCGATTCCATAATAGAAGTAGAGGCAATGATCAGGAATCGATACAATTTAGCTGGATTTTGACAATATCTGTCCGTTGGAATCATTGATTCCATTGTGGAATTTTGAACAGATTTGAGGGTCACTGATGATGCCTATTTGGCCGAAACTAGCTAGTCTAGCCCAGAAAACATGTACACTTCATATTTTCCAGCTCTGTGGTGCATTCCTTGCTTCCAAAGGATAACCCTTTTAAAGAACATATTTAATAAGCTGAAACAGGCTAGTTTGGCCCAGAAAAAAACAAATACAATCTATGGTTACAGGTTCTGTTCTGCAGTCATTGCTTCCAAAGCATGATCCTGTTATATATAAAAACTGTTAAACTTCAACACATCGGGTTGTGAGGGAATGTGTGTCGGCCGTCAAATCTTTCACGGCCCTTCAACATTGAGTATAGGTTGTATTTTCTAGTCCTTTGGGGCAATCGATTCGTCTGCGGAATCTTGAACAATCTACAGTTTTCAGTTCTAATCTGTAGTGCCTCTGTTCAGTGGTCATTCCTTCCAAAGGATTTCCTTTTTGTAGAACTTATTTGCACTGGACGGTCCGATTTGCGCCACTTTGTCTGGGAAGGCTTTTGTCTTCCAAGTGGTTCTCCAACACTCATATGCGGTCAGTTTCAGCTGTAAGTAAAAGCAACATGCTTCCTAGTCTTTTTCTCCAAGCCCCGATGAGCGGTGGGCAATTCGCCCCATTTGTCAATAGCGATTACACGAAAAAATCACCATTGACAAACGTTTGTCAATAGCGATTTCACGTTAAAATGGCTATTGACAAACGTTTGTCAATAGCCATTTTAACGTGAAATCGCTATTGACAAACGTTTGTCAATAGCCATTTTAACGTCTATTGGCTATTGACAAACGTTTGTCAACACTGAGAAAAAAAAATAGTCATGCCGACTAAGGAACCTAGTCAATATGATTGTCCAAAAAAGCACTATGCAAAATAGTCGATGGGACTAGGAAGACCTAGTCAAGCATTTTGACTAGAAAAATCTAGTCAACTTGACTAGCTTCACTTAGCCTAGTACATTTGACTAGCTTCATCTAGTCAAAGTTCACTAGTTTAAGCTAGTCATATGTACTAGCTTAATAGTCAAATGTACTGGTGTGACTGTCAAAAGTACTAGCAAGCATGGTCAGGATTACTAGATTCTTAGTACTGATTACTAGTTGCTTTAGTCGTAGATTACTAGATTCTTAGTACTGATTACTAGTACTCAAAACACATATGGAAAAACATGCTGTGTAAAGGCGCCTTTAGGAAGATAAGAGAAGAAATAAAAGAATATTTCTTACCTGCAGAGTTATATTTTCATATTGCAGAAAAGAAAATCCCCATTATTTATGCTTGGATTCACGGAAATGTCGACTTTAGAGCTTCTGGACGTATATTTGTATGTTGACATTGTTGTTGCTGTTGTTATCTTGTAAGCATTATAACGCTGCTTATAACCACTAGGTGCTTAAGAAATAAAAGAATATTTCTTACCCGCAGAGTTACAAACAATAAGAACAAAGTGCTCAAGGGGAGTACAACAACCCACTGTATGTTGGGTGAAATAATATCAGAATCAACCCACTGTATGTTGGAGCATGTTCTCCTAAACGTTAAGATGGCGTCTGGAACGCTTCCTCTACACATTCTGCAAGCTGTCAATCAACATTCGGCGGGAAAACTGTCTAGACACCCTAGTCATACTGACTAGAAAGGGTAGTCATACTGACCAGATGCCCTGTCAACGATTATTGATTTACGCTTACTAGAGAGACTAGTTAAATTGACTAAGAATGCTCAGTCAACCTACAGACGACTAGGTGACCCTCTGTGTTTGCTAGGTAAACTAGTCGAATGTACTAGTTATTTTTTTCAGCGAATAGCCACTCCGTTTTATATTTACATTCCTTACCCATCATCAATGGGCGAAAAAAATGCTTATAGGGTAAACTTTTAAAGCTGAAAAACATTTACATGCTGTTTTTCTACAGAGAGCGGGACTGCGTTGATATCACCAACGCCCGTAGAGAACCATGATTTAGACTTACGTCACTTTGTTTCTTTAATTCATTTTAGGTTCAATGTCCCTATCAACACTGTGTAGGTCATTTTGGAGACATTGCTTCCAATTATGTGGGACTTTTACCCGACATTGAGATTAAATGACAGCTCAAGCCCTGTCGCCCAACGAAACCAATAGGGTTTATATGCATGGGCGGTCCGACTCGCACCGCTTCGCCTGGGCAGGCTTAGAGATCCTCTACGCGGTTTACCAGTACTCGTGTGCGGGTTGGTTTCAGCTCTGCATGGAAGCATCATGCAGCCCATCTATTTCTTCAAGCCCCGATGGGCGGCGCCCTGACGTCCATTGACGTCACTGAAAATCATGTGACTTTGCGTTCATGGAAGTATGCCCCACATTGTTTTCTCTAGGTTTACGTCAGACTTTACCCTGGAAATGTATTTTTTTTTTAAATTGGATCATTTTGCTCCCCGGTGTGAACGCTTTTTGGTCTGGTAAATATTTCCTATTTGGAACCAAAGAATACACTACAGAACTGGAAAATATGGAGTGCACATGTTTTCTGGGTCAGGCTAGCTAGTTTCGGCCAATTAGGCATCATCAGTGACACTCAAATATATTCAAATTCCACAATGGAATCAATGATTCCATAGGACAAGAAAATATAAACTATACTATGATGAGGGCAGGGAGACTTTTTACGGCCGCCACACATTCCCAAACACCACCTGTAATGACGTTAAATATGTTCTATAAAAGGGGTACCCTTTGGAAGCAATGAATACACCACAGAACTGGAAAATATGGAGTGTACATGTTTTCTGGGCCAGACTAGCTCATTTCGGCCAATTAGGCCTCATCAGGTAAGTCTGCATTGTACAACGGCCTAACGTTATCCGTTAATTTCGTTTCGTGTTTGTGTCGAGACCCAAATTTGCTAACTACAGATGCTTCCAGCGTGCTATTGTCCACGTGGCAATCGTTGACCATACATGCAAAATCCAGGTACCGGTTATTATAGCAGCGCTAGTAGTGTCACTGTGACGTCATAGCGATGTGTAAGGAGTAAAACCTGGACTAGGCTCGTGCGCTGGGGCATCGGCAAACAGTGTAGACCCAGATCAGACGCCGCATTCTGCGGCGTCTGATCTGGGTCTACACTGTTTGATTACAATGAAGTTGTGTCTTTGGACACGTGAATATACAGTGATGACAAAAACTTAGCCAGCGCATTAACATATTATCTTCTGTCCCCATGAAGCTGTTTGACAATACCGATCAATACATGTGCGTCTCATTGGTGATCATGAGGTCGCTGGTTCGATACCTGACGGGGTCGGCTACATTCTTTCGTGGCTGTTGGGCATGAAATCTTTTCTATACGGTCATTCTGTTCCTTCCGCTGATTCAAGAAGGACAGTTGTCAGCGACTGGCGAAAGATTATGTTAACAACTTTTGTGTACGCCTGTACAGTGAGTGAGTATTTGAGTTTTACGACCCACCAACAGCTAAGGTCATATGGAGACGGGACCTCGGTTTAAAGATTCATCCGAAAGTCTGATACGCCTGCACAGAAACTGTAGTTAGGTAAACTGACCTGTTCGGTATGACCTAAACAGTGTTGACCGGGCCGTTAAGTACAAAACCACCAACGACAACCTATGCAAACAACGCCAAAATAAAGACTCTGATTGACAGGCGTGTCCAGTCAATCACTAAGTTGCCGCTGCGCAATTATAAGTGAATGACGTCATGTATCATCCTACTTTTAACATTTTTTCACACCATTTCACGCTCTGAACTTTGTCTGCATCACAGACTGGGCCCTAGCATCTAGAGTTCACATTATGAAACCCGCCTATTCAAATATATTGAAAATTTTACTATCAAAAATGAAACGGCCGATAAAAAGTTCTGAAATAATTCATAATTCTGCTCAAAGATAGATTGTGGGTGAACTCATTAGAACCGCCTCGGCGAGGCTTTTCTGATGAGTACCCACAATCTATGTTCTTGAGCAAAAATACGAATAATGATATATACCCTTAGACTAGAACATTAACTCCCACTTTAACGATGTCATTGTACAACCCCTAATTCATTACGAAAACACGCCTATTCAAATATACTGGCAAAATATTACAACCATAAAATGAACTTTTTCAGGTAAGAATCCTGTTTTCATATTTCTGCACTGAACGTAAATTGCCTCAAGCGGTTCTCCAACGAGTACCGACAATCTATGTTTTAAGCAGAGATAAGAAAAATAATATATACTCCTGTAAACCCCAGTTTTATAATATAAAAATTGGATTTAAGGGTGTCAAAATTATATAGGCGTGTTTGGTGATGTGATAGAGTAAATGGGGGCGTGCTGAGGTATATGCATGAAACAAGTGTTCTTTATATTTCTTAGTAAGGGAAAGAGGTGGTTCTAGGGAGCACTTAGGATCTGAAATAAGAAACATGTCAGAATTTTTCATCTGAAAAACTCTTTGAACCATGAGACAGAGCTTTATCCTTACATTGTACGTGTACTAAGGTATGGTGTGATTAAAACCTAATGGTGTTTCAATTGAATGTAGAAAACAAGAGGACCATGATGGTCCTGTATCGCTCACCTGATCTAACAGATTCAAAGTTTCAGGAAGTTCCAATCTTTACCTGAGGATTTATGCTGGTGACAAGGTCAAAAACAGGTATTTTCAGCATTCAATGGAATTAACTCTATGAGAGATAGGCAGACATCACCAGTTTTCAAACTCATCCGAACTTCCATTCCCAACCTACTTACATGCTAGTTTCAGGAAGATTCAATCAAAACTAAAGGACTTACGGTGATGACAAGGTACAAAATAGACATTTGCAGCAAAGAAGGGGACTTAACTCTATTAGTAATGTGCCAACAATGTTAGTTTGCAAACACATTCAAGCTTTAATCTCTAGCTTACTTATATGTAAGTTTAAGGAAGTCCCAAGCAAAACTTAGGGACTTATGATGATGACAATGTCAACTAGAGCGATGACAAAGTTTTTTTCTAAAAATAGCCACAGTGACCCTGATCTTGACTTCAGGATCCTGAAAGTCGAACTTATTTGAGATATTATCATACCCAACATTTGTGTAAAGTTCTATCAAAATCTATCAATAAATGTAGGCACTAGTGCGGTGTAAAATGTTTTCTAGAAATAGCCACAGTGACCATGTCCTTCAGCCGAGGACCCTGAAAGTCAAACTCGCTCGGGATATTGTCATCAGGAACATTTGTGTGAAGTTTTATATATTGAAATCGGTGAAGAAATGTAGACGCTAGAGCGATGGCAACGTTTTTTTTTCTAAAAAAGCCACAATGACCTTGACCTTGAGAACATGACCTTGAAAGTCCAACTTGCTCATAAGGAACATCTGTGTGACGTTATATATTGAAATCAGTGAAGAGTTGTAGGCATTTGAGTGATGACAAAGTTTTTCTAAAATAGCCACAGTGACCTTGACCTTTAGGCCACGACCTTGAAACCAAACTCACTCCAGATATTGTTATAAGGAACGTTTGTGTGAAGTTATATTGAATTTTCCTCATTAGTACCCCTCACGGTAGGCAGTAGCACAGCTTACGATTTGCGAAATAATGCCAATTTACAGACTGTCCGAGCCAACTCGCAGCTTTATTATACATCATTTCTCCCGTCGGCGACTCGCAACTGGAACGATTTGCCAGATGACAAGAAAAATGCACCCTCATTAGCAGCTTTTAAGCACAAACTACAGTCTAACGAAAGAAAACCACCGTCATACTTTTGTGCAGGTAAAAGATTTGGGCAAGTACATCATGCCAGACTAAGACTTAATTGCAGCTCGCTACACGATCATCTCTTTCAAAAGAATATTCTAAATAACTCCTTATGTGCTTGTGGAGCTGTTGAGGACACGCATCACTACCTCATGGCCTGTGAACAGTACACTGACGTTAGACAGGACATGTTAAACATTGTCTCAGCTATTTGCCAACCTGCTTTAAACATCCTTCTATACGGCAGTACTGATCTCTCTGTGAATGATAACATACAAATATTCTTAGCAGTACATGATTTTATTCTTAAGTCTAAAAGATTTTGTACCTCAAATTTATAATCACAGATTTCAAATGCCTTACTAGTACTTATCACAGATATATAAATATGTGTAGTTTTTCTACATGGGCACACATGCATATATCTACACACGTAAATATATACATGCGCGTTCTTACCCGAAAAAGTTTGAATAACACATCTACTAACTCGAGTTAAACAGCTACAGCGTCCAACCGAACCGATCTGCAGCCTCTGTCTCACATCACGATTCGAAGATCGCAACTGAGTTTCTACATTGTATTGTTTCTCTTGAGACAGCCCCAAATCACACGCCCAAGACTTGATTCATCAGTGCTATTAAAACAAAATAATTACCTTAAAATCCATTCCCCGTGGAGCCATATATCTATGCTTTATTTCACTACTATACTATTCATTTTGTAACCAAAATGAAATTCACCTAGAATATCTTCACAATAATTTGCAAATTCGAACAAACTTGACAATCACAACTATACTTAGTACATTGATATTGTAATCGAGGGATACAGATTTGAATAAGTCATTTGACTTTTTTCTGAATCCCTTTGTATGATACTTGTATTCTTTGTCAACATTTTATGTGTAAAAAATGTATGTATTATACAAAGAAATAAAGTTTAAACCAATTCGGTCAAGAAATGTGGGCGATAGAGCGATGACAATTTTTTTCCAGAAATAGCCACAGTGACCATGACCTTGAGGCCATGACCTTGAAAGTCGATCACACCCGAGATATTGTCATTAGGAACATTTGTTTGACGTTATATTGAAATCGGTAAAGAAATGTAGGCATTAGAGCTTTGACAAAGTTCTCTAAAAATAGTCACAGTGACCTTGACCTTGAGAACATGACCTTGAAAGTCGAACACGCTCGAGATATTGTCATTAGGAAAACCTTGTGTGACGTTATATTGAAATCGGTCAAGAAATGTAGGCCTTAGAGCTTTGACAAAGTTTGTCATTAGGAACATTTGTGTGACGTTATATTGAAATCGGTCAAGAAATGTAGGCCTTAGAACTTTGACAAAGTTTTCTAAAATCAGCCACAGTGACCTTGACCTTGAGAACATGACCTTGAAGGTCCATCTTGCTCATACGCAACATATGTGTGAATTTATATTGAAATAAGTGAATAAATGAAAGCACTAGTGTGATGACAAAGTTTTCTTAAAATAGCCACAGTGACATTGACCTTGAGGCCACGACCTTGAAATCGAACTCGCTCCAGATATTGTCATAAGGAATATTTGTGTGAAGTTAAATTAAAATCGGTCAAGAAATGTGGGCGCTAGAGCGATGACAAATTTTTTCCATAAATAGCCACAGTGACCATGACCTTAACGTCATGACCTTGAAAGTCGAACACGTTCGAGATATTGTCATTAGGAAAATTTGCGTGACGTTATATTGAAATCGGTAGGGAAATGTAGGCCTTAGAGCTTTGACAAAGTTTTCTAAAAATAGCCACAGTGACCTTGACCTTAAGGCAACCACCTTGAAAGTCAAACTCGCTCGAGATATTGTCATAAGGAACATTTGTGTGAAGTTATATTGAAATCAACCAGAAATGTAGGCGCTAGACCGATAACAAAGTTTTTTTTTCTAACAATAGCCAAAGTGACCTTGATCTTGAGGCCAAGAACTTGAAAGTCGAACTCGCTCGAGATATTGTCACAAGGAACATTTGTGTGAAGTTGAATTAAAATCAGTCAAGAAATGTAGGCACCAGAGCGATGGCAAAGTTTTCTATAGATAGCCACAGTGACCTTGAAGCCACGGCCTTTAAAGTCGAACTTGCTTCAGATATTGTCATAAGGAACATTTGTGTGATGTTATATTGAAATCGGTCGAGAAATGTAGGCGCTAGAGGGATGACAAAGTTTTTCTAAAAATAACCACAGTGACCTTGTCCTTAATGCTACGACCTTGAAAGTCGAACTCGCTCGAGATATTGTCATAAAGAATATGTTATATTGAAATCGGTCAAGAAATGTAGGCGCTAGAGGGATGACGATGTTTTTCAAAAAATAGCCACAGTTACCTTGACCTTGAGGCCAAGAGCTTGAAAGTCAAACTCGCTGGAGATATTGTCATAAGGAACATTTGTGTGAAGTTATATTGAAATCGGTCGAGAAATGTAGGCGACAAAGTTTTTTTTTTCTAAAAATAGCCACAGTGACCTTAACCCTGAGGCCATGACCTTGAAAGTCGAGCTTGCTCTAGATAAAATAATAAGGGACATTTGTGTGTAGCTGCATGTATATTGAAATTGGTCAAGAAATGTAGGAGCTAGAGCGATGACAATGTTTTTCTAAAAATAGCCACAGTGACATTGAACTTGAGGCCACATCCTTGAAAGTCGAACTCGCTTGAGATATTGTCATAAGGAACATTTGTGTGAAGTTATATTGAAATCGCTTAAGAAATGTAGGCGCTATAGTGATGACAAACGTACGTACGGTGATGACAAGGTCAAAGGTAGGCATTTTACACGAACGTTTCAAAATGTTCCTCTGAAAACTGAGGGGGCTACGGTGATGACAAGGTCCAAAATAGGCATTTTCAGTAATCAAGGGGATGTAACTCTATGATAGATAGGCCGACCTCGCCGCTTTTCGAACTCATCCGAGCTTTTATTCCATACTTACTTATTTGTAAGTTTCAAGAAGATCCGATCAAAACTGAAGCGGCTACAGTGATGACAAGGTCAAAAATAAGAATTTTCAGCAAAGTTGGGGACATAACTCCCTGGCTAATTTACCAACATCACTAGTTTTCGAACTCATTCTAGCTTTTAACCCTGACTTACTTGTATATAAGTTTCAGGAAGACCCGATCAAACTGACAAGGTTAAAAATAGGCATTTTTATCAATTGAGGGGACGTAACTCTATAATTATGCCAGTTTTCGAACTCGTCCGAGCTTTCATCTCCAGTCTACGTATATATAAGTTTCATAAAGATCCTATCAAAACTTAAGGTGCTACGGTGATGACAAGCATTTTCCCATTGTAAGTCTATGGAACATTGTGGTTGCCATAGCAACCAAAGTTTTCATTTGATTTCGATAAAATGTTAATATCATCAATGCCCCACCGCAGGCATGCTACAGATAATAAATGATTGAGATCGTCCTGCAGGCTGCAGAGATATAGCTGGTCAAAAGTGTAGACGACGGACGGACGACGAAGGGACCACAATCCTATAAGCTCCCCTGGAGCCTTAGGCCCAGGTGAGCTAAAAAGTTATATAGAAAAACAAATCATCATAGCGCAGCTTATATTTTTTTTTATAGTCCTTTGGGATCATTGATTCGCTTGTGGAATTTTAAAACTATCTTAGGGTCACTGACGCGGCCTATGGCAGAAACTAGCTTGAAAAACATGAACACTCCACAGTTTTTAGTTTCTTTGCGCAGAAAACATGAACACCTCACAGTTTTCAGTCTCTTAGCCCAGAAAAGCATGAAAACTTCACAGTTTTCAGTTCCATGCTTCCAACTGATTACTCTTTAAATACAAATATATATCCGGAAAAAGATTTTCTTACCTGCCGACCTTAATATTTTCTAGCACTTTTGATAAAAATAAAATAAAAAAAAAACAAAAAAAAAACACCAAAATAGCTAATACTTGAAACCCTGTTCTTTTGCTTCATTGAGGTTTTTAACCTCGTTATTTTAATGTTTTCAGGTAATATAGTAAAATTCAACCGTGCCTTTCTCCATGGAATAAAATTTTGACAGAAAATAAAGTTTTTGCAGCCTACCTACCCATATCCATATTCGGTATGTTAGTGGAGACACAGCTATTTTGTTTAGGCCTTAAGGAAAAAAATGTCTTTTTTTGTGTAAGAGTATACGTCGTTTTGGACCTATGCAAGAATTTGTTATTTCACACAGGTGTGTAATTATACTCATCTGGAACATACTCCATAGTTACAGATAATGTGGGTATTTGGGGATAACTGAAGGATAAATTTCCTGATTTCGCCATACCTAACCTATGTTGTGTATATTCATTAGAACCGCCTCGACGAGGCGGTGAGGTGGTTCTAATGAATACCCACACCATAGGTCTGTTCAAATATATCCGCCTAAAATTTACGAAGACAAACGTTCTGTATGCTTATGTGATCAATGCATCTGGACATTTGCTATACTTTATTCTGCAGTTTCAAATTCGGTTCCCATAAAGTGCGGCTATAACGTCATCATGCTGAATTCCTAGCCCATCTGCCCTAGATAATTACATCTAATTAATTAATGCAGTGATTTGAGAGTAAAAATCACAATTTGGAGGTCAGATGTAGAGTAGATTAAATCACATTGCCTACTTACAACTGGTCGACAAACTGGATATATTACTCACCAAATCACATACTACAGCTGAAGTGTTGTTAAATGCCCTTCATAGGCACAAATGGAAATAAACATATTCTATTCTATACTGCAGGTCTGTAGGGATGAAATGATTTCGATATTTCGATAGGGATCTTTAACCTACACAGTGGATTACCCTCCCTGCACGGGGTTGGGTGAGGCTAGGGTTAGGGGTGTGTGTGTGTGTGGGGGGGGGGCTTGTCAAGGTTCTGCCACCCTTCTTGAATATTAAATGCGCGTATGGTAGCCGGCAGGTTGGTGCATAAACTGGTGAAGTTTTAAAGAGGAAACGCGATGCTTTTCATGATAGTAGTACAAATAGTTTGTTTTGTTGGTTTGGATGAATTGAGGCTTTAGGTAATACATAATACATCCCAGTCAGCACTATTTAGGTAATTTTGGAGACGTTGCTTCCAACTTTGTGGGACTTATACTCGATATTGAGATGAAATGGGATCTCAAGCCCTGCCGCCCTAACAAACAAAAAGGGTTTATATCGATCGCATCACTTTGCCTGGGCAGGCTTAGACCTTCTTAGCGGTTTACCAGTACTCATGGACGGTCGGTTTCAGCTCTGCGTTGTCCAATCTCCAAGTTCCGATGGGCAGGGCATAACAATAATGAATGTTTATTTATAGTCTCTTTTTGAGTAGGCTGTTTATCAATATACCAGAGGATACTGGATGGTCAAAGGCCGGCCTCGGTAGCTCAGTCGGATGCGCTTCTGACTGGTGATCAGGAGGACGTGGGTTCGATACCTGCCGTGCATTCTTTCGTGCAGATTAATCATGAAATCTTTTCTACGGTCATTCTCTCCCTTCCGCTAATTCAAGATGGACAGCTGTCAGTTTCTGGCGAAAGAATGTGCACTGTACTGGTTAGCCGCTTACGTATAAGGAAAAGTGTGGATAGGTAATTTGACCGGCTCAAAAATGACCTAAATAGTGTTGACTGGGCCGTTAAACTACAAAACAAACAAACACACAAACTGGATGGTCAGGTAGCCCACGTGATTGTCTCTGACCGCGCGCACATAGTAGCAGTAATGTTCTGGACCCTGTTTTTCAAAGCATTGTTAGCTTAATGAGCTCGTTAATGGTCATATTGTTAACTGTTATATCAAGCTCAATATCTAATACTCTGATAGTTTTGCTGAAATAAATGTGAGTAGCTAATCACATGTTTTTTTTGTTGTTTTTTTTTTTTCATCAAAAATAATATATTTGCCATATCCATTGATCAAACCTTTACCGATATGTTTCGGCCCCGCCCTTCGGAGCTTGCGGAAATAGATGGGCTGCATGATGCTTCCACGCAGAGCCGAAACCGACCGCACACGAGCATTGGTCTAAGCACGTCCAGGCAAAGCGGCGCGAGTCGGACCATTCATTGGGCGGCAGGGCTTGGGATGTCATTTCATCTCAATGTCGGGTAAAAGTCCAAGAAAATTAGAAGCAAGGTCTCCAAAATGGCCTATGCAGTGCTTACAGGAACGTTAAACCTCAAATCAAACAAACAAACGATATGTTTACTAACGACGTTAGATTTGAACAACTGTGGTTGTTCAAAACTAACGACGTCGTAAGTTAACGCATCGTTAAAATTTTGATCATTTAATTTGGCAAATATACTTATATTTTTGCTGAAAAAAATTAGAGCAGCTTTAGTATATATCATTTTTTCAGCAAAAATCACACGACATTAGATATTTACTTGCTAGAACAGTTAACAATTTGACCACTAACGAGCTCGTTAAGCTAACGATGTTTTGAAAAACTGGCCCCAGGTCTCTGATGGTTTACGTTTCCATGGTTCCACAGTCACAACAAAATGAAGCGCACATAGTCCATGTACTGGTTATTTATAGCCACGCTATTCTTGCCCCTGTGACGTCAGATTGCTATCTAAACAGGATTACTGAACTGGATAACATCAGAATCAGAATAGCTACTGGTGACACGTCAAATGACACTCATACACCAGGACCTTTGAAAAGGGAAGTTAGTCCCTAGCTCTCGCTTAGCTACTGTATACTTTGCATCTTCTGCAGATGATCTTGTTTGTTTGTGTTGAGGTTTGACGTCCCTAGGTAATTTTTTGAGATATTCTTTCCGATTTTGTGGGACTTTTACCCGACATTCAGATGAAATGACATATCTAGCCCTACCGCCCAAAGAAACCGCTAGGGTTTAAGGAGCGGTCTGACTCGCACCACTTTTCCTGTGCTAAGTGGTTTACTAGTAGGCCTACTCTAGTTCGATCGGTTTCAGCTCTGCACAGAAGCCTCATGCAGCCCAATCTATTGCTCCAAGTCCCGATGGTCGGGGCGGACAGCGGGTGAAATTGCCCAATCTGGAAGGGCATTCCAGGTAATGGTCTGAGGGATGAAGGGTTCTTGGTAAATACCTCACATTGAGGGGTCTGAAATGCATAAGAATGGTGATTTATTCAGCTACTTATTGGGGGAATAAAGTCATCTGTTGGTGCTGGCGGCACCCTCTAGACGTTTGTACACGAGTACAAGGCTGCTATCTCTTTTCCTTTTCTCGTGAGACTCCGATTTTAATATTTTAGTATTCCAGTCATACTTCCAGTTTAAAAGTAGTAATTGCTCGTTTCAAGTTTAGCTGCCTTATTCTAAACGTTTTACATATCTTACTGAAGGAACTCTCCCAGGGGATTCCAGACACAACTACGATATTCAAAGATCGCGCGAACAAGTCCTTTATGCGTCTTGTATATCCCGGGGACAATCACAGAGATTCCTGTCCAAAAGCAAAGGGTTCTATTAGACTTTGTGCACATGTTGTTATTATGAATACTCCATCTCAAGTCATGTGTATGTATTTAATGGAATCATTTTCGAGGACCGTTCCCTCTAAAAAGCCTTGATTTTCTTTATTCATTTCCAGGTTATCTGCATAATATTGCATTTAACATGCTGAAATCCCACGTCCCATTTTCTGCAACACCCTAATGCAGCTATATCCCTGTGAAGTTTCAATGAGTCGTCTGCCCCTAATTTCGCGATGTTTTATATATTTGGAATATTTTGACATGACCTCTCACGTTAGCCATGTTTATGATAGCCCAAATATTTCTCAACTATGATTAAGATTGGTCATTATCAGTAATGACAGACGAACTATACAGTATAATATTCCAATTAAAGAATTTTTAAAGTTCTTTTCATAGCAATATTTTCAGCTAGCACCAACGAGGTGGGTTGACTAGGATTTGATAATTGTCTGAAAACAACTTTACTACAATTATATATATGTAACTGTATATCGGATAACAATCACATAGCTGGCACACGGTGCTAGGGCAACGTCAAATCCACGTCGGTACAACGTCATGACGTTGCATCGACGTGGATGTGAAGTGGCATCTGATATACATTGATTGCTGACGTTTAAAAGACTTCATTGAAACGAAAGCATATCAATTATTACATAGTTATGCTTTCGTTTCAAGGAATACTTTTAAATGTCTGCATAGTTGGGTGTTTTTGTGCGTTAACAGAACTCGCCGACGAAGTCATAGGGTTTAAATTTTATCTCACCTCCATAATTAAAGACGCTCGCATTTAACGCGTGTTTTCGCACCTAATTAAGGTCATGCACCGGCGCTCAGTTAATCACCAGTAGACAAAAAGAAGGGGATACGATAACATTAGCAAAACTGATTAACGGGTGATTCATTTACGGATCATTAACGCTTGCTGATTTAATTTACAACTTAAAAAGGTAAAAAACTCATAGTGTGAAATAAATAAATAAATAAAACCTTGGACCTTGGATGACATTGTGACTACATAAGGTTAATATATATGAAGACGCTGATTAGACTGCACACATGCGCAGGATGAGCCGAGTCTTTCCTGGTCGAAAAACGACATGCAAATACGACATTCATTACGATAAAGTTATCGCTTTTATCTCCTTGTATGTCGCTGTGGCTGTAGGAGGTTCGTGCAAGTCTCAAAGATTTTGAAGGTTCGTGTAATTCTCAAAGATTATGATCATACTGCATGCTAGGGTACGATGGTCTACCTCTTTTCGTACCACATAGAGACATGCACAATTTAAGATCATGATGCGCATCTATTCTATAAGCACAGGCTGATCTCTGATATGCAATATTAATAATGCAACGCTTTGAAATGGTGTGATTTTTTTTTTTTGCCGAAACGACCCACTAAATTTGTACCAACGAATATGGCCGAAACGACCCAGGACCGAAACGACCCTGGGCCCGAAACGACTCGGGCCCGACACGTCCCGCGACCCCAAAAACCCTGTCCGGGAACTGTCTTGTTGGGGGAACTGTCTCGATTCTGTAGAGTGTCCGGATAAAAAAGTGGATAACAAGTTTGATTCGTCACCGGTTATTTTTGTCCAATCACTAATCAGATCATATTCTGAGCCGAATCTGTCAAGTGTGAACTCGAAAGTAGAGATTTTCGCGATTCTCATACAAAAAATCCATCTCATTTTCATCAAATAAAAATTTCATTAACAGGCCTGGGCGACTGTTCATCTGAATATGTGGGAAAAATAGCCTCGCTGCGAAAAACGTCTCCATTTCCCCCACCCAAGATAAATAATTGAAGGTTTTGCAACCGGAAGTTGGCAATGTGAGTTTGAGTGCGGGTTCAGCCAAATTTTCGACGTTTTTTTTAGCTCACCGTCACGTAGTGACGAGGTGAGCTTTTGGGATCACTTTTTGTCCGTCGAGCGTGATAGCTCAGTGGATAGTGCACTTGCCTCTGATGCTAGAGGTCCCGGGTTCGATCCCCGGCAGCGGCGATAAAATTTCGGTGTCCGAACACGCTCCATTGGCATCATTTGCAGGGATGAATGTCATAAAGTGCACCGTCCTTCGGATCGGGACGTTAACTGGAGGCCCCCTGTGCAGGGAGAACCATCCCCTGTGCAGGTTAAAGATCCCTACCGTAATTACATGATTACTGTGTAGGCTTTCATCCTGCAAAACCTGGAGTGTATGTAATATACACCTGCGGTAATGGTCAAATGTGACCGACGCAGTATAGATAGATAGATAGATAGATAGATAGTCCGTCCGTGCGTGCGTAAACAATTTCTTCAAACGACATCTCCTAAACCACTGAGCGGATTTTGACCAAACTTCACAGGAGTGATCCTTAGATGGTCCCCTTTCAAAGTTGTTCAAATGGTTCCGGTCCGTTGCACATATAGGTCACAGGAGCCAAAAATAGATTTTTTTCGCCAAAAACTTAAAAAATCTTCTTCTCTGAAACTGCAAGGCCCAGGTCTTTGATATTTGGTATGAAGCTTCATCTAGTGGACCCCTACCAAGATTGTTCAAATTATAGTGCTGGGGCCAAAAATGCCCCCGCCGCGGGGCCCTTTGGTTTTACATGGGCTTATATAGGGGAAATCTTTAAAAATCTTCTTCTCTGAAACTGCAAGGCCCAGTTCTTTGATATTTGGTATGAAGCTTCATCTAGTGGACCCCTACCAAGATTGTTCAAATTATAGTGCTGGGGCCAAAAATGCCCCCGCCCCGGGGCCCTTTGGTTTTACATGGGCTTACATAAGGAAAATCTTTAAAAATCTTCTTCTCTGAAACTACAAGGCCCAGGTCTTTGATATTTGGTATGAATCTTCATCTTATGGACCCCTACCAAGATTGTTCAAATTATAGTGCTAGGGCCAAAAATGCCCCCGCCCTGGGGCCCTTTGGTTTTACATGGGCTTATATAGGGAATATCTTTAAAAATCTTCTTCTCTGAAACTGCAAGGCCCAGGTCTTTGATATTTGGTATGAATCTTCATCTTATGGACCCCTACTAAGATAGTTCAAATTATAGTGCTGGGGCCAAAAATGCCTCCGCCCCGGGGCCCTTTGGTATTACATACGCTTATATAGGGAAAACCTTTAAAAATCTTCTTCTCTGAAACTGCAAGGCCCAGGTCTTTGATATTTGGTATGAAGCTTCATCTAGTGGACCCCTACCAAGTTTGTTCATATTATAGTGCTGGGGCAAAAAATGCCCCCGCCCCAGGGCCCTTTGGTTTTACATAGGCTTATATAGGGGAAATCTTTAAAAATCTTCTTATTTGAAACTGCAAGGCCCAGGTCTTTGATATTTGGTATGAAGCTTCATCTAGTGGACCCCTACCAAGATTGATTAAATTATAGTGCTGGGGCCAAAAATGCCCCCGCCCCGGGGCCCTTTGGTTTTACATGGGCTTTTATAGGGAAAATCTTTAAAAATCTTCTTCTCTGAAACTACAAGGCCCAGGTCTTTCATATTTGGTATGAATCTTCATCTTATGGACCCCTACCAAGATTGTTCAAATTATAGTGCTGGGGCCAAAAATGCCCCCGCCCCGGGGCCCTTTGGTTTTACATGGGCTTATATAGGGAAGATCTTTAAAAATCTTCTTCTCTGAAACTGCAAGGCCCAGGTCTTTCATATTTGGTATGAATCTTCATCTTATGGACTAGTGTTGTTCCGATTGTCGCTGAACATCGAAAACTAATCGTTCTGAGCAACGTCGGCGACAATCGATAGCACTTTTGTCACTATCGATTGTAAATGAAGCCTGCCGGGCACACTCTTTTTATCGCAAAAAAAAACAAACAATCATCATGCCATCTTGATTAGGTTTCTATCCTTTGAAGTATATTTATCGGCATTATTTTCATCCTCTTTAAATTAACCCGGCACGTGTTTTAGCACCTGACACCTGCGACTGTCCACGCTTCAGCGACCATATTTAGTGCCTTTGGCACTGATTACAAATACCGTTATGTAATGTGACACAGGTCTGTTTACTGTCCACACTTTAGCGACCATAATTAGTGCCTTTGGCGTTGATTATAAATACCGTTGTGTAAACGCACGATCTTATCGCTTTTGACGGTAAAAGAGACGTGGTCAAATGTGAGCTCGGTATTTATTTCAACATAAACATAAATAAATAACGTTCGAGAAGTCAAAATGGAATACGTTTAAGTGTGTTTATTCATATCAATTCTTCCGAAATGAATTCGTTGTAAGTTTTAGAGTGTGTAATTTCTACCAATTTGCGATATAAATCGGATTTGTAATACACCTCAACCTCGCTATGTCCCGGAACTTCGGGTCCAACCAACCCACCGTGTCAGTTAACCGAATCGCGTTATAAACGCCCACCGTATTCTTCACGTTATTATTCTTCTATTACACTGCAAACACACGCCTCCGGTCATACCGATAAGCCTACATGTATAATGAATGTTCCGTGTGACAAGTTGTGAAAATAAGGTGAAGTTATGACTCTTAATTGGGTATATCCCTCAATCATAAAACTCAATCAACAAGTGTGAAAATCCTCCTAAGGCGATTAGCAACATCTAAAGGTGGATGTATACAAAATAAAAACATACTTTTCTACTGTCTCGTGATCGCTTGTTTTGTTGTTTTTGTTTTTTTTTTTCGCGGAAAAAAGGGCATGCTTGGCGCGAAAAAAAACAAAACAAAAACTACCTTTTTATGGGGCACGCTGCTATTGGTAAATAAGATAGAACTTTCAAAAATAAAACGTGCATAATACAAGGCGCATTTCTCAAAACACAACCGTTTAGTTATTGAGAAAATATTTTAACGGTTCCATTTTTTATGAAAGAAACAAACGCCCTATTAAAATAAAACAATAACATTCAATGCATGAATATTTGCTACAATCGGATGACGTCATTTACCGATCGCCAACAGAAAAAAAACGATAGACAATTGGTTTTTCAATGATGTTGGTTGCAGAAAACTTTTATGTTCGCATTGGTCTTGCCAATAAAGGCGGGTATGAAAGTTTGGGCTCATTTTATAGCCTGAATATTAAATTGTTATTTAAACTGCTTTCTTTTACGGTGATCTCTTTCTCGCTAAGCTGACAGTTTTGAGTTGATTGCATGTCATGTTTTATCACGCGTGTCAAAGTAATTAAGTTTGTATAACTGTATAGATCTTTAATTAGGTGTAATGAATCTCAAATCGTGTGTGATTGTCACACCAAGGTATTTAATGGAATCACCGTGCCCTTAATTCCATTGGGTCTCTTCCTATTTATCTGCAAAATACTGCATTATTTTTAACGGGCTGAAATTTCATGCCTCATTTTTGTGCCCAACATCCTATTCATCATGTGTCTATATTCTAAAGTGTCACTGAGTCCTCTATAGTAGTAGACACAGTCGTCTGCGAACAGTCTTATTTCTGAATTAATGTCAGAGGAAATATCAATAATGTACAGGGAGAATAACAGGGGACCAAGAACAGTCCCTTGTGGGACACCAGGCAAAACTAGAGCCCACTACCTTATTAACTATGAGCTGTTTTCTGGAGCAAATTACGCTCTGTAATTGGGTGGGAATGTATAAAAAGAGGCTCTGAAAAAGCATTTGCTATCGTGATAAATTGTTGAAGCGAATGATGGGATATCCGATTGTACAATCGATAATCAATCGGTTTTACTTTACCGATAATCGATTGTAATTTTTCTGTCCGATTCACAACACTATTATGGACCCCTACCAAGATTGTTCAAATTATAGTGCTGGGGCCAAAAATGCCCCCGCCCCGGGGCCCTTTGGTATTACATAGGCTTATATAGGGAAAACCTTTAAAAATCTTCTTCTGTGACACTGCAAGGCCAAGGTCTTTGATATTTGGTATGAAGCTTCATCTTGTGGACCTCTATCAAGATTGTTCAAATTATAGTGCTGGGGCCAAAAATGCCCCCGCTCCTGGGCCCTTTGGTTTTTCATAGACTTATATAGCGAAAATCTTGAAAAATCTTCTACTCTGAAACCACAAGGCCTAGGTCTTTGAGATTTGGTATGAAGCTTCAGCTAGTGGACCTCTACCAAGATTGTTCAAATTATAGCCCTGGGGCCACAAATGCCCCCGCCCCAGGGCCCTTTGGGGCCCACTTTTTAGGTGAGCGATCCAGGGCCATCATGGTCCTCTTGTTTTTTTTTTTAGTTCTGTTTCCAACGGGTTTTACTTGTAGTCTACGTCTGTTTTGCCACAAGACCAGCTTCATATTCTAAGCCTGTAACTAATTCTGTTTCCGGATACACACCCACTAGGCACAGAGGCACTACCCCATTTCCTCGATATTGGCCACAAAAACCTGCCAGATGACTGAGATGTTACATAACTAAAAACAAGAACCTGACTGGGATTTGAATACCTCTTGCATCTGACAGAGTATCTATCTCTACTAATACTGTGTTTGGTCATTTTTGACCATTACTCGAAAGTGTGCATTATGTACACGCCAGGTTTTGAGGATGACACATTTAGACACATTAATCATGTAATTATGGAAGGGGGTGACTCTTCCTGCTCAGGGGGCCTCCAGTTAATTTCCCGTTCCGAAGGACTGCACTTTTGACATTCATCCCAGCAAATGATGCTAGTGGAGCGTGTTCGGATACAGAAATAATCATCGCCACCAGGGATTGAACCAGGGGCTCTAGCATCAGAGGCAAATGCACTAACCACAGAGTTCCTAATGTTGCCAGTCTTGCTGCTGTATGACAGGTTGTTCTCAGCACAGCCTCAGATAGAGAAGACAAACGAGGATAATTGTCTGAGACAGTTCTTACGAGTACCCGCAGGAGCGTGATAGCTCAGTGGTTCGTGCACTTGCCTCTGATGCTAGAGGTCCCGGGTTCGATCCCCGGTAGCGGCGATAAAATTTTGGTGCGTGAACACGCTCCATTGGCATCATTTGCGGGGATGAATGTCATAAAGTGCACCGTCCTTCGGATCGGGACGTTAACTGGAGGCCCCCTGTGCAGGGAGAACCATTCCCTGTGCAGGTTAAAGATCCCTACTGTAGTTACATGATTACTGTGTAGGCTTTCATCCTGCAAGCCTGGAGTGTATGTAATGTACACCTGCGGTAATGGTCGAATGTGACCGACGCAGTATCAGTAGATAGATAGATAGATAGAAAATCATTTGGCCAGTTGTCTGGCACCAGACACATGGTATCAGACTAAGCATTTTGCTTTAGGCGCCCCGCCTGCCTAAAATCCGAATTTTACATTATTAAGTTAATAGGCATTTTTATTCAAAACTTATGCGCCCAGACAAAAATTTAGACACCTTGGGCAAGTGAGCATCTGTTAGTCTGTATCCCTGCAGACACCACAAGGTGCATGATAGCTCAGTATGTTATATCCAAACAAAACATTTTTCGGAACAATCTTATATATCCAAAACCATGTTATGACAAAGAGTGTTATAATGAGGTTGTGGTGTATATAAAAAAGATAATTTAGGAAATAATATTTTGTATGCACTCGCATACATGTGATAATTTTTTTTTTTATCTGATGAGGGTGATTTGCCATTTTGATGAGGGAGTTGTAAAGAATACATGTGTATAGGGAAATTCTCAAGTCAAATGAGGAAGACTCGAAAATTTTACTAAAATTTTGCATAAATTTGGCAAAAAATTAGCATCAAAATGAGGGAGTCTCCCTACTGATGAGGGAGGTATGCAATAATGCGACTAAGCGCTCATTAGAATCACTTTGACAAGGAGATTCCTATGAGTGCACGCAACATATCTTTATTTTAAAGAAGATTATGAAGGTATCCCCATGTCATACCAATTATGCAGGGCTTTATTCAGGTATTTTGGGAAAAGGCCCCTGGGAAAAATTGGTAAAAAATATCGACAAAACATCAAAATTGGGAAAACATTTCATCAGAGAAATCCTAACCTTAATCTTACTCATTACCTAATCCTTACCATGATTGCCCTACTCCTTATCTAACTTTAACCATCAGTGAACTACTCCTTACTCACTTAACTCAGTAAACAGTGGTGGACAGATTCTAAAGTCTAGCCAAGTAATGTTGTCACTGCTTCCTTTTGTTAAAATCAGCTGAGATTTTTTTTTTCCGTCATATTATTGGGAAAAATATGGCGAAATTGGGAAAATTTGAGGCTTTTTGGCATTGGGAATGGGGCCGAATTTCGGCCCTGCTGAACAGGCAGAAAATGACCTGTTATGCTTCCTGATCTGGCAGCGGGCGCAACAATTTACCCTGGTTGGCTCAATCTACTGCTATCCTCAACAATTTTTCATGATCTCAAAAGTGTTTGGGCCATTGAATTTACACTGTTTATGTAAAGTAAAATTCTTATATTAAGTCCACCTTTAGGACTGTTCACAAGTGGATTTTAAGACCACTTTTGAACAATCCCAATGGTGGTCTCCCACAAGACATACTGGACAGTGATACTAAGCATTTTGCTTTAGGCACCCAGACTACCATAATTCCAAATTTCACAGTAAGAAAATAGGCATTTTTATGCCCCCAACTTTAAAAAAGTTGGGGGGCATATTGCTTCTGGCTTGTCCGTCCGTTCGTACGTCACGCTTTCTTGTGCATAGCATATCTTTAGAACCGTGTATGCTAGTGTTTTGAAATTTCATATATGGGTTCCTCATGAAAAAATAGTTGACCCGTATTTTTTTTCTTGTCCAAATTATCTCCCCTTCTTGAATTATTTCCCCTTTAATTAAATAACATAGAATTCTCGTTAGCAAGATATCTCAAAAAGTATTTGAGCTACAGTCTTGATATTTGGTATAGTGATTGGGACTAAGGAGGAGATTACCTGATTAAATTTTCAACCAATTCTATAAAATTTTGTTAGAGTTATGGCCCTTTGTAATTTTTTGCCACTCAATTGTGTTGCTTTCTGGTGCATAGCATATCTTTAGAACCGTGTATGCTAGTGTTTTGAAATTTCATATATGGGTTCCTCATGAAAAAATAGTTGACCCGTATTTTTTTTCTTGTCCAAATTATCTCCCCTTCTTGAATTATTTCCCCTTTAATTAAATAACATAGAATTCTCGTTAGCAAGATATCTCAAAAAGTATTTGAGCTACAGCCTTGATATTTGGTATAGTGATTGGGACTAAGGAGGAGACTACCTGATTAAATTTTCAACCAATTCGATAAAATTTTGTTAGAGTTATGGCCCTTTGTAATTTTTTGCTACTCAATTGTGTTGCTTTCTGGTGCATAGCATATCTTCAGAACCGTGTATGCTAGTGTTTTGAAATTTCATATATGAGTTCCTCATGAAAAAATAGTTGACCCGTATTTTTTTTCTTGTCCAAATTATCTCCCCTTCTTGAATTATTTCCCCTTTAATTAAATAACATAGAATTCTCGTTAGCAAGATATCTCAAAAAGTATTTGAGCTACAGCCTTGATATTTGGTATAGTGATTGGGACTAAGGAGGAGATTACCTGATTAAATTTTCAACCAATTCTATAAAATTTTGTTAGAGTTATGGCCCTTTGTAATTTTTTGCCACTCAATTGTGTTGCTTTCTGGTGCATAGCATATCTTTAGAACCGTGTATGCTAGTGTTTTGAAATTTCATATATGGGTTCCTCATGAAAAAATAGTTGACCCGTATTTTTTTTCTTGTCCAAATTATCTCCCCTTCTTGAATTATTTCCTCTTTAATTAAATAACATAGAATTCTCGTTAGCAAGATATCTCAAAAAGTATTTGAGCTACAGCCTTGATATTTGGTATAGTGATTGGGACTAAGGAGGAGACTACCTGATTAAATTTTCAACCAATTCGATAAAATTTTGTTAGAGTTATGGCCCTTTGTAATTTTTTGCTACTCAATTGTGTTGCTTTCTGGTGCATAGCATATCTTCAGAACCGTGTATGCTAGTGTTTTGAAATTTCATATATGAGTTCCTCATGAAAAAATAGTTGACCCGTATTTTTTTTCTTGTCCAAATTATCTCCCCTTCTTGAATTATTTCCCCTTTAATTAAAAAACATAGAATTCTCGTTAAGAGTTTCATTGATGATACTTGGTACATGCTTGGAACTAGGAGTGAAATTTTTATGCAGGCATCCATGTTTGACCTTGACCTAGATTTCATGGTTTGGTGACTTTGCGCCTCCACAGGCGCGACATAGCCTTCGGGGGAATTCTTGTTGTATGTTTTTGAGTCTTTAACAATATTTGTTGAATATTTTGCCATCTAAGGACAAGCAAAGGTTGGGGGCATTGTGTTTTACAAACACCATTTCTAGTTATTCAAAACTTTGGCGCCTTAGGCAATTGGGCGCCTGTTAGTCTGTATCCCTGCTGGATGTAGAAAACACAAAGAAAATGTACAGTGATACCTGTCATAGTGGCCACCTGCATTAAGCAAGCAACCTGTCTTAAGCCAGCAGGCATTTGGTTCCCAACAAAGACACCTACATTATAATTCACCCGTATTAAGCAAGCACCTGTCTTAAACAAGCACATTTTGATTATCCCTTGGGTGCTTGCTTAATACAGGTTGGAATGTAATGGATACCTTCTAAATATGCTTTTTAAAAGCATAATTTGTCTAAATTTTAGGTGGTCTTAATAGTGGAAGTAGACCCTACCCATCGGGGCTTGAAGAAATAAATTGGCTGCATGGTGCTTCCACACAAGTACTGGTAAACTGCTTGGAGGATCCCCTGCCCAGGCAAAGGGTGCGAGTTGGACCGTCCATGCTTATAAACCCTATTGGCTTCATTCGGCGACAGGGTTTGAGATGTCATTTCATCTCAGTGTTGGGTACAAGTCCCACAAAATAGGAAGCAACATCTCCAAAATGACCTAAACAGTGTTGAGGGGGATGTTAAACCTCAAATCAATCAATCAAGCTCATTAGTGGTAAAAATGTTAATAACAGTAAACATGCAAAAAATTCGAACACCTCGAGGACTTTGTGTCTCTCTCCTAAAATCTTAACAAATTTGTTTCATGATCCAGCAAGGAGGACAAAAGGTGAAGACAGAAATTTTAACGATATGTTAATTTGCAACATCTTTCATTTTGAAGAGCTGGACCATAGTAGCTTGCCTCTGTAGCTCAGTCGAATGCGCGTCTGACTGGTGATCAGGGGCACAAGGGTTCAATAACTGCCAGGGCATTAAACATTCTTTCGTGGAGATTGATCACAGAATCGTTTCTAAGGTCATTCTCTCCCTTCCACTGATTCAAGAAGGGCAGTTATCAGTTTCTGGCGAAAGAATGTGCACTGTACTGGTTAACCACTTATGTATAAGCCTGCCCAGGAAAAGTGTGAATAGATAAACTGACCGGCTCAAAAATGACCTAAATAGTGTTGACCAGACTTTAACCCTTCTCTTGCTGAATATTCATTTTAGCCACACCCATCTCTGACTTTGAACCAATTAGATTACTTGATGTAATTTTTATGCCCCCGGAATCTAAGAGATTCGGGGGCATATAGTTTTTGGTCTGTCCGTCTGTTTGTCTGTTTGTCCTTTTGTCCGTCTGCAAAAATTTTAACATTGGGCATAACTTTTGAATGGTAATAGATAGAGCTTTCATATTTCACATGTGTATACCTTATCACAAGACCTTTCCAGTGGTACCATAATTTTTGATTTCGTGACCTTGACCTTGACCTTTGACCTATTTTTTTCAAAATTTTTAAAAACATTAACATTGGCGCTGTCTGGGGGCATCAGTGTTTCACAAACACATCTTGTTTTCCTTCAAATTCATAAACTAAATGTCAAACAGTGTAGATCCTGATCAGATGGCTTTTTCAGAAGCCATCTGATCTGGTTCTACACTGTTTGAAAAGATAGGGGTTGTCATGAACAGCAAGTTAAGAGTTAAATTCCAATACAAAACAAACTTGACCATGGTTATTTACTTTCATTTTGATTTTCAGATCATAACTGTTAAGTGTCATACTGCCAAAGATCATGGGTGATTTTGTTGATGAAGAAGCAGAAGTTTCGGACAGAACGTCCAGTGAAGAAGAAGAAGGCTCTGAATCGGAAACCTCAGAGAGGGTACAGACAAAAAAGAAGAAGAAGGACAAGAAGAAGAAGAAGGTTGTCGACTCTGACGAGGATGATGAAGAAGAGGATGAGGGTAAGAACTGTCAGTTTGCACGACACAGAATCTGCCATAGATTTACCGACATTCAACATAAAGCCCAAAATGGTCATAACGGCAGTTTCATTGGGATGAATCCATAGCTTAACCATTGACCTGCTGAATATTTATATATGCCACGACCACTACCGATTATCAACCAATCAGATTATTTGATGCAAATTATTGCAACAAATTGACAATCTGAATAGCATACAATGTAGATCCTGGTCAGATGGCTTCTTCAGAAGCCATCTGATCTGGATCTTCATTGTTTTGAAAATAAGGCATATCCGGGCTCAGCAGGACAAGGGTTAAGTAAGATGAGGTGGAGTAATGGAGATATTTTTACTACTCAAAAACAAAACAAACTGTTATCAAATGTGGGTACAGTATTTGTTAGAATTGCCTCAGTGAGTAATTAACCCATAAGATGCTAATCATGACATTGTTGTTTGCTTTGTCGTCTGCCGGTTACTTTATAAGTCTTTTTTGCAAACAGTGTGGACCCAGATAAGACCAAAGCTCTCACTAGGATTTTTAAAACAGGATTCCAGGAATCCTTCCTTGTAAAAGGTTGGAATCACAGGTAAAAAGTTGGATTCCCACATAGAAAGTTGGAGTTCTGATCTTGATTGCACATAGAACATAGACAAAAATTTCTTATTATCAGGCTTCACATCCATATGAATAACTGATGTGTAGATTGTGGTACTAGTTAGAACTATTTCACTGATGTGTCTAAGAAGCAGCCACAAACTGATGTTTTGTAGAAATATTAGGAAAATAATGTATACCCCTGTAAAACCCACTCTCCCCCCCCACCTCCCCCCAAAAACAGAAAAACATGCAGTTACTCCGATTTATTCTCACACTTCTAGGCTAACAGCAGACATGTAAACCCAGATCAGAAAAGAAGCATTCTATACAGCCATGTTTGTGCTTTCAAATTCTGACGTACTTGTAAACATCGAAACACTCTGACCGAGTGATAAAAAGTATGATCGTGTAGTCGCAAATACACGACATTGGTAATTCGTCAATTATATCTTCTTCGCCGTAACACTGGTTTAACTAAATGTGATATTTTACTGACTAATGTCAATCCGTTGATGGTTCATGCTTACAGCAATCAGTAAACTAATTAATTGTAATCCGTAATAACACAGGGATTAGCGCGGCGAGATTAAAAAGGTACAATCATTTTAACACGTGCCGCAAACCAACCACTTGCAAAAATACCTGTCAACCTGTGGCACGTGTGCTTTCACAAAAAGCAGCGCCACATTTGATCTTTTACTGGTATTGCGTTAGCGGCCTAAATTAGCTTCCTGTAATTTTGGACACGTGTCCCAATAAAAACATGCGTACATAAAAATCGGCAAAAGTGAATTTTACACGTACGACGGCAAAAAGTTGACGTAAAATATGCAGAATCCTGCGTTTCCGATAGCTCTGAAGACTGTTCCACTGGGAGCAATCTGATCTTTGTCCACATTGTTTGTCTATATGAAAAAATCTTTTTAAAAATTTTGCAAGAAGAATCAGCAAACGACATAAGCAGATGGCATTTTCAGATGTAGTTTTTCTTGGTAGCTTGAGGGTTAAGGATTTTGTTTGTTTGATTTGAGGTTTAACGTTCCCGTCAACACTGTATAGGTCATTTTGGAGACATTGCTTTCAATTTTGTGTGACTTTTACCGGACATTGAGATGAAATGACATCTCAAACCCTGTCGCCCAATGACACAAATAGGGTTTATAAGAACAGACGGGCCGACTCGCACCCCTTTGCCTGGGCAAGCTTAGATCCTCTAAGCAGTTTACCAGTACTTGTGTGCGGTCGGTTTCAGCTCTGCGTGGAAGCATCATGCAGCCCATCTATTTCTTCAAGACCCAATGGGTGGGAGCGGGCGGGTGGGGGGTGGGGTGGGGGGTGGGGTGGGGGGGGGGGGGCGGGTGGGGTATTATTACCTGTTATGCTACTACTACTTGGTGAGATTGTTTATTGGATTGACTATTGCAGGCCAAAATGACTATTGGGATACTATTACTTTTGCCAGAATCACTATTGCAATACTTTTACTATTGCAGGGTGCTATTAATGGAATACAATTGTCATAACTGTTGGGAAATTGGGAGTTTTCCGTCTAAAGTAGGCTATGCAAATGAGGCATAAATTGGCGGATGAGGTGATTCACAGACACAGCATGCCTGCATGCATTTTGGCCCTCACCCATTGGGGCTTAGATAAATAGATTGGGCTGCATGATGCTTCCACGCAGAGCTGAAACCGACCACACATGAGTACTGGTAAACAGCTTAGAAGGTCTAAGTCTACCCAGGCAAAGAGGTTCGAGTCAGAACCGTCCATGCTTATAAAACCTATTGGTTTCATTGGGCGGCAGGGCTTGAGATGTCAGTTCATCTCATTGTCAGGTAAAAGTCCCACAAAATTGGAAGCGACGTCTCCAAAATGACCTTTGCAGTGTTAAACCTCAAATCAAACAAACATAACTATTGGGAAATTGGGAATTTTCCGTCTAAAGGAGGGTTAAGGCATACGAGGCATAAATTGGTGGATGAGGTGATTCCATTTTCGCCCTCGCCCATTGTAGCTAGGATAAATAGATTGGGCTGCATGATGCTTCCACCCAGAGCTGAAACGGACCACACATGAGTACTGGTAAACCGCTTAGAAGGTCTAAGTCTACCCAGACGTAGTGGTGCGAGTCATACTGTCCATGCACCTTATCTGGAGCTATGAATAGCTCAGTGGTTGGCATACATCGGTGTGCAGTAAAAATGCCAGAGGTAAAAATGCCATATACAAAAATGCCCGAGGTAAAAAATATTTTGATTCTTTTGATACTTTTTCGTATTTTCGTGCTAGAAATATCTTAGCAAATGGTGCAGGCCCTGCTCAGATGCCACGTTCTGTAGCGTCTGATCTGGGCCTGCACTGTTTGCCTAGGTACCCTATAGGGGTTTCCTGCCTGCAAAAGGGTTAATACAAAATCCTATGAAACATAGTAAAAACAGCCTTTTTAACATATTGAAAAACAAGTGTGCTTGTAAAATAGTATTACTATAGTTCTAAATGTGCTAAAGCATTGATTTACTGTGTTAAATACAAAATTAAATCTAAATAAAAAAGCGTTTGATATTTTTATACTTTAAACATAGGTTGAGCGTGCTCATTAGAACCTCCTTGCTCAGTGTGGTGGTTCTAACCACAACCTTTATCTTGCGTAAGAAGAGGATCCTCGTATGATATTTTCTTATTAATGCTCCAAGCATAGGTTGAGGGTGCTCAGTAGATCAATGTCAAGGAGACTGTTCTAACGTGTACCCATAACCTGTCTTCATGCAGAAATAAGAAAAAATTGTATTCCCCTGCATAACAAGAACACGTCTTTATTATTATGACCCCCACAAACCCAACTTTCATGTAGTAAAAATAGAGTAAACAGTATTTTTCTTATTTCAAAGATTGCAGGTACTTGTTAAAACCGCCTCGGCAAGGCGATTCTAACAGGTGCCTACAATCCATATTTTGAACAGAGGTATGAAAGTATCAGAATTTGTAACTGAAAAATAAATCCATTTCTTTGGTGGTAAAATTTTCCATACATTTATACAGGCGTGTTTCCCTAATGCTGTAAACCCCAGATTTCTCGATCGAAAGTAGAACCTGTAAAGAGCCCATAAGGTGCTGAAGGGATGGCAAACAGTGTAGACCCTGATCAGACTGACTATGGAAATGGGTGAAATGGAAATGGATATTTTTCTTATTAATGCTCTAAGCATAGGTTACCTATGCCCAGTAGAATGGCATCTTTTTCTTATAAATGCTCATAAAACACAGACTTGTTAACGTGATGAACTTGCAAAGGGTTAACATGATGAACTTGCAACCTTTTCCAAAAGTTGCAGAAGGGATGACAAAAAGTGTAGATCCTGATCAGATAGAATAAGAACCAAAATATTTTTTACCTCTGGCATTTTTACCTATGGCATTTTTACCTATGGCATTTTACCACGTAGCCTCTGGCATTTTTACCTATGGCATTTTTACCTCTGGCATTTTTGTATATGGCATTTTTACCTCTGGCATTTTTACCTACAATCAAATTTTCATGGTCCGCAAGGTGTTTGAGTCATTGAGGTTTAACCCTTCTCTTGCTGAATATTCAGATTAGCCACACCCATTTCTGACTTTGAACCAATCAGATTACTTGATGTAATTTATTCCTACAAATTCATAAATTGAATGTCAAACAGTGTTGATCCTGATCAGATGGCTTCTGAAGAAGCCATCTGATCTGGATCTACACTGTTTCCAAAGATAGGGGTTGTCATGAACAGCATGATAAGAGTTAAGTATGAAAAACTACATCACAAGCAAAGTTTAAGTTGTGTTGTCCATATGTAAGACTGACACGGTAAATCTGATAATTGATTAATCAATCAATAAATTCCTCAAGAATGATTATCAGTACTGATTTGCTTGTAATCTATTATTTGATAAGTGCAATTTACTACCCAAAGTTGTGTCTAAAATAGCTGGATCAGTGGCAAACAGTGCAGACCCTGATGAGATCAGTGGCAAACAGTGCAGACCCTGATGAGACGCTACATTTTGCGGTGTCTCATCTGGGTCTAAACTGTTTGCTCAGGCCTGCCTGTTCAAATACACTTATGGTAAAGTACAACATATGCTGAGAGTCAGGCTCAGACAAAGCCAGACAGGTACATGTAAAATTATTATCAAATCTTCAGTGATTACTAATCTCTTATTGATCACAATGTCAGGACTGATAATCAATTATCTTTTCAGCTCCGATTAGCCAGCCCTATTCCATATGTCAGTTAAGTTACCTTTAATACTTATATTTACTAGGGCTGGCTTATCCGAGCTGAAAAGATAATCGATTATCAGTCATGTCATTTTGATCGATAATGGATTAGTAATCGCTAGGATTTTTTGTCGTTATTTTACCTGTCTGGCTTTCTGTCTGAGCATGACTCTTTCCATATGTTGCACTTTACCATATGTATATTTGAACAGACAGGCCTGAGCAAACAGTGTAGACCCAGATGAGACAATGCGTCTCATCAGGGTCTGCACTGTTTGCCAGTCATCCAGCTATTTTAGGCATAGCTTTGGGTAGTAAATTGTACCTATCAAGTAATCGATAAAAAGCAAATCAGAAATGATAATCATTTTTGTGGAATTTATCGATCGATTAATCGATTATACAATTAATTGTGGCAGCCTTAATATTTACATTATTTTTCATCTGTTATGTGACAAAAAATCTAGTTTGAGGGTTAGAATTGAAACAAGTAAACAATTGCACGCAATTTTGTCGCATCAGCTGTTAGCATGGCGCGATATAGGTGTCCGGTTGTCCATCAGTTCTTTCATCCGTTCATTTGTCAAGGCGTCAACATTTGCGACCCCCCTAGCACTCACCCTAATGGTCAAGTTTATTTCTCAAGATCTATAAGAGCTTCATTAATGATACTTGGTACAAACTTTTATCTGGAGATGGAAACTTAATGCAAGCATCCATATTTGACCTACATTTTATGGTTCACTGACTTTGTAAAATATTGCAACCACCCTAGAATTATTAGAGCTTCATTAATGATACTTAGTACAAGCTTGCATTTAAGAATGACAACTTTTATGCCAGCATCTATGTTTGACCTCGGCCTAGATGTCATGGTTCTGAGACTTTGCATCCCCACAGGCGGAATTCTTGTTTCTATTAACAACGGAAGAGCACTGTTAACATCATAATGTCACAATGTCTTTATCATTGTCTAATCAAAATGGAGAGTATGTATGTATTATTTGATTTTTAACATCCCCGTCAACACTGTATAGGTCATTTTGGAGATGTTGCTTCCAATTTTGTGGGACTTTTACCTGACATGGAGATGAAATGACATCTCAAGACCTGTCGCCCAGTGAAACCAAAAGGGTTTATAAGCATGGACAGTCCGACTCGCACCACTTTGCCTGTGCAGACTTAGATCCTCTAAGCGGTTTACCAGTACTTGTGTGCAGTCAGATTCAGCTCATGCAGTTCATCTATTTCTTTAAGCCCCAATGGGCGAGGGCGATCAAAATGGAGAGAACCATGGTTTATTTTTCTCATCACTTAATGGTAATGTGGCATCATGATAGTCTGTATTTACTGAGGTATGAGCATCATTATGTTCTAATACTTGGGTGTAGTGGTTTTCTGTAAGTGCACTGAGAATGTAATTTCAGTGAAATTTCGCTATTACGACCACCAAAAATTGATTTGTTTTGTTTAATTTGAAGCTTAAAGTCCCCGTCCACACTGTAAAGGTCATTTTGGAGACGTTGCTTCCAATTTTGTGGAACTTTTACCCAACATTGAGATGAAATGACATCTCAAGCCCTGTCGCCCAGTGAAACCAGTAGGGTTTATAAGCATGGACGGTCCAACTCGTGCGCACCGCTTTGCCTGGGCAGGCTTAGATCTTCTAAGCAGTTTACCAGTACATGTGTGCGGGTCGTATTCAGCTGTGTGGAAGCATCATGCAGTGCTCCAGATAAGCTTTTTATGCAATGTGTATTTCACCCCCTAAGTTTTTTATGCAATGTGTATTTCACCCCCTAAGCTTAGGCCCAATGAGTAAATTACCCTTTCTGATAATGAATTCATACTGAGTGTGTGATTCAGCACTCTATTTGTCATGACATTTTAAACATATTGCTGAACTCAAACTACATTTTTATACATAATTGTCTAAAACAATAATAACTGAGTTTTTGTCTCCCACTTCAACTGACTGCAACATACAAATAACTCCAGATTATCCTTTGTCCTGCTGAGTCTGGTTAGGTCTTATCTTTCAAACAAGGTAGATCCAGGTCAGATGGCTTCAGGTCAAGATCTTCAGTGTTTTATCCAGTTTATGAATTTGTTGCAATAATTTGCAACTAATCTGATTGGTTGATAATCAGTAGTGGGTGGGGCATATTTAAATATTCAGCAGGACAAGGGTTAAGCTTAGTAACAGGGACCAACAAGGGAATATTTTTCCTCAGTCGGAGTCCTCTTCAGAAAACTATTGTGGGTATTTGTTAGAACTGCCTCATCAAGGCAATTCTAACAAGTACCTAGGAGAACACTTTTTATATATAAAAATCCTTTCATTACTGAAGCTTACCTTGAGCTATTTATATCATACCCAATAATATTTCAAGAAAATATTCTAATGACATACCTCAAGAACTTTACTGTCCTGTCTCTTGTCAACAGGCTTTTGTATTGTAGTTTCTAGCAGGTATCATATGGTCTCTTGGAAAAAGTTTACTAATTTTAATTAATAGGAACACTAGTAAAAGTAAACTGAACATAACACTGAACTCTGTAACCTCAACATATTTACAAAAACTATGCTCATAGTATTTTTAGCTTAGCATTTCTTAGCCTCCTTTGGGGCTCTGGATTTATATGGCTGGAACAGTCTACCTTTCCTCCTTTTCTTCTTTATTTTCCAGAGTTTTACTGCCTTCTCAGGATTATAAGTTTCAAGTTCTTCATTACTCATGTGAATGTTTATGAGATAGTTCAGATTTTCAGTTTTCAGAGAACTTCTGAATTTGTTTTTAATCTTATTTTGTGTAGAGAAACTTCTCTCACATTCAACAGACGTAACAGCTATGCACAAAGCTATTCTGCTAAGTTTTGAAAATTCAGGCAACATTTCATGATGCAATGTAATAACCCTCTTACAAAGTGCATCTGTTGACAGTCCTTTGTAAGACCCATTGATCATTCCTCTTAGGAGTGGCCATTCTTGTTTCAGCTTATCTTGGTCTAGAAGTTTATTAACTGTCACATCTTCAGTCATCTCTCCTTCAATTAGATCCCCATGTACTATTTGACAAGTTTTGTCTGAGCCATAGAAAGAGCTTACACACTCAAGAGCATTTTCTACTTCTTCACCATTTGAACTTAATACAACAGAGGGTTCAAGAATGTGACTAAGATCATTAATCATCTCACTTTCTTCTTTTCTAAATCTATGTTTCAGATTTTTTTTCAGATTTGATATGTACTCCTTTCTTATATTGTTCACCTGTAAGTCTATATTTTCACCATGGTAGTTGGACAACTTTTCACCAACTAAGTAAGCATAGCTCTTGCCTTCTTCAGTCTTTATTTCAACACATTTCCTCATGGATGCTAAAGCAGAACCATCATTTTTCTCAAGAAACTCAAGTTTTGCATATGTAGCATCTATCAATGGCTGATACTCACTAAATATTAAGTTCTTTTTCTGTAACTGACTACTCAGTATGGCAAGTACCTCATGGACATCCAGTAAGAATGATACTAAAATAACTGTCTTATACTGTGAGAAGTATTTTAATAGGCCTTTTGCCTGAGAATTCCCCTCTGCTGCAAAACTGGACAGTGTAGATAGCAATGCTCCATAGCTTTCATACACAGCTAATACTGCGTTACGCAGGCCTAGCCATCTGATGCTGTGGGGTTCCTTGATTGTCAGATCAGGTTCATCGAGGGTCTCTTGAAGTTTCTTAAGTCTCAATGATCTGTTTGAAGAGCCACTTATAAAATAGTAAAGGCTGTCAAAGTTATCTTTCATTTTTTTGAACACTTCATTTTTCTTGATGGAGTCTGAAACTGCCAAATTAAGTCTGTGTGCAATACAATGTGTTTGTATTGAAAATGGGGAGTACTTTGATTTAAACTGAACTCCTACACCTGTTTTCTTTCCGGTCATTACGGCGGCACCATCTGTTGCCAAAGACACCATGTCAGAAAGAGTAAGACCAAAGTCTTGTAAACATTTCACTGTTACAGCGACTATTGTATGAGCTTTCCCATCATCGAGACTAACATTAGTCAGAAATTTGGTAACTGGTTCGCCGTTATGGCTATATCTGATACAGATGGACAAATGTTTCTGGACACTAATATCTGTGCTTTCATCAAGCAAAATGCCATAGAACTGAGAATCTTGAACTGCTTCTATTACAGACCTTTGGATGGTGTCACTTATGCAACTTTGGATGTCTTTAATACTATCCCAGCTTAGATTTTTATATTGTATATTCACTCCATTTAGGCTTTGTAACTGTAAAAACGTATTGTTCATATCAGACGGCTGAATCTTTTTAGCCAAACAGAAAACAGTTCGAAAAAGTTTTATCTCTTCTTCTTTCACAGTAGGCTTATATTCTGAGTCATCGGTACATTCTGCCTTGCAGACCGACTCTGACCTTTGTTTCATGCACAATTGTTCTGCCTTGCAATGTTCATTGGCCTGAGAATGGCGAGTGACACTGTTATTCTGTACATTGCCAGACCCCTCCTGTGCCCAAATGCTGCTTACTTTAGCCTCAGCACAGACTGAGCATTTCAGTCTGATCCCACTATCCGTTTGAAGAACGATCAACCACGGATGGTTCCGTTTCCATCTCTGTATAGTTTTTTCATCAGCTGATGCATGATGCCGCTGATCTAAATCCGATATGCCCTTTTCTGCAGTGGCAACCGATGTGTTAATGACATCTGATAATATATTGGATACCAGTTTAGTTGGATCACACTGGCTGTCCTTTCGAGTGAAGAATTCAAACAAAGTTCGGTTACTTTCACTTTCACTTGACTTTTTACGTCTCCCGGACGCCATTTTAGTCTGGTTTAATTATTCTGAGCAAAGAACTTACTGCGAACACGGTTAAATCATAAAACCAGTCTAAGAAGTGACAAATTTATTATTTTTTGTACCAGCGACGTAATTTATCGATATTTTTTTAGAACCAGTCGATGCGGCGTACTTGATTAACCGTCTCGGTGTAAGCCGGTCATAAGTGTAAGCCGGTCAATACGCGCGGCTTACACTGCCGAATGCGTAGGGAGAAATTGGAAAGGGTAATTGTCACCCCTTTCTTTGACTTTTTATGCGTGAGTCGGCCCAGAAAAATGCGTAAATACGCCTTACACGTCCTTATCTGGAGCCCTGATCATGCAGACTATATATTTCTTCAACCTCCGATGGGGAGACTAATTCTACTTTAAAAAGCTTATTTAGAAAGTTTCAGTCATTCTTTCTTTGTGTTTTCTAAAAACAGTGTCCTCTGGTCAGAGACCGCCTTTGGGACTGTTCAAAAGTGGTCTTTAAGACCACTTTTGAACAGTCCCAAAGATGGTCTTAATATACGTGTAGAAATTTCACTAGTGAAATTCCGCTCTAGTGAAATTCCGCTATTACGACTACCTAATTTTAAGACAAATTATGCTTTTAAAAGCCTATTTAGAAGGTTTTGATCATATTTTCTTTGTGTTTTCTATATCCGATCCCTTCTCATGGTAGACCACATTTGGGACTGTTCAAAAGTGGTCTTTAAAGCCACTTTTGAACAGTCTCAAAGGTGGTCTTAGTATAGGAAATTTACTTTTTTGAGTATAGTGGTTTTCTGTAAATGCACCGAGAATGTAAATATTTACAGATGAAGCTGCTATAGCGGAGGAGATGAAAGACTTTATTAACGAAGACATTGATGGGGAAGGTGACGATAACGAGGATGAGGACGACGCTGAGGAAGGGGATGGAGAAAAGAAACGTAAGCACGAGTCCGATGAGGAAGATGACCAGTTAGAAGATGAAGATTATGATCTCATTGAAGAGAATCTTGGGATAAAAGTGAAGCGGGTAGGTTTTAGGAACAGTATACATTCAGACATCAGTAACTGGAACACTTTTGAACATTTGTTCCAGGCAAACATAGTAACTAGTTTGAGCCAGTGAGGTTTTATCCATGGCTGTTTGGACAATAGTGAAAACTATTACCCCAGAGTGTTGTGGACGACCTTGTGCAATATTGTCCAAGGTGGAAGGCCGAGGGCAATAGTGCTTCAGATCGTCCACAACACAGAGGCCGAGGGCAGTAGAGCATTAGGTCACCCACAACACCGAGGCCGAGGGCAATAGTGCATCAGATCGTCCACAACACAGAGGCCGAGGGCAGTAGAGCATTAGGTCACCCACAACACCGAGGCCGAGGGCAACAGTGCATCAGATCGTCCACAACACTGAGGCCTAGGGCAGTAGTGCATCAGATCGTCCACAACACAGAGGGAGAGGGCAGTAGTGCGTTAGGTCATCCACAACACGGAGGCCGAGGGCATTAGTGCATCTGATCGTCCACAACACAGAGGTCAAGGGCAGTAGTGCATTAGGTCACCCACAACACAGAGGCCAAGGGCAGTAGTGCATTAGGTCACCTACAACACCGAGGCCGAGGGCAGTAGTGCATCAGATCGTCCACAACACAGAGGCTGAGGGCAGTAGTGCATTAGGTCACCGACAACACCGAGGGCAATAGTGCATCAGATCGTCCACAACACAGAGGCTGAGGGCAGTAGTGCATTAGGTCACCCACAACACCGAGGGCAATAGTGCATCAGATTGTCCACAACCCAGAGGCCGAGGGCAGTAGTGCATTAGGTTACCCACAACACCGAGGGCAATAGTGCATCAGATTGTCCACAACCCAGATGCCAAGGGCAGTAGTGCATTAGGTCACCCACAACACCGAGGGCAGTAGTGCTTTAGGTTCCCCACAACACCGAGGCCAATAGTGCATCAGATCGTCCACAATCCAGATGCTGAGGGCAGTAGTGCATTAGGTCACCCACAACACCGAGGGCAGTAGTGCATTAGGTCACCCACAACACAGAGGCCGAGGGCAGTAGTGCATCAGATCGTCCACAACGCTGAGGCCGAGGGCAGTAGTGCATCAAATCGTCCTCAACACAGAGACCGAGGGCAGTAGTGCATCAGATCGTCCACAACACAAAGGCCGAGGGCAGAAGTGCATTAGGTCACCCACAACACCGAGGCTGAGGACAGTAGTGCATCAGATCATCCACAACACCGAGGCTGAGGGCAGTAGTGCATCAGATCGTCCACAACACTGAGACCGAGGGCAGTAGTGCATCAGATCGTCCACAACACAGAGGCTGAGGGCAGTAGTGCGTTAGGTCATCCACAACACGGAGGCCGAGGGCAATAGTGCATCTGATCGTCCACAACACAGAGGTCGAGGGCAGTAGTGCATTAGGTCATCCACAACACCGAGGCCAAGGGCAATAGAGCATTATGTCACCCACAACACCGAGGCAGAGGGCAGTAATGCATCAGATTGTCCACAACACAGAGGCCGAGGGCATTAGTGCATCAGATTGTCCACAACACAGAGGCCAAGGGCAGAAGTGCATCAGATCGTCCACAACACAGAGGCCGAGGGCAGTAGTGCATTAGGTCACCCACAACACGGAGGCCGAGGGCAGTAATGCATCAGATCGTCCACAATACACAGGGGTAATAATTGTCCAGACAGCCATCAGATATCAAATAACTGTTTCAGCATACAAACATTTTATTTTAATGGACGCTTTCCTGCGTGATCTAAATCACTCAGACAGCATTGTTTAAATTTCTTTGAATCGGGCACGTTCCATTTCCTAGATATTGTTCCCTGCTTCTACTGCATTGGGCACCACAAAGATGGTTGGGTTAAACATACAACAAGAGGTTGGGCCACAAAGCTGATAACTGGAAAACCAACCCAACCATCCAATAGTAAAAAATATTGGATGGTGATATAGTTCACTCAGGTTGAAACTGGTTAAAGCCCAGCCCATAGCATTTTATATAAGAAAATGGGTATAATGCCAGATAAGGTGGTTTTTGAAGAATATAATAAGTACACAACCATATTTTGTAAAGTAAAAGCCTCTCTAAATTAGCCTTAACCCTTATCTTGCTGAATATTCATTTAAGCCACACCCATTTCTGTCTACCAACCAATCAAATTACTTGATGTAATTTATTGCTACAAATTCATAAACTAAATGCCAAACAGTGTAGATCCTGATCAGATGGCTTCTTCAGAAGCCATCTGATCTGGATCTACACTGTTTGTAGAAATAGGGGTTGTCGTGAACAACAAGATAAGGGTTAATATGAGGATTTCTGGGGCTACAAGAAGAAATTTTTGAGACTCATACTTTTTGCCTTATTTAATACAGGTATGTTGTGTGTACTCATTAGAATCACCTCACAGGATTCTAATGAGTTCACGTACCATACCTTTTCGAGATAAAATTGGAAAAGCCTCCCTATATTAGCCTCGCATTTTATCCCTTTTCCTCAACTCGTTTAATAAACTCAATAATACACGAATACTCATGTAAGATCCTCTATGTATTTACTAGTCCAAGAAGCTAAAGCGTATTCGTCGAGTTCTGTCAGATGAAGAAGACAGTGATAAAGAAGGAGAACAGGCAGAAGATGCTGAGGAGAGAATAGCCCAGGAACTATTTGAAGGGCAGGGGGAAGAAGGGGAGGACGACCTAGATGAAGTCGCATCCCAGAGAAGGGCCACAGAGAAGGAGTTTGAGGATCTGGGAAATGTTGAGGGTTCAGAGGAGGAATCAGGTAATTTAACTCTTTTTGTACCAAATGGAATCTTCCTCTTTATCTATAGCAGGAGTTCATTTCAAAATTTAGGGTTGTTTGGTTGTGTTTTCATCAAAATTTATTTAGAAAATGACTGAACTTTTAGCAAACAGTGGAGGCCCTGCGGCATCTGATCTGGGTCTGCACTGTTTGCCAAGGTATGCGTCTTGGGGTTTCTGGTACTGAATAGGTTAATGCATAATAATAATAGCTCTAACTTGGGAAAACTTGGGGTTTGTGACCAGGTAAATAGGAGTGAAGGCAATGATCAGGAATCAGCACAATTACCCCACACCTCCCATCCAGGACATCAAAGGGAAAGGAACACGAACATAAATTATCATCACCCTAATGAAAAGTCACAAAAGGACAGTTGTTTTCCCATAAAATGCCGTAACGGCTATCCAAAATAATCAGATATTAGCAATACACACTAGAAAAGACACACAATAACAAACCACGTCAGAAGAACCACCTTGGAACGGTCAGTAAAACCTTTCCCACTGTGGGGCCCAAATCGATTTTACATGACCAAAATCTTGGTTCTGTCACAGTTAAAACAAATATTTTGTTCAGTCCGCATGAAGGATTTCCAGCTCATCAATGCATCATCTCTGTAACTGAAATGCTGGAGCAAAAGAAAACCAAGAGTTAGAAAACAAACTTCGACCAGCCTGCTCAGGTATACAGCCTAGCATGAGTCTGGAAATTTTATCTATTCAAACTAGAGGTATTTTATTGGCCCTGTAGCGAACACCAAGACACAGATGATGACAGATCAAACTGCATGGATGTGCAGTCTGGTCTGCACCTTTGTTGTTTGTTTGTGGCTAAAACTGATTTCACATAACACTGCTCTTCTCATATAACATCACTTTTATTTTATGGATAACGTTCGGTAACCACACATGTAATAACGTTCCAAGGCAGTTACGTCATGACGCAATCCGTGACAACTCTGTTTCCATTTTTAGCTCACCTGACCGAAGGTCATGGTGAGCTTTTGTGACAGTAAGATGTCCGGCGTCGTCGTGCGTCGTCCGTCGTCCGTCGTGCGTAAACTTTTTCTTGTGAACACACTAGAGGCCACAGTTTTGGTCCAATTATCATCAAACTTGCTCAGAATGATAATCATGACAATATCTCGGTCAAGTTCGAATTTGGGTCATGTCGGGTAAAAAAGTAGGTCAGTAGGTCAAATCATAGAAAAACCTTGTGAACACTCGAGAGGCCACAATTTTGGTCCAATCATCATCAAACTTGCTCAGAATGATCATTGTGACAATATTTTAGTGAAGTTTGAATATGGATCATGTCGGCTTAAAAAGTAGGTCAGCGGGTCAAATCATAGAAAAACCTTGTGAACACCCTAGAGGCCACAATTTTGGTCCAATCATAATCAAACTTGCTCAGAATGATCATCATGACAATATCTTGGTCAAGTTCGAATATGGGTCATGTCCGGTCAAAAAGTAGGTCAGTAGGTCAAATCATAGAAAAACCTTGTGAACACTCTGAAGGCCACTGTTTTGGTCCAATTATCATGAAACTTGCTCAGAATGACCATTGTGACAATATTTCAGTCCAGTTCGAATATGGGTCATATCGGGTTAAAAAGTAGGTCAGCGGGTCAAATCATATAAAAACCTTGTGAACACCCTAGGGGCCACAATTTTGGTCCAATCTTAATCAAACTTGCTCAGAATGATCATCATGACAATATCTCGGTCAAGTTTGAATATGGGTCAAATGGTTCCGGTCCGTTGCACATCTAGGTCACAGGAGCCAAAAACAGATTTTTTTCACCAAAAACTTAAAAAATCTTCTTCTCTGAAACCACAAGGCCCAGGTCTTTGTTATTTGGTATGAAGCTTCATCTAGTGGACCCCTACCAAGATTGTTCAAATTATAGTGCTGGGGCCAAAAATGCCCCCGCACGGGGGCCCTTTGGTTTTACATAGGCTTATATAGGGAAAATCTTTAAAAATCTTCTTCTCTGAAACCTCAAGGCCCAGGACTTTGATATTTGGTATGAAGCTTCATCTAGTGGACCCCTACCAAGATTGTTCAAATTTGAGTGCTGGGACGAAAAATGCCCCCGCCACGGGGCCCTTTGGTTTTACATTGGCTTATATAGGGAAAATCTTTAAAAATCTTCTTCTCTGAAACCACAAGGCCCAGGTCTTTGATATTTGGTATGAAGCTTCATCTAGTGGACCCCTACCAAGATTGTTCAAATTATAGTGCTGGGGCCAAAAATGCCCCCGCCCCAGGGCCCTTTGGTTTTACATAGGCTTATATAGGGAAAATCTTCAAAAATCTTCTACTCTGAAACCACAAGGCCCAGGACTTTGATATTTGGTATGAAGCTTCATCTAGTGGACCCCTACCAAGATTGTTCAAATTATAGTGCTGGGACAAAAAATGCCCCCGCCACAGGGCCCTTTGGTTTTACATTGGCTTATATAGGGAAAATCTTTAAAAATCTTCTTCTCTGAAACCACAAGGCCCAGGTCTTTGATATTTGGTATGAAGCTTCATCTAGTTGACCCCTACCAAGATTGTTCAAATTACAGTGCTGGGGCCAAAAATGCCCCCGCCCCGGGGCCCTTTGGTTTTACATAGGCTTATATAGGGAAAATCTTAAAAAATCTTCTTCTCTGAAACCACAAGGCCCAGGTCTTTGATATTTGGTATGAAGCTTCATCTAGTGGACCCCTACCAAGATTGTTCAAATTTTAGTGCTGGGACAAAAAATGCCCCCGCCACGGGGCCCTTTGGTTTTACATGGGCTTATATAGGGAAAATCTTTAAAAATTTTCTTTTCTGAAACCACAAGGCCCAGGACTTTGATATTTGGTATGAAGCTTCATCTAGTGGACCCCTACCAAGATTGTTCAAATTTTAGTGCTGGGACAAAAATGCCCCCGCCACGGGGCCCTTTGCTTTTACATTGGCTTATATAGGGAAAATTTTTAAAAATCTTCTTCTCTGAAACCACAAGGCCCAGGTCTTATATATTTGGTATGAAGCTTCATCTAGTGGACCCCTACCAAGATTGTTCAAATTATAGTGCTGGGGCCAAAAATGCCCCCGCCACGGGGCCCTTTGGTTTTACATAGGCTTATATAGGGAAAATCTTTAAAAATTTTCTTCTCTAAAACCACAAGGCCCAGGACTTTGATATTTGGTATGAAGCTTCATCTAGTGGACCCCTACCAAGATTGTTCCAATTTTAGTGCTGGGGCCAAAAATGCCCCTGCCCCGGGGCCCTTTGGTTTTACATAGGCTTATATAGGGAAAATCTTTAAAAATCTTCTTCTCTGAAACCACAAGGCCCAGGACTTTGATATTTGGTATGAAGCTTCGTCTAGTGGACCCCTACCAAGATTGTTCAAATTATAGTGCTGGGACAAAAAATCCCCCCCTGCCACGGGGCCCTTTGGTTTTACATAGGCTTATATAGGGAAAATCTTTAAAAATCTTCTTCTCTGAAACCACAAGGCCCAGAACTTTGATATTTGCTATGAAGCTTCATCTAGTGGACCCCTACCAAGATTGTTCAAACTATAGTGCTGGGGCAAAAAATGCCCCTGTCCCGGGGCCCTTTGATTTTACATAGGCTTATATAGGGAAAATCTTTAAAAATCTTCTTCTCTGAAACCACAAGGCCCAGGACTTTGATATTTGGTATGAAGCTTCGTCTAGTGGACCCCTACCAAGATTGTTCAAATTATAGTGCTGGGACAAAAAATCCCCCCCTGCCACGGGGCCCTTTGGTTTTACATAGGCTTATATAGGGAAAATCTTTAAAAATCTTCTTCTCTGAAACCACAAGGCCCAGAACTTTGATATTTGGTATGAAGCTTCATCTAGTGGACCCCTACCAAGATTGTTCAAACTATAGTGCTGGGGCAAAAAATGCCCCTGTCCCGGGGCCCTTTGATTTTACATAGGCTTATATAGGGAAAATCTTTAAAAATCTTCTTCTCTGAAACCGCTAGGCCCAGGTCTTTGATATTTGATGTGTAGCTTCATCTAGTGGACCTTTGACAAGATTGTTCAAATTTTAGCCTTTGTTGATGTTTGGTATGAAGCTTCACCTTTAAGACCTCCCTCAACATTATGTACATTAAAGCCCTGGGGCCAATAATGGCCCTCTCTGGGGCCCACTTGTTACACTATGGATCAGGTGAGCGATCCAGGGCCATCATGGCCCTCTTGTTTAACTTCTTCAGCGATAAAATGCGATTTGAAATCGTAATATGATAAACAGAACCTTACTCTCGTGGTCATTTCATAACAAAATTTTTTAAACCCGCCAAAGGCTTGTTTCAGAAATTTCGTATTGAATGACCACTTGTGTAGGATCCTCTATATTTGACACATGGCATCTTCATAACCTATTTTTTTTTGTTTACTTTATATGGCCCAGTCAACACTATTTAGTTCATATTATGCCAGTCCGTTTGCTGAACAATGCTTTCTGGGCAGGCTTATGCATGAGCGGTTAACCAGTACAGTGCACATTCTTTCACCAGAGACTGACAACTGCCCTTTATGGATCAGCCGAAGGGAATGGGTGGGAAGGGAATGACCATAGAAAAGGTATCATGATCAATCTCCACAAAATAAATGTTGCCGACCCAAGCAAGTATTGGACATGCAACCTCCTGATCAGTTGTCAGACTGAGCTACAGAGGCCAGCTGCATAACACAGAATTTTTCAGATTTATTTATTAAAATCCGTTACCGAAGAACTGGAATTCAAACAGAAAGCCATAAAAAGTTTTCTCCCTTTAAGAATGGCATAAATTTAGCCAACATATTTACGTGGCTAAAGCATGGAAGGTTTTTCCTTACGTTAGAATTGTGTATTGGTCAGTAATTTGGGTAAGAGAAATCTTTTATGCCCCTGGTAGTGATAACGGGGACATGTTGTTCTTGCCCTGTTTGTTTGTTGGTTAGTTTGTTTGTTGGTTTATTGGTCAGACAACTTTAAAATGGGGCATAACTTTTGACCGTTTGAGATAGACCCTTCATATTTGGCATGTATGTTCCATGTGACAAGTGCTGCCAACTCAGACAAAAAAAGATTTGTATGACCTTGACTTACTTTAAAGAAAAAAATTGTCTTTGGTCCAGAGACATGCTTGTGTTACACAAACACATCTTTCTTGTGGATTTTGGGAATGGGGTCCTGTTTTGGTCCAATATAAAGGCGAAAACGAAAACTGCATCATGTAAACAAGTTGTAGAAATGAACAACCATAAAAAAAACACTTTATACAGAGAAAATGGTGTTTACAAGGTATTCTAATGCACCCGCGTATGTAACGCGACGTCTGATTGGATAACGTCAAGAATTTGCGACAGTATATTCTGCTATATACTGTCGGAAACCCGACGTCATCACGTAACGTCGCTTTTCATTGGCTGGTATTTGGTTTTACGCAGCTCGCCGCGCTTGCCGCCTTGTGCAAAATAGTATAATTTTTAACTTAACAACTGAATAAGTGCATTAGAATGGGGATAACTGTATTGAAAATTGTCATTTGGGGAGGTAAATCGTCGGTTTTACGGTCGCAAATTACGTTTTACGGCTCCGCTAACGCGTCGCCGTAAAACGAAATTTCCGACCGTAAAACCTCCGATTTACCTCCCCAAATGACAATTTTCAATACAGTTATCCCCTAATTCACTTCCCTTCTTTTTTGCTCAGGAGCATAGTTTGGGTATGTGTTAGATCCGCCTCATTGGGGCCGTAATGGGGTGGTTCTGATGAGCACTCAGTCTATATTTGTAGCAGACGTAAAATGAGCCCGGGCACAGCATTTCCTACAATTTACATGTGCGCCCAACAAAGACTCGGATCAGCCTGTGCATTTGCAGTCTGATCAGAGTCATCATTGTGCACTCTAAGGATAGCTAAGGGCCCACTGCTCCTTCATGCAGCATGAGAAGTCGCCTGTCAGACTATATGGATGTGCAGGCTGATGATTCTTCGCTGGGCGCTCATGTAAATAGCAGGAAAAGCTGTGCCCCGGCTCAAATATTGAACTTTTCGTGAGAAAAATATAAATTTTGAGACCATGAAAGAAAGCACTTTGTCACAAGGGTGCATTAGAAGCCTCTGTTGTAGAATGGTTAAGCTACTTGCTTCTTAATGCAGGCTTTTGTGTTCGATTCTAGGCTTCTACAGACTTTCGGAGAAGTTTTTTAACCGAGGCCCCATCTCCTTATGGTCTTATTTGTTTTTGGGATGTGAAACACAAGCGCACACAAACACACACGGTTGCATTATCATAGAGGTGTAAGCACATCATTTTATTTTACAAAAATGTATACTTTTTCACAGATATTGATGATTTCATTGTTGATGATGATGGTCAGCCAATCAAAAGCAAGAAAAAGAAGAAGCACATCATTCATGCTGACTCGTAAGTGATCCTTTATTTATTCTTATTTACATGTATATCATTCAGCCCCCCACCCATCAAGGCTCGGAGAAATAGATTGAGTTGCATGATGCTTCCATGCAGAGCTGAAACCCACCACACATGAGTACTGGTAATCTGCTTAGAGGATCTAAGCCTGCCGAGTTGGACCTGTCCATGCATAAACCTTATTGGCTTCATTGGGAGGCAGAACTTGGGATGTCATTTCATCTCAGTGTCGGGTAAAAGTCCCACGAAATTGGAGTTGAACAAGTAATTTACTACCCGATGTTGTATCTAGAAATTGCTGGATGAGTGACATGCAGTGTAGACCATTATGTGATGCCACATATCGTCTGGGTCTACTCTGATTGCTTAGGCCTGTCTGTAGGAATATATATGGTAACTATATAGACATGAGACTAAAAAGTTTTTTTGCTTTTAGTTTACTTAAAATCTCTACAAGAAGAAATGCAGAGACAGAACTGAACTATAAACCTGGAAGTGAATTGTTCAAAACCAACAAATTAGTTAGTTAGCATATAAAGTATTGTCGCTTAACTTTTACCATTAAATATGGCAACTATGCTAATATTTTTGCTTACAAAATGCAAAATTTGCTCATTTTTTTTTCAGCAAAAAAATATCACTGTTTTGGATATTGTACTTACTATGACAGTTAACATTTTGACCACAAACAAGCTCATTAACCCTTATCTTCTGAATATTCATTTAAGCCACACCCATTTCTGTCTATCAACCAATCAAATTACTTGATGTAATGATTGCTACAAATTCATAAACTGAATGCCAAACAGTGTAGATCCTGATCAGATGGCTTCTTCAGAAGCCATCTGATCTGGATCTACACTGTTTGCAAATATATGTTGTTGTGAACAGCAAGATAAGGGTTAAGCTAATGAGGCTTGGTACAACTTGGTCCAGAGCACTTGTAATGTGTTACCTAATGTTATTTCAGACTTCTCCAAGAAGCTCAGGATATTTTTGCTGTAGACTTTGATTATGAAGAATTTAAAGATTATGGAGAAGATGAATCTGAAGATGAATTTGATGAGGTAACGTCCTTGACCTTTGACCTTAAACACCATTTTTGAGCTGAATCTGTATAGACCCGCGTTATAACGACATTCGTTATAGTGGCAAAACTCGTTATAACGACAATTACAAGGGAATGAATTCTTAGCTCTAGGTTTAGCCTCGATTCCGAGCGATGTGGGCTTCCCTCGGGTTTGAAATGCCAAAATCAAACCCATAGTCGTGAAAGATTCTTGTAATTTAATACTCCAAGAAACAAATGTTATAAACATTTGTTAGAATCGCCTCAACAGGGCGATTCTAACAAATGTCTATAACATTTGTTTCTTGGGGTAATTATGTACAAAAGACATTTTATAACCTATCATAATCCTAACTGGATTCTTTATGACAAATTCATTATAACGGCACAATAATATGGAACAAATACTGTCGTTATAACGTGGGTCCTCTTGTGTATTGCAAGAGCACATTTTGAAGCTTGAATCATGTCCTGGGCAAAAGCGTGGCCTGGTTTCTAAACAAACTCACCTGCTCAGCTACCCAGACTTAATGCTATAAAATTACTCAGTTTATTTACGTTCGAAAGAGCCCCCCCCCCCCATAGGGGCTTGAAGAAATATATGGGCTGCATGATGCTTCCACGCAGAGCTGAATCCGGCCTGCACACTAGTACTGGTAAACAGCTAAGAGGATCTAAGCCTGTCTAGGAACTGCGGTGCGAGGCGGACCGTCCATGCTAATAAACCCTATTGGTTTCATTGGGGGACAGCGCTTGAGATGTCATTTCATCTCAATGTTGGGTAAAAGTCCCACAAAATTGGAAGCAACGTCTCCAAAATGACCTTTACAGTGTTGACGGGGACGTTAAACCTCAAATCAAACAAACAAACAATTTACGTTTGAAAAAAAAAATATTTTGAAGCAAAAAAAGGTATAAAATAAACATTTTATCACTATAGCTACTCGATGTAGTGCATAATATCACGTCTCTTAGATGTTTCCAGGTAGTAAGCATCACACTTTTGTAGCGTCTTGTGTGGTTTGTTGATCTGGAAACCTGAATCAGCGTGATTAATACAGCAGTCAAGTCACTGTAATAATACACCACAACCTCATTATAACATGATTCGTTATAACAGGGTTTGGATTAACACAATTTCAAGATGGATCTCAAAAATGTGTACCCTAAAAATTTGGCTAGAAGACGAGGATTTTTCCCTCCAAAATGAGCCCGAAAAATTGACCCCGTCTTATAGCCGAGGTCATGGACTGCATGCTTTTTTCCGGCAATATCCGGTGAAGACCGGACATACGGAAAATGCCTATCAATGATTTTTGAATTGATATAAATCGCCGCCCACAAACCGACGCTACCATTTTTCTGCACGCGATCGGTAAATGACGTCATCGGACGCCAGCACCCCAACAAGTGTTTAATGTCATTGTGTGTATCTCGTTCATAAAAAAACCTGTTAGGAACCGGTAAAAAATATTTTCTCGATAGCTAAACGGTTGTGAATAGAGGTGGATAGAAAACCAGCGCTTTGCACAGCTCCCGTATTATCCCCAGAAGCTCCGTGTCAATAAACAACAACAGCGTTCGACTTTTCTCGCCCAGCGTCTGCTATTTGGCGCCAAAACATAACCATTCATGAGATCGTAGAATAGTCCATTTTTGTAATGCAAACTTCTACCGTTAGATGTAGCTAATTGTCTGAGGAGCGATTAAATCATTTTCACATTGATTGTGGATTAGATTTTATGATTGGAGGATGAACGCAAATACGAGACATAACTTGACCATATTTTCACACCTTATCGACACGCACTGCAGGGTGGCAATTATAAGACGGGGATTAACAATAGTGTCATACTTGAACCGTAATAAATACACAGATGGTTTGTCTGCATTAATTATTGCGATTTACTTACTGGTCTAGTTTTACCGGATTTAAGGACTCAGAAAGACTGACAGTTGTAGACGATTTTTTTGCACTTGCCCAACCAGGCTTCCTAAGGTCAAAGTGCACCTGCCCGGCGCGATTTCGGTCTTGTCTCGGGCAGCCGGGAAATGGATTTGTCAGCCCTGTTGTCTATTAAATAGAACTCTGTGAAGCTGTATAGTCAAGCCAGACAGCGATACGACGTATCGGCCCGACGTGTCCCCCTTTTCCCGACGCTTAATAGACCTACCGATTCAGATTCAGTAAGAGTTGTCTCTCTTTGTAACTCTCACAAACGAAGACACTATGTCAACAGCCATAAACAAAGCCATGTGAGGGGTAAGTAGAGGGGTTTTCTGACGAAAAAAGGCCGATTTCTCACATCTAAACAGCATCTAGTGGTAGCAGATAGGCCCCGACAGATATGACAAAAATTTGACCCGTCTTATAAAAGAGTATAAGCAAAATCCCACATTAGAAGAACTGAAAAAGGGGTCCTTTCTTATAGCCAAATCGCCTTATAGCCGAATTTTTAAGGTAGATTATATAGAAAAATGACCATACATGGTCATTTTTTCTATATTATATAGACAATTGACCATTTATGACCATAAATGGTCATTTTTCTATATAATGTGTATATTTTTGTTTGGATATAAAACAGCTGTTTAACTAACATGGTTTCTGCTTTGGACCCCATTAATAGTGGTATAAAGAGGTTATCCTGCAGGGGTCGACAACCTTCTTTCGTGGAGATTGATCATGAAATCTTTTCTACGGTCATTCTCTCCCTTCCACTGATTTAAGAAGGACAGTTGTCAGTTTCTGGCGACAAAATGTGCACTGTACTGGTTACCGCTTAGGTATAAGTATGGATAGGTAAAGTGACCGGCTCAAAAATGGCCTAAATAGTGTTGACTGGTCCGTTAAACCCCAATACAAACAAACAAATATAAAGAAGTTATGGTGTAATGTGTATATATTCCATTGTTGTGAGAAATTATTCTATATTTTATTAGTACGAGGATGATGATGCTGAAGTTGAAGGGGAAGAAGCAGCAGAAGGAAGACGTAAGACGAAAAAAGCTCGTCCAAAAAGAGCAAAAACCACGGCATCAGTAAGTAAAGGGAATGCGATGGAACAGTGACTTGCAGTTTATTTATTAGCTCACCTGAGCATGAAGTGATCAGTGAATGTCCGTCGTCTGTCGTGCGTCGTCAACAGTTTGCTTTAAAAGACTTCTCCTAAACCCTTGGGCCAATTTCATTTTAACTTCATAGGAATGTTGCCTGGGTGTCTCTCTATCAAAATAGCTAAAATCATTGTGCATTGATGAACAAGATGGCAGACAGAGCTAAAAATAGAAAAATCATTAAATGACTACTCTCATACCCCTGGGTAAAATTCATTCAAGCATCATAGGAATGTTGCTTTGGTGACCCTCTACCAAAATAGCTAAAATCATCTCCCTCCGATGAGTAATATGGCCACCAGAGCTAAAAAAAAATAAAAAAAAAAGATCAACAATTTTCTTAAAATGCTAACTCGTCCTAAACCCTGGGTGCTGTTTTGCTTACACTTCAGAGGGGTGTTGCCTGGGTTTCTTTCTACCAAAATAGCTGAAATCATTCTGCTCCGATGAACAAGATTGTCACCAGAGCTAAAAATAGAAAAATCTTTAAACAATTACCTATTCCCATACCCTTGGGCTAGTTTCATTCAAAATCTCATTAGGATGTTGCTTCGGTGACCCTCTACCAAAAATAGCTAAAATCATTTTACTCTGATGAACAAGATGTCTGCCAGAGCTAAAAATAGAAAGGTCTTTAAACGAATACTCCTCTCATATCTAAGGCCAATTTCATTCAAACTTCATAGGAATGTTGCTTTAAGTGACCCTCTCCCAAAATAGCTATAATCGTTCCATTCCGATGAACATGATGGCCACCAGAGCTAAAATGAAAAAGCGTAAATTTGCTTTCAACGCAAACTCCTTTATGCTTGGACCATTTTCACCTATACTGCACAGGAATGTTGCCTATGTGGCTCTTTACCAAAATAGCTTAACTTATTCTGCTCCGATGAACAAGATGGCCGCCAGAGCTAAAAACAGAAATGACTTTAAACAACTTCTTCTCCAATACCCCTGGGCCAATTTCATTCAAACTTCATAAGAATGTTGCTCAGGTGACCATCTGCCTAAATAGATAAAATCATTTCGCTTTGATGAACAAGATGGTCACCGAGCTCAATATAGAAAGAATCTTTAAATGACTTCTCCCATACCCCTGGGCCAGTTTCATTCAAACTTCATAGGAAAGTTACTTTGGTGACCATTTACCAAACCAGCTAAAATGTTTCGCTCTGATGAGAAAAATGGCCGCCCAACCTAAAATTAGAAAAAAGTGAGCTTGAAATCAGGTGACAGATTCAGGGCCATCTTAGCCCTCTTGTTTATATTTCTTCATACTTTACAGATTTGGGTGGGGGCCAAAAAATAATGATATATGTATACACATCTTTTAAGCAGTGTTCTTCAACACATAGCTTTGAATTATGTCTCCCCCGAAAATTTTTTTTTCGGAGAGACATATTGTTTTTCCCCCGGGCGTCTGTCTGTCTGTCCGTCTGTCCGTCTGTCTGTCTGTCCGTCTGTCTGTCTGTCCGTCTGTCTGTCACACATTCGTGTCCGCTCTGTAACTTGAAAACCGTTAGAGCTATCTTCACGAAACTTCGTATAAATATTAATCAGCATTAGACGACGTGCAGTGCACAAGAACCATAACTCTCGCATTTATACTTTTTGAATTATCTCCCTTGGAAGTTTGTTGGTATGTATATATGTATGGGCAAATCCTGTCCGGTCAATAACTTTCTTATTTTTTGATGGATTTTAAAATTACTCGGCAGAAATATTAACAACCATAAGACGATGTGTGGTGCGCATGAGGCAGCTCGGTACCTCAAAGGTCAAGGTCATACTTAGAGGTCAAAGGTAAAAAAAGGGGCCTTTTTTTCGTATTTGGTCAATAACTTTCTTATTTTGAGATGGATTTTAAAATTACTTGGCATAATTATTAACAACCATAAGACAATGTGTGGTGCGCATGAGGCAGGTCAGTTCCTCAAAGGTCAAGGTCATACTTAGAGGTCAAAGGTCAAAAAAGGGGCCTTTTTTTCGTATTTGGTCAATAACTTTCTAATTTTGAGATGGATTTTAAAATTACTTTGCATAATTATTAACAGTCATGAGACGATGTGTGGTGCACATGAGGCAGGTCGGTACCTCAAAGGTCAAGGTCATACTTAGAGGTCAAAGGTCAAAAAGTGGGCCTTTTTTTCGTATTTGGTCAATAACTTTCTTATTTTGAGATGGATTTTGAAATCACATGGCAGAAATGTGAACCAATATAAGGCGATGTGTTGCGCGCATGACCCAGGTTGGTACCTCAAAGGTCAAGGTCATACTTAGAGGTCAAAGGTAAAAAAAGGGGCCTTTTTTCCGGATTTGTCAATAACTTGCCTATTTTTAAATAGAATTTGAAGTTACTTGGCAAACATGTTAACTATCATGGGACAATGTGTTGCATGCATGATTCAGTTTGGTACCTAAAATGTCAAGGTCATACATAGAGGTCAAAGGTAAAAAAGGGGCCTTTTTTCGTGTTTGGTCAATAACTTTCTTATTTTTAGATGGATTTTGAAATTGCTAGGCAGAAATTTTAACCACCATGAGATGATGTTTTGCACGCATGACCCAGTTTAATACCTGAAAGGTCAAGGTCATACATAGAGGTTAAAGGTAAAAAAGGGCCTTTTTTGTGTTCTGTCAATAACTTTCTTATTATGCCCCCAACTTTGAAAAAGTTGGAGGGGCATATTGGTTCTGGTTCGTTCGTCCATCAGTTACGCTGTTGATGCATAGCATAACTAAAGAACCGTGTATGCTAGGGTTTTGAAATTTCATATATGGATTCCTCATGGAAAATTAGCTTACGCATATTTTTTTTCTCGTCCGGATTATGCCCCCTTCAAGAGTTATTGCCCTTTGAATTTTTTTTTTAATAAAATCTTGTCAGCAAGATATCTCAAAAACTATTGGAGCTAGAGCCTTGAAAGTTGGTGAATATATTGATGGTGATGAGTAGATGAACTGATTAACTTTTGACAAAATTCCGAAAAATACTTTGTGAGTTATGGCCCTTTGTCATTTTGGTAATTTGTGCCCATTGTAATGTATGCTAAAAGTGATGCATAGCATAACTTTAGAACCGTGTATGCTAGGGTTTTGAAATTTCTTATATGGATTCCTCATGGAAAATTAGCTGATGCGTATTTTTTTTCTCGTCCGGAATATGCCCCTTTCAAGAGTTATTGCCCTTTGAAATTTTTTTAATAAAATCTTGTCAGCAAGATATCTCAAAAACTATTGGAGCTAGAGCCTTGAAAGTTGGTGAATAGATTGTTGGTGATGAGTAGATGAACTGATTAACTTATGACAAAATTCCGAAAAAAAACTTAGTGAGTTATGGCCCTTTGTCATTTTGGTAATTTGTGCCCATTGTAATGTATGCTAAAAGTGATGCATAGCATAACTTTAGAACCGTGTATGCTATAGTTTTGAAATATCATATATGCATTTCTGATGGAAAATAAGCTGACGCGTATTTTTTTTTCTCGTCTGGATTATGCCCCTTTCAAGAGTTATTGCCCTTTGAAATTTTTTTTAATAAAATCTTGTCAGCAAGATATCTCAAAAACTATTGGAGCTAGAGGCTTGAAAGTTGGTGAATATATTGGTGGTGATGAGTAGATGAACTGATTAACTTTTGACAAAATTCCGAAAAATACTTTGTGAGTTATGGCCCTTTGTCATTTTGGTAATTTGTGCCCATTGTAATGTATGTTAAAAGTGATGCATAGCATAACTTTAGAACCGTGTATGCTAGGGTTTTGAAATTTCATATATGGATTCCTCATGAAAAATTAGCTGACACGTATTTTTTTTCTCGTCCGGATTATGCCCCTTTCAAGAGTTATTGCCCTTTGAAATTTTTTTAATAAAATCTTGTCAGCAAAATATCTCAAACACTATTGGAGCTAGACCCTTGAAAGTTGTTGAGTATATTGGTGGTGATGAGTATATGAACTGATTAACTTTTGACAAAATTCCGAAAAATACTTTGCGAGTTATGGCCCTCTGTCATTTTGGTAATTTGTGCCCATTGTAATGAATGCTAAAAGTGATGCATAGCAGAACTTTAGAACTGTGTATGCTAGGGTTTTGAAATTTCATATATGCATTCCTAATGGAAAATAAGCTGACGCGTATTTTTTTTCTCATCCGGATTATGCCCCTTTCAAGAGTTATTGCCCTTTGAATGTTTTTTAATGAAATCTTGTCAGCAAGATATCTCAAAAACTATTGGAGCTAGAGGCTTGAAAGTTGGACCATGAGTCATGTGCAAGACCAAGGTCCATACCTTCAATGTAAAGGTCATACCTAGAGGTCAAAGGTAAAAAAAAGGACAGTCAATAACTTCCTTATTCATTGATGGATTATGAAATTACTTGGCAGAAATGTTAACCATAATGAGACGATGTGTTGTACCGCAAAGGTCAAGGCCATACTTAGAGGTCAAAGGTAAAAAAGTGCTTTTTTTGTTTACGGCCAATAACATTTTTATTTTTCTATGAACATTTTTAAAGTTACTATGCAGAAATGTTCATCTTCATTATATGATGTGTTGCACACAAGACCCAGCTCAATACCTCCAATGTCAAGGTTATACTTAGCAGTCAAAAACGGGGGAGACATCTGTGTTTTTGTAGAAAAACAAATTCTAGTATTATTTGATATGGTTTAAACATGGATCTTAAATTTACAGATCCCCGAAAAATCTATAGATTATGAGGAAAAAATACCATTAATGATCTTTTCGCTGTATAATCTGTACAGTTTTGATTGATTTTGGAATATTCTGTTACCAAAAAGGTAAACCAAATCACCTGATTGTGTGAATTCAATTGTAACACAAAGGTATGGTGTATATGAACATTTGGTCCACTTGCAAAAACATGCAAAGGGCACTCTACCAAATCTTCCTGTGGACTCAGCATATTTGACATATACTGACGCCTTTACTACCCCATTCCATTTGGTACATGGGAGACAATAATACTTTTTGGTCAACAAACAAGTCTTCTGCAATTAGTAAAAAATTGATCAGACTTGGGGATGCAAGGGTTGATCTGAGTCTTAATTTGATTGCACAGGTCTTACCGCTGGTTTCATTGTCTGCAGGCTCATTTATATACAGTAAAATTCTGCTGTTAACCCTTGTCCTGCTGAATATTCATATATGCCACACCCACTACCGATTATCAACCAATCAGATTACCTGATGCAAATTATTGCAACAAATTCATAAACTGAATGACAAACAATGTAGATCCTGATCAGATGGCTTCTTCAGAAGCCATCTGATCTGGATCTTCATTGTTTGAAAGATAAGACGTATCTGGGATCAGCAGGACAAGGGTTAATGGGAATGGGAACACCCGGCAGATTTCCCCACCATTTTTCAAAGGGAGACAATTTTCGGGGCTTCCTGTTCACTTTTCTATAAGCCCTGTCCAACTGAAAAAGGGGTCAACTTGTAAAGAAAAGAATTATTCTTTCCTTTAAAAGTTGACCCCTATTGACATGGGAGACAAAAATACATTTGCCCCGAAGGTGTATCCACTCCCCTTAAGACCAGCTACATGTTAAGACTAATTCAGCTTTTAAAAGCATATTTGGAAGGTTTCAATTAATCTTAAGGTTTTCTACACCCAGTGTCCTCTAGTGAGAGACAACCTTTTGGGACTGTTCAAATGTGGTCTTAAGACCCAAAGGTGGTCTGATATACATGAATTTTACTGTAATTTCGTGTGAACTGACCACTTGCATGAGATATCAGTATGACACCCAAAAAATGGGCCTCCATGGCCTGCGGGTAAGAGTGCTGACCCTTTATCATGTGATCTCTCACCGCCAAGGTTTGATCCTCGCGTCAAGTGAGATACCAATTTCTGCAATGGAAGATCAGGAGGTTTTCCTCCGGGTGCTCTGGTTTTCGTCCACTTCTAATTAACTATCAGCTTGAAAAAGCGCTGTAAAACCAAAACAAAAAGAATGACACCAAAACATAAGTGAATATTAGCTTTACATGCACATTTTTCTGTATGACCAAAGTTCTAGATGAGCTGGAGTTAACGTGGTTAAGGAATAATATTCCTTACTTCTTCTTAGAAACATGCAATGTGGGGACACATCAGAATCTCCACATCTTGGCGGCGATTCTATTCAGTGCCCACAACATATGTTTATCCTAGAAACATGTTTTGGCAGTCATTAGAATCGCCATCACCATATGCTGCTAGGGAAAAACATGCTGTTGTTGCTCATTAGAATTGCCTCATTGTGAGGGTTTTAATGAGTGCCCATAACATATGTTTTTCCGAGAAAAACAGTGTGGCAATTATAACGAGTGTCCACAACATATGTTTTTCCTAGAAAAAAAAATGTGGCGATTCTAATGAGTGCCCACATGTTTTTCCTAGCAACATACGGTGAGGTTACTGATTAGAATTTCCACAATGTTGCAATTCTAATAAGTGCCCAGAACGTAAGTTTTGAATGGACAAATAGAGAAAATTTTTGAGAAATCCTGCTAATTACTCCTCCTTATCACGAGCAAAGAAGAGTAATGTTTTCGCTATGTTTTTCAGTATGAGCCAGAAGCTTTATCGAGAGCCTACCTTACAGACAAAGATAATGTGATCAGAGCTGAAGATCTACCTGAAAGATTCCAGGTAACACATTAGTTTATACTAATTTATTTTAGTTCGATTGCGATGAAAGCTTCAAGCTTATTGAATCGCTCTCGAACACTCATTCCGGGTGTTTTCACGCGCGCGCGAGAGAGAGGCAGTGGCTTTTACACCACTGCTACCCATTTACACCTGGGTGGAGTGGGGCAGTGTCATAACGTGTCTTTCCCAAGGACACACCTCGATACCGGTGGCCGGATTCGAACGCACAACCTCTCGATCATGAGTCGAACGCGCTAACCACTGCGCTATCGAGGCTGACAACAGGTAACACATTGGAGTTGTTGAGTGAGGCGAAGGTGCTGCGGCGCACAGTCATGTATCTTGCATCACTGGCATTTTAGATGTTTTCAAAATTTTCCTTATTGTCGAGATATATTTTTAGGGCCCCGCACTGAAAGTGTGGGTGCCCTATAGTAATCACTCTGTCCGTCCGTCTGTCTGTCTGTCTGTCTGTCTGTCTGTCTGTCTGTCTGTCTGTCCACAAATTTCTGATAGCGCTGCCGGGGCCCTAGTCAGTTTCACTTACAGCTCTAGTTTCCGTATTGTGAACATAACAATTCGTACTTCTGTCCTTTCACTGACCACCTTATCAAAGCAGCAAATCGTCCATTTCCAAATGATAAATTTTCCATTCCCTGAGATACCTACCAGGCCCTAAAGAAGCATTTCTTTTTTGCCATGGAAGCCTAACAAGAATTGTTTCAACCATGTGTGCATGTTTGGAAAAGAACTGAGTACCTGCAAATAGTTCGGGGTTCCAGTTTGCTTAACTACAGCGCAAAGAAACACTGTAACTCATCATTTTACTTTTACACATCTAAATTTTATCCATCCTAACAGATCAGTTTTGTCTGTATAAGAATTGCTATACGTTGTTTTGTCTGAATATTGAGTTTTTTCCATACTGCAAAACAGGAAAAAACATACAGGTTAACATCTTTGTACTGGGTTGCTCAACTGATATTGGCTTATTTGTTTGTTTGATTTGAGGTTTAACGTCCCCGTCAACACTGTAAAGGTCATTTTGGAGACCTTGTTTCCAATTTTTGTGGGACTTTTAGCGGACATTGAGATGAAATGACATCTCAAGCCCTGTCGCCCAATGAAACCAATAGGGTTTATTAGCATGGACGGTCCACCTCGCACCGCGGTTCCTGGACAGGCTTAGATCCTCTAAGCGGTTTACCAGTACTAGTGTGCGGGCCGGATTCAGCTCTGCGTGGAAGCATCATGCAGCCCATATATTTCTTCAAGCCCCTATGGGGCGGGGGCCGCAGTTGAGCATGGTCTATTGTCCTTGCAGCAGGTAATGGTAGATGGGGAATGATGTTATTTTTTCAGTTTCTACACTTCCATTCATTTTCGTCTTTCTCCCTTGTCCTTCATCTCCTCTACTATCTCTTCTTCTTTCTCTATGCTCCCTTTATCTGGGAGACGACACAAAAGGACCCAAAAAGGTTGACGTGTCATTAAACTCCCATCACAGCCAATCCATGTAAGACCATACAAGACCAAACTTAACCAGTTACAGCGTACCGGCTCCACTGACCCCTAAGACACCGAGAAAAACTACATCTGAAAATGTCATTTGTTACATTGTCTGCCTCATCTTATCGCAAACTTTTCAAACATAGTTTTGGACACAGGCAAAGAGTGTGGACTCTGATCAGACTGCTCCTCACAGAGTTCACACTTTTTGCAACATCAGTAGACAACAAAGCAGGTGACAGTTGTTGTGATTGTCAAGTTTAAATTTAACCCATTTTGCACTGATTGGACTATTCTGCCTTTTATATAGGAGTCCAGTTTGAAATTTAGGGGTGTCTGAACTAGAGTTTTGCTAGAAATTTATTTCAGGAAGTGGTTGATCAGCGGCCACATTCTGTGGTATTTGATCCGGGCATGCAGTTTATCTCTCATCTTGAGGTTTCAGGTATAAAATGGTACCAAAAGGTGTAATTATAGAAAACGTTTTGGGATGGAAAATAAAATGGAGAAGAATCACTGTGTCGTATTAGCCCCAGAAATTGGTGAAAAAAAATGACAAACTGACAGTAATATTGATACAGACATGCATTTGTTTTTCTCCAAATCCACCTGCCCTTCCATCTTAAATAGATTTAACCTTTAATACCACTCCCTTTGCTAATACAGCAGATGACAAATTGACAATATTTTTCGTATTTGTCCCTGAAAACAGATTTTGACATTTCATTAAATGCCAAATCTGTTTTCAGGAAAAAAGTAAGAGAAATATTTTAAAATGGCATCTGCTAAAATTTTTACCAAGCGTGCTAAGTCTTAAGGGAAATGGGGACACCTGGCAGATTTTTCTGCCATTTTACAAAGGGAGACAACTTTTGGGACATCCTGTTGGCTTTTCTATAAACCCTGTACCACGGAAAAAGGGGTCAACTCTTAAAGGAAAGAATTTGCTCCTCAGGAGCAAATTCTTTCCTTTAAGAGTTGACCCCTATTGACATGGGAGACAATAATACTTTTGCAGGAGTTGCCTCCCCTGAAGGTGTATCCATTCCTCTTAAGGGGTGTTAGGACACAGGAATTGCTTTACGGTGTTTTTTTTTTTTTTGCAGTATCAGCAGTGTTAGTCAAACCTGTATGTTTAGGTCCTTTTCTTGCACGGCTTTTAGCCCAAAAGATGTCCAGAAAAACTGCATCTGAAAATGTGGTCTGCTTATGTCATCTGCTGAATTTTCTTGCAAACTTTATAAAAGATTTTTTGCAAAAAGGCAAACAGTGTGGACCCAGATCAGACTGCTCCTACAGAGTCTGGTCTGGGTCCACACTGTTGGCAACAATGACTTTTAAAGTAACCGGCAGACTACAAAGCAGACGATATTTGTCATGATCGGCATTTTATGGGTTAAGGCTTGAGAAACAAGCTTGTTTTATATTTGGGATTTTGTGAAAAAATGAACATTATATGAATCAAGTTTTAGCTGTTCTTTTGAAGTCAAAATCTGTCCGACTTACAAAAAATCGGTCTTGGACCGACAAAGACTCACAAAAATCAGTCTCGGACTGCCAAAGATGTTTGAGCCATTGTGGTTTGACTGCATTTTTCTGTTTGTAGCTGCGAAGTATCCCAGTCAAGGAGGCAGATGAGGCTGAAATAGAGGAAGAAGCTGAATGGATCTATAAATACGCTTTTAACTCTCCACCAGTTTCCATACAGGTAAGCTTGTGCTTTTAACTCTCCACCAGTCTCCATACAGGTAAGCTTGTGCTTTTAACTCCACACCAGTCTCCATACAGGTAAGTTTGTGCTTTTAAATCTCCGCCAGTTTCCATACAGGTAAGCTTGTGCTTTTAACTCTCCGCCAGTTTCCATACATGTAAGCTCGTGCTTTTAACTCTCCGCCAGTTTCCATACAGGTAAGCTTGTGCTTTTAACTCCACACCAGTCTCCATACAGGTAAGTTTGTGCTTTTAAATCTCCGCCAGTTTCCATACAGGTAAGCTTGTGCTTTTAACTCTCCGCCAGTTTCCATACATGTAAGCTTGTGCTTTTAACTCTCTGCCAGTTTCCATACAGGTAAGCGTGTGCTTTTAACTCTCCACCAGTCTCCATACAGGTAAGTTTGTGCTTTTAACTCTCCACCAGTCTCCATACAGGTAAGCTTGTGCTTTTAACTCTCCACCAGTTTCCATACAGGTAAGCTTGTGCTTTTATCTCTCCACCAGTCTCCATACAGGTAAGCTTGTGCTTTTAACTCTCCACCAGTCTCCATACAGGTAAGTTTGTGCTTTTAACTCTCCACCAGTCTCCATTCAGGTAAGCTTGTGCTTTTAACTCTCCACCAGTCTCCATACAGCATACAGGTAAGTTTGCGCTTTTAACTCTCCACCAGTCTCCATACAGGAAAGTTTTGCTTTTAACTCTCCACCAGTCTCCATACAGGTAAGTTTGTATGCCTGTCCCACTGTTTTCAGCCAAGAAGAACTGCATCTGAAAATATCGGCTGTTTATGTCATCTACTGCATATTCTTGCAATTAAAAAAAACATTTTTGCCTACAGGCAAACAGTGTGGACCATGATCAGACTGCTCCTTAGGAGCAGTCTGATCTGGGTCCACACTGTTTGCAACAATGACTTTTAAAGTAACCTAGCAGATGAAAGTTGTTTGATGTCTTAAGGATTAAACCTGTTGATAGAAAAAGTAAAAAGTATGCGGGTAGATTCTGAAAGTAAAAGGTCTCAGGTGCTGGCCTTCATGGCTGTTTTGTGTGCGCATTCCACTGCCACTCGTAATCAAGAGATTGCAGGTTAGATCCCCACTAGGTTGGCAACATTCTTTTGTGAAGCTTGTTTATGAAATCTTTCCTTCATGAAATCTTTTCTACTTTCATGGTCATCCTCTCCCTTTCATTGATTCAAGAAGATTAGTTGTCAGTTTCTGACAAAAAACAACAACAAACAAACAAACTTTTTCTTTGGAATAAAGCAAGTGAATACGTGCATAGAATGGGGATAACGGATAAAAAATTGTCACTTAGGGAGGTAATTCATCAGCTTGATGGTTCTCATATTCAGTTTTACAGCACTAACGTCTCTGTAAAACAAAATTTTTGACCGTAAAACGGCCAATTTACCTCCCCAAATGATAATTTTGAATATAGTTATCACCTAAGAAAAAAGCGCGAGAACTCATTGAGAGACTACTTTGTTCCCTAATATTTTGCCATAATAAACAATTTGCCGCAATTAAGAATCCAAATAAGAAATAGTATGATAGGTAATAAAAGGTCTTATGTCCTTAAGTACTCCAAGGAATAATGTAATTACTCCAAGGAACAATGTTGTGGATATCCACAACATTTGCTTCCAGTAGAGTTATATAATATCTCCATTAATCAGCCTCTTGAGATAAGATTGTGTTTCATCGAAACATCCGTTATTACAAATTTTGACGTTATATCGAATGTTGCTATCTTATAAAGAGGGTTGTGTGTGTCTATTCCGTTGACTGTTCTTTTGTTTTTGTGTTTCAGACATTTTTGGAGCAAGAGGGCGGCGGAGGTGGTCGCTATGGATATTACAAGAAGGGACCAAACATGATTGGGAAGATCAGAAAAGCAATAGATTTTATGAGGAATAAACATTTAGAGGTTTGTAAATATATCAATAATTCAGTGACACGAACAATGATGGCTCATTTACCTTGGCTGATTGGATCTCATTCTTGAGTCCCTAGAGAATTCTTATGTCCCCCCACCGAAGGGGAGGGGGACTTATGTCCCCCCACCGAAGGGGAGGGGGACAATGTTTTTTGTGTGGATCCCATTGGCGTATGCATCGGCGTGACATTTTCTTGTGTGCAAGATATCTCATGAACTACTGGGTGGATTGGATTTTAATCTGATTTGCATGGGTATAACATTGGGACAGGATGAAGAACTGATTAGTTTTTGGTGACCTTGACCTTATTTTCAAGGTCACAGCCATTCTAAATAGGTAAAATTTAGGCCAAATTTAGGTTGTGTACAGTAAATGTCATGAACTACTGGGTTGATTTTAATCAAATTTGCATAGATATAACATTTGGTCAGGATAAAGTAGTGATTAGGTTTGTGTGACCTTGACCTTATTTTCAAGGTCACAGGGGTGCTGTTAAATTAAGCTTGTTTTGAAAGGTGTATGTGGGGGGACAAAGGTGATGAAGAGATTCTAATGAGTACACCCAACACATCTTCATATTGTGGACAATATTAATTGGAATATTCATGGCCTGACAATTGGAAAGATTTACATAAGTTATTCATGGATGGATGATTGGAAAAATTTACCTAAATTATTCATGGCCTGACAAGTGGAAAGATACACCTAAATTATTAATGGCTGGACGATTGGAACAATATACCTAAATTATTCATGGCCTGACAATTGGAAAGATATACCTTAATTATCCCCTCGCACAACATAGTTGTCAGGGGGGATATAGGGTTTGTCCCGTACGTACATACATACTTTTGTCACCGCTCTCTAACGCCTACATTTCTTGACCGATTTTAATATAACTTCACACAAATGTTCCTTATGACAATATATCGAGTGAGTTCGACTTTCAAGGTCGTGACCTCAAGGTCAAGGTCACTGTCGCTATTTTAGAAAAACATTGTCATCGGTTTAGCGCCTATATTTCTTCACCGGTTTCAATATAATTTCACACAAATGTTCCTTATGACAATATATCGAGCAAGTTCGACTTTCAAGGTCCTGACTGCAAGGTCAAGGTCACTGGCTATTTTTAGAAACTTTGTCATTGCTTAAGCGCCTACATTTCTTCACCGATTTCATTGTAACTTCACACAAATGTTCCTTATGACAATATCTCGAGTGAGTTTGACTTTTAAGGTCGTAGGGTCAAGGTCATTAGGGCACCGCACTGAAAGTGTGGATGCCCTATAGTAGGGCACCGCACTGAAAGTGTGGATGCCCTATAGTAATCACTCTGTCTGTCCGTCTGTCTGTCCGTCCACAAATTTCTGATAGCGCTGCCGGGGCCCTAGTCAGTTTCACTGACAGCTCTAGTTGTGACTATTTTTAGAAAAACTTTGTCATCGCTTTAGCGCGTATATTTCTTCACGGGTTTCAATATAATTTCACACAAATGTTCCTTATGACAATATCTCGAGCAAGTCCGACTTTCAAGGTTGTGGCCTCAAGGTCAAGGTCTCTGTGGCTATTTTTCGAAAAACTTTGTCATCCCTCTAGCGCCTACTTTATTGACCGATTTCAATATGACTTCACAGAACTGTTCCTTGTGACTATATCTCAAGAGAGTTCGACTTTAAGGTCATGGCCTCAAGGTCAAGGTCCATGTAGCTATTTTTAGAACAACTTTGCCATCGCTCTAGCACCTACATTTATTGACCGATTTTCATATAACTTCTCACATGCTGCTTAATATAATATCTCGAGAGAGTTCAACTTTCAAGATTGTGAGGTCAAGGTCACTGTAGCTATTTTTAGAAAAACTTTGTCATCGCTCTAGCACCTACAGTTATTGATGGATTTTAATATAACTTCACACAAATGTTACTTATGATAATTTCTCAATCAGGTTCGACTTTCAAGGTCATGGCATCATGGTCAAGGTCACTGTGGCTATTTTTAGAAAAACTTTGTCATCGCTCTAGTGCCTACATTTATTGATGGATTTTAACAGAACTTCACACAAATGTTTCTTATGATAATATCTTGAGTTGCTTTGACTTTCAAGGTCATGGCCTCAAAGTCAAGGTCACTGTGGCTATTTGTAGAAAAAACTTTCTCATAGCTCTAGCACCTGCATTTATCGACAGATTTTTATATAACTTCACACAAATGCTGCTTACGATAATATCTCATGGCCTCAAGGTCAAGGTCACTGTGGCTATTTTGAGAAAAACTTTGATCGCTCTAGTGCCTACATTTATTGACAGACTTTTAATATAACTTCACATAAAAGATGCTAATGATAATATCTCAAGGAGTTTGACTTTCTAGGTCATGGCCTCAAGGTCAAGGTCACTGTGTCTATTTTGAGAAAAACTTTGATCGCTCTACCGCCTATATTTGTGGACAGAATTTAACTTAACTTCACACAAAAGATGCTAATGATAATATCTCGAGCAAGATCGACTTTCAGGGTCATGGCCTCAAGTCAAGGTCACTATGGCTATTTTTAGAGAAACAGTGTCCTCACTCTAGAACCTACAATTATTGACGGATTTTAAACAAACTTTACAAAAATGTTGCAAATGATAGTATCACAAGCAAGTTGAACTTTTGACAGTTCAGTGTTTTCCACACACGAAGTTGTCTTGTGCGAGGAGACTTGTATCGCATGCGATGCCTTGTTATTCATGGCCTGACAGTTGGAAAGACATACAGTCAAACCTGGATAATTCGAAGTGCAAGGGACCGCAGGAATTCCTTCGAATTATCGAGAGTTCGAATTATCGAAATCGGCAATTTTCGGATATGTTCGGATTTTTTTATTCAATGCAATTCAAATGACTATAATTCGAACTTCATTTCGACGCTATGATAAAGAAACGGTAATAACTGCCAAAGCATTAAAGAAAATGAGGTACGTGAAGGTTAATCTCATCGTCTTTTATGCTTGACAGGGCTACGAAAGCAGGAAATAATAATAAAACTTGAACTTACATTTTTATTTACAGCCATCAACAATAACAAAAATGAAGGTTGTATGCAAATTACTAAACCATTTTACTGACGAAATATTTAACCCCGCAAAAAGAACAACAGAACTGACAAACACTGACAGCTAGCGAAGATTTGGATCAGTCTGTAATAAACTGGCTGATACAAATCGAAAAGGCCTAACTTCAGGTTTCTAGTCAATTTTGTTTTGCGTTTTTTCCCTATATTCACTCTCAAAAAGTGCATACCGGTAAGTGTTCAGGAAATTCGTCTACTTTCAGTTTTATCAGAATTGTAATTTTCGCTGTAACCACTGGTCTGTTGAAACACCCAAACCGCCCCGTAACACCCAAAAACCACTACCCAGCAGCCTTTCTTTCCAGTAGCTGCCCTGGCTATCCCCCCGTTACCGGGTCCTTCGCCAGGTTGCTCAGCACAAGCCGCAGTTACCGACCCAGTTATCCCCCCATTGCTGGGTCCTTCACTGAGTTGCTCGGTGGTGGTAGAGTTTCCTTCAGACATGTTGGTAGGATAAGTGAAGAGACCCAGTTATCCCCCCATTGCTGGGTCCTTCACTGAGTTGCTCGGTGGCGGTAGAGTTTCCTTCAGACATGCTGGTAGGATAAGTGAAGAGACCGAGCATCATTGGGTGTTTTATAGCACTTGGTAGACAATGGAAAGGAAATTAAGCTAAATTGGGCAAAGGGATCAAAGATGCGGCACTTTTTGCTTAAAAAATGTAAACAGTAAAAATAAATCAAAGGCAGAGAAATATTCAAATTAAAATGCAATTAAGCTCAATAATGTACCGTAATTAAAACACATAAAAAACATAAAATAAAATATTCATTGCGGACGAAATCAATTAAAGACACCAATTACTCAATAAAGGATCATCACCTGTAGTGTGGCAGTTAATCCGGTGTTAATTTTCTGTATCTACCCTAATTCTTGAAGTCAGTCGGGTGCGAAGTGTAACAATCGAACTCGCTGCAAAATTGCGTCGGACCTTGATTAGCCAAGTAATATTTCGAATTAAACGGGATTTTAATAAGAATTTCTTTGATTGGGACCGACGCAACTGTTCGAAAAATCGAATTTTTCGAAAAATCGAAATTCGAAAAATCGGTAATATTTTTGCAATAACTTACAGAGAAAAATGTCGGGACCGCCAGTCGTCTTCGAAAAATCGGTAGTTTCGAAAAATCAGCGTTCGAATCACCGAGATTCTACTGTACCTAAATTATTCATGGCCGGACGATTGGAAAGATATACCTAAATTATTCATGGTCTGACAATTGAAAGATATACCTAAATTATTAATGGCCTGACAATTGGAAAGACATACCTAAATTATTGCTGGCCCGACAGTTGGAAAGATATACCTAAATTATTCATGGCCTGACAGATTGAAAGATATACCTAAATTATTGCTGGCCTGACAATTGGAAAGACATACCTAAATTATTGCTGGCCCGACAGTTGGAAAGATATACCTTAATTATTCATAGCCTGACAAGTGGAAAAATACACTTAATTTATACATGGCCTGACAGTTGGAAAGATATACCTTAATTATTCATAGCCTGACAAGTGGAAAGATACACCTAAATTATTCATGGCCTGAAATGGAAAGATATACCTAAATTATTCATGGCCTGACAAATGGAAAGATATGCCTAGATTATTCATGCTCAGACGATTGGAGAGATATACCTAAATTATTGATGGCCTGACAAGTGGAAAGATATACCTAGATTATTCATTGCGGGAAGTTTGGAAAGATATACCTCAATTATTCACGTCCTGACAATGGAAAGATATACCTGAATTATTCATGGCCTGACAATTGGAAAGATATTCCAAAATTATTCATGGCCTGACAATGGAAAGATATACCTAAATTATTCATGGCCTGACAATGAAAAGATATATCTAAATTATTCATGGCCTGACAATTGGAAAGATTTTTCTAAATTATTCATGGCCTGACAATGGAAAGATATACCTAAATTATTCATGGCCTGACATTTGGAAAGATATACCTAAATTATTCATGGCCTAACAAGTGGAAAGATACGCCTAAATTATTCATGGCCTGACAATTGGAAAGATATACCTAAATTATTCATGGCCTGGCAATTGGAAAGATATACATGTTCATAAATTATTTATGGCCTGACAATTGGAAAGATATACCTAAATTATTCATGGCCTGACAATTGAAAAGATATACCTAAATTATTCATGACCTGACAATTGAAATGACATACTTAAGTTATTCATGGCCTGTCACTACAAGTGACCCTCTGAATGGGGCCTTGATGTCCTAGTGGTTGAGAGTGCTATCTCTTATTGATTCAGTCTCTCACCGTTCTCACACCACTATGGGTTCAAGCCTCACTCGTGTCACATGTGAGACAACAGGTTCTGCAACAGAAGGTCAGGTGTTTTTTCTCCAGGTACTCTGGTTTTTCATCCAGCTCTGATTAACAATTGGCTCAAAATAAGTGAAATATATATGTTGTTTAAACACATTTAAATAGCCTTGATGAAGCGATTCTATTGAGTACTTTCAACACACCTCTGTTTTGTATACCATCAGGAAGATCACATGTAAGGGGCCTATAACTCTTGGACTTAATACCTAGATAGATTTAACAATTTGCCATTTAAGAAAAATTTTCATCACACTATTCTCAAGAACTGTAAGGGTTTTGGTACATTCATGGACAGTGGGTTAATGTATTGTGTATAGGGAAATCAGGGCTTAGGGCCAGGAACTCATGGAGTTAAATCCATTGATAGGTTTTACGTTGCCATGTGCCATGTCCTACAACGATGTTATCTGGAAAGCATGAATTCAAAATATTTCAACACTAGTGGTGTTTTTCCTCTAATAGTGCTGCAGTGGGACTATAGTCAGGTCCTCTTGACAGCTCTACATTACGGTAACACACCCATGCTACATAGTGCATTTTTTCACATCTCCATAATGGCTACTTTTCAAATGAAACTCCGTGATAGTTTTCTTAATACTTCTGCAAACATAGGTCCAGGGTGCTCGTTAGAACGCCTCATTGAGGCAGTTTTAACGAGTACCCACAACCTATGTCCTGGGTTGTGGGTGCTCGTTAGAACCGCCTCATTGAGGCGGTTCTAACGAGTACCCACAACCTTTGTCCTGGAACAAAAATAAGAAAAATATGAAACCCCTGTAAAACCCCAGTTTTCTCTATATGATGATGATGATTTCGTGTTTAACGACGCGTCAACCCTCTTTGTGGGTCATAAGCGTCAAACGGTTAATGGTTAAACGGCATGAATAATTATGATGATATTAAAAGTAAAAAGTCAGAATGATAATGTATAAAAATCTGAAACAGTTAAATCTTATGAAAAAGTCCAATTTTTTTTAAGAATAAAATAATATTATCAACAGGTACATCTCGAAACAGTTGTTGCAAAGTGTCAGCTTTGAAATATAAAATACGTGAGGGTGAAAAGTCAACACAGTCAATTAAGATATGTTTCACAGTGAATGGCTGATCACAACCTACACAAGAAGGCTGATCATCACCATTAAAAATATAAGAATGAGTAACTCTAGTATGGCCGATGCGCAGTCGTGTTAATACTACGTCCTCTTTTCTGGAAAACTGTGGAGGAGAGCATTTTGTACTAACGACAGGTTTAATGGCATGAAGTTTGTTATTTATTGCACGGTCCCATTCGCCTTGCCATTCCGACAAGATGTATCTGTTGATAAATGGTTTAAAATTATTAAAAGGAATTTTAAAAACAGAAGGATCAAGATTGAGCGATTCCTTTGCTTTCTTGTCAGCATATTCATTGCCGACAATGCCAATATGGCTCGGAAGCCAACAAAACAAGATTTGGTGTGTTTTAGAAATTTCATGATGTTTTTCGATCAATTTTTGAATTTGAGGATTTTTAGATGATGAATGGTCTAAAGCCTTAAGCACAGAAAGTGAATCAGAAAATATAATTGCTTTTTGAGTTGTTGAAGAACTGATAAAATCTAAAGCTAGGTCTATTGCTTTGGCTTCAGCTGTAAAAATAGATGAACCATCTGGAAGGCGTATGGTTTTGTGCGTATCTTTAGAAACATACGCACAACCAACTTTATCTCCTTCTTTGGAACCATCAGTATAGACTTGCTGGTAATCATTGTAACGTGACTGCAGTACCTGAAAGTTTTGTTTGAGAAGTATTGGATTTGATTCGGATTTTTTGCCATCATGTAAGTCGAACAGAATAGAAGGTTTTTTAATACACCAAGATGGAACTTCGGCGGTTTCATGTTTTTGAATATTTTTAAGGTCAATACCTGAATTTTCTAGCAGTGGTAAAATACGTAATCCAAAAGGTTTGATTGCTGTGGGTTTTGTTTCATACTTATCTACAAAGTGAGGTGGAAATGAAATTTTGGATGCCGGGTTAGATGGATTTGCAGCAAGTCTAATAGCATACTGAAGAGAAAGTTTCTCTCTACGCGAAGTTAAAGATGGTTCACCTGCTTCTACATAAAGGCTTAATATGGGAGAAGTACGGAAGGCTCCCATAGCCAGACGAAGGCCTTGGTGATGGATAGTATCCAAGGATTTTAAATAGGACTTTCTGGCAGAACCATAAACAACAGACCCATAATCTAATTTAGATCTTATTAAAGACCGGTAAAGATGTAATAAAGTATACCGATCTGCTCCCCAACTTGAATGAGCTAAAACTTTCAAAAGATTCAGAGCTTTTAAGCATTTCGCTTTAAGATATTTAATATGGGGTATAAAAGATAACTTTAGGTCAAATATGACCCCAAGAAATTTTGCTTCTTCAACAACAGGAATTTGTGATCCGTAGAAAAACAGGGAAGGATGGTCGTGTTTCTTCCGTAGCTTACAAAAATGAACACACTGCGTTTTCGACTTGGAGAACTTGAAACCATTTTTATCAGTCCATTCTTCTATTCGTTTTAAATTTTGTTGTAACTTTCGTTCAATTGTTTTCATGTTTTTTGAACGGTAACATATACAAAAATCATCAACATACAATGAACAGTCTGTTTTGTCGTCCAAACATTGTACAATATTATTTATTTTGATGTTAAATAGCATAGTTGAGAGAATGCTACCCTGTGGGACAGTTTTCTCTATATAAAGTTGGTATTAGTGGGGTGTTCATTTCACAGACTTGTTCACATGATGTAGTTCGAACTATTCAGCTTAGACTGTCCATAAAATCTCTGCTTCAGGTTCCCTTCATAGCCTTCTATAGGAAAGAATACGTGGAACCAGAACTTGACATTAATGATTTGTGGAAGGTTTGGCACTTCGACGAGAAATGGACGCAGCTGAGGACGAGAAAGCTGAACCTGATCCGACTGTTTGAGAGAATGCAGAACTATCAGTATGAGATGAACTCCGACCCGGACAAAGTTCTTGAACTGAACATCAGAACGTTGACAGAAGAAGATGTTGACAGGTAAGAGATAAATTGTAGTCAGTCTTGATAACTTGAATAGACTTTGCAAAGATCTAAGATCTGGGTCCAGTTGTTCAAAGCATTGTTAGCTTAATGAGCCCATTAGTGGTCAGATTGTTAACTAAGTACAATATCTAATACATTGGTTTTGTTTGTTTGTTTGTATTTGAGTTTAACGGCCCAGCCAACACTATTTAGGTCATTTTTGAGCCTGTCAGTTTACCTATCCACACCTTTCCTGGGCAGGCTTATACATAAGCGAATCACCAGTACAGTGCACATTCTTTTGCCAGAAACGAAGGGAAAGAATGACCGCAGGAAAGATTTGATGATAAATCTCCACGAAAGAATGTTGCTGACTTCGGCAGGTATCGAACCCGCATCCTCCTGATCACCAGTCTGACTCACATCCAAATGAGCTACCGAGGCCGGCTATAATACAGTGGTATTTTTGCTGAAAAAAAATGTGAGAGATGCAAAAACTGCTCACATTATTTTCAGCAAAAATATTAGCACTTTTGCCAAATTAAATGATCAAAGTTTTAACGATATGTTAACTCGATAGCTTTGAACAACTGGACCCTGCTTCATATCTGCAGTCAAATAGTAGCATTATTGCAAAAATTGTTGGAATGTTCAGTGAATGTTAGTCTACTCTTAGGGCAGAGAAGCCTCTGTGGTGTAGTGGTCAGGCTACTCACCCCATAAACCAGTGGTTTTGGGTTTGATTCTGGCTTCTCCAGACATTCAGATGAGTCTTTAAATTGAGGTCTCATCTCCATATATTCATTCTCCTGTTTAAAATATGGGATTTATAAACCTATGGAGGTAAACAATCTGATAAAGTAACGAAGTGTGAAGCACGGGTTTATTTATCGGATTGTGTTACCTCCCGAGGTTTATAAATCCCTTATCTAAAATAGGAGAAATGAATAGTTTGTATATTTCATGCACTTCCATCAGTTTGGATCTTTTTTTTTTTTTTTTTTGGTTTGGGTTTTACGGCCCTTTCAAGATTATTTCACTCATATCGAGCCGATCGTTAATCATAGGTGGGCGAAAACCGGAGTACCCGGAGAAAAACCACCTGACCTTCCGTTGCAGAACTTGGCGTCTCACACGTGACCCGAGCGAGGCTCGAACCCACGGCGGTGAGAGACCTAATGACTAAGAGTCAGCGCTCTTATCCATTAGGCCACGGAGGCCCGTTATCAGTTTGGATCTTGGATTTTGAATCTGAATTTTGATACAGTTGACTGCAGCTCACTTAAATGGTTCAGTCAGCATAGTGTTACAGAAGCTAACTTGAAGAAAAACTGGATGGGCACCATTTATTTTCTGAGTAAGAATATAAGTAACGCAGTGTTTCAGTGATAAAACAAATAAAAATGTGAGATTGAAGAAAGCAGAACTTACTTCCTATTCAGTGGTTGTGTCTATGTTTTCTTTGTTTCAACATTGCATCCAACTCATGCGTCATGCATTTTTAGCTCACCGTCACGTAGTGACGAGGTGAGCTTTTGGGATCACTTTTTGTCCGTCGTCCGTCGTGCGTGCGTGCGTCCGTCCGTGCGTAAACAATTTCTTTAAACGACATCTCCTCCTAAACCACTGATCGGATTTTGACCAAACTTCACAGGAATGATCCTTAGGTGGTCCCCTTTCAAAGTTGTTCAAATGGTTCCGGTCCGTTGCACATCTAGGTCACAGGAGCCAAAAATAGATTTTTTTCACAAAAAACTTAAAAAATCTTCTTCTCTGAAACCACAAGGCCCAGGTCTTTGATATTTGGTATGAAGCTTCATCTAGTGGACCCCTACCAAGATTGTTCAAATTATAGTGCTGGGGCCAAAAATGCCCCCGCCCCGGGGCCCTTTGGTTTTACATAGGCTTATATAGGGAAAATCTTTAAAAATCATCTTCTCTGAAACCACAAGGCCCAGGAATTTGATATTTGGTATGAAGCTTCATCTAGTGGACCCCTAAAAAGATAGTTCAAATTATAGTGCTGGGACAAAAAATGCCCCCGCCAAGGGGCCCTTTGGTTTTACATTGGCTTATATAGGGAAAACCTTTAAAAATCTTCTACTCTGAAACCACAAGGCCCAGGTCTTTGATATTTGGTATGAATCGTCATCTAGTGGACCCCTACCAAGATTGTTCAAATTATAGTGCTGGGGCCAAAAATGCCCCCACCCCGTGGCCCTTTGGTTTTACATAGGCCTATATAGGGAAAATCTTTAAAAATCTTCTTCTCTGAAACCACAAAGCCCAGGAATTTGATATTTGGTATGAAGCTTCATCTAGTGGACCCCTACCAAGATTGTTCAAATTTTAGTGCTGGGACAAAAAATGCCCCTGCCACGGGGCCCTTTGGTTTTACATAGGCTTATATAGGGAAAATCTTTAAAAATCTTCTTCTCTGAAACCACAAGGCCCAGGTCTTTGATATGTGGTATGAAGCTTCATCTAGTGGACCCCTACCAAGATTGTTCAAATTATAGCCCTTGGGCCAAAAATGCCCCTGCTCCGGGGCCCTTTGGTTTTACATGGCCTTATAAAGGGAAAATCTTTAAAAATCTTCTTCTCTGAAACCGCAAGGCCCAGGACTTTGATATTTAGAATGAAGCTTCATCCAATGGACCTCTACCAAGTTTGTTCAAATAATTGCCCTTGGGCCAAAAATGCCCCCACCCCATGGCCCTTTGGTTTTACATAGACTTGTATAGGGAAAATCTTTAAAAATCCTTTTCTCTGAAACCACAAGGCCTAGGTCTTTTATATTTGGTATGAGTGAGTGAGTGTTTCAGTTTTACGTCCCACCAACAGCTAAGGTCATACGGAGACGGGACCTCGGTTTAAAGACTCATCCGAAAGTCTGGAGAAGCCCGGGATCGAACCTGCGACCCCTGGTTTACAAGGCGAGTAGCGTAACCACTCGACCACGGAGGCTTCTAATTATATTTGGTATGAAGCTTCATCTAAAAGACCCCTAACAAGATTATTCAAATTATAGTGCTGAGGCCAAAAATGTCCCCGCCCCTGGGCCCTTTGGTTTTACATAGGCTTATATAGGGAAAATCTTTAAAAATCTTCTTCTCTGAAACCGCAAGGCCCAGGACTTTGATATTTGGTATGAAGCTTCATCTAGTGGACCTCTACTAAGATTGTTCAAATTATAGTGCCGGGGCAAAAATTGCCCCCGCCCTTGGGCCCTTTGGTTTTACATAGGCTTATATAGGGAAAATCTTTGAAAATCTTCTTCTCTGAAACCGCAAGGCCCAGGACTTTGATATTTGGTATGAAGCTTCATCTAGTGGACCCCTACCACGATTGTTCAAATTATAGCCCTTGGGCCTAAAATGCCCCCGCTCCGGGGCCCTTTGGTTTTACATAGACTTATATAGGGAAAATCTTTAAAAATCTTCTTCTCTGAAACCACAAGGCCTAGGTCTTTTATATTTGGTATGAAGCTTCTTCTAAAGGACTCCTACCAAGATGATTCAAATTATGGTGCTGGGGCCAAAAGTGTCCCCGCCCCGGGGCCCTTTGGTTTTACTTAGGCTTATATAGGGATAATCTTTAAAAATCTTCTTCTCTGAAACCACAAGGCCCAGGACTTTGAAATTTGGTATGAAGCTGCATCTAATGGTCCTCTACCAAGAATGTTCAAATTATAGCCCTGTGACCAAAAATGCCCCCGTTCTGGGGCCCTATGGTTTTACATAGACTAATATAGGGAAAATCTTTAAAAATCTTCTTCTCTTAAACCACAAGGCCTGGGTCTTTGATATTTGGTATGAAGCTTCATCTAGTGGACCTCTATCAAGATTATTCAAATTATAGCTCTAATACCAAAAATGTCCCCACTCCGGGGCCCTTTGGTTTCACATAGACTTATATAGGGAAATCTTTAAAAATCTTCTCTGAAACTGCAAGGCCAAGGCCTTTGATATTTAGTATGGAGCTTTATCTAGTGGACCTCTACCAAGATTGTTCAAATTATAGCCCTGGGGCCACAAATACCCCCACCCCGGGTCCCTTTGGTTTTGCATAGATTTATATAGCCCCGGGGCCATTTGGTTTTGCAAAGGCTTATGTAGCGAATATCTTTAAAAAAAATCTTCTCATCTGAAACTGCAAGGCCCAGGTCTTTGATATTTGATGTGTAGCTTCATCTAGTGGACCTTTGCCAAGGTTGTTCTAATTACAGCCTTTGTTGATGTTTGGTATGAAGCTTCACCTTTAAGACCTCCCTCAGCATTATGCACATTAAAGCCCTGGGGCCAATAATGGCCCTCTCTGGGGCCCACTTGTTATACTATGGATCAGGTGAGCGATCCAGGGCCATCATGGCCCTCTTGTTAACATCTGTTGATATCTTCTCAGATGCCATTGGGATGACGTCAGGAATAACATTGACGTGACTGAAATTTTTCCGCCTTATCTTGTATCTTGTACAAAAAGTAGTTCCAGTTAATAAAGAGATTTATTAATTCCCTGCCACGAAGCTGAGCGAAATTATAGGAATGGCCTTTGTCTGTCCATCTGTCTGTCCATCCATATTATCTGTCCATAACACTTTCTTGTCTGCTCCATATCTTCTGAACCCTTTGATAGATTTTCATTAAACTTTGGTCAAATATTCTCTTCAGTGAGCTGATGTGCAGAACCTATAAATGAACCATGCCGACTCAAGGTCAAGGTCACATCTGAAGGTCAAGAGTTTGAATTTTGGTCCGTTCCATATCTCCTTTCCCCTGCAAGGATTCTCATTAAACTTCGGTCAATTATTCTCCTCAGTGACCTGATGTGCAGAATCCATAAATGCACCATGCCGACTCAAGGTCAAGGTCACATTTGAAGGTCACAAGCTTAAAACTTTGAATTTTGTGTCCATTCCATATCTCCTTTACCCCTCAAAGGATTTTCATTAAACTTTGGTCAGTTATCCCACTCAGTGAGCTCATGTGCAGAGTTCATAAATGAATCATGCCGACACCAGGTCAAGGTCACATTGAAAGGTCACGAGTTTGAAACTTTGAATTTTGTGTCCGTTCCATATCTCCTTTACCCTTCAAAGGATTTTCATTAAACTTTGGTCAAATGTATCCCTCAGTGAGCTGATATGCAGCACACATAAATAAACCATGCCGACTCAAGGTCAAGGTCACAGTTGAAGGTCACAAGTTTGAAACTTCATATTTTTCATCCGTTCCATATCTCCTTTACCCATGTAAGGATTTTCATTAAACTTTCTTCAAATATCCCCCCCAGTGACCTGATGTGCAGAACCATAAATAAACAATGCCAACTCAAGGTCAAGGCCACAGGTGAAGGTCACAAGTTTGAAACTTGGAATTTTGTGTCCGTTCCATAACTCCTTTACCCCTGGAATGATTTTCATTAACTTTTGTGAAATATACCCCCTCAGTAAGCTGATGTGTAGTACCCATAAATAAACTATGCCAACTCTAGGTCACAGGTGAAGGTCACAAGGTTGAGCCTTGATACAAAATGTGGCGGGGGACTTGGCTGTCCCTCAGACTGCTTTCTTGTTTTCCTGGCAAAGAGGAAATAATTCTTCATAGCAAAACAGAAAATACCATGTTTATGTCTGGTAGAAATAATAGTATTTCTGTTTATGCATGTAATATTACTCCTTAACCCATTGTATGCGGGAAACCCCCAAATGGGTACCTTGGCAAATAGTGCAGGTCCAGATCAGACGCCGCAAAATGCTGCGTCTGATCAGGGCCTGCACTATTTGCTAATAGAACTTTCTGTAAAAATACAATACAAACTTACAAAAAAAGGCCTACCACCCCTTATATGACAAACGGACTTGTCCAGCATATAGCAATGGAAGAGTGCACTAGTATACAATGGGTTAAAATCACTACAGGGTGAGGAAGGTGGAGAGCTTGGAAGAGTTGAAAGACGTATACAACCATTTCTTGCTTTACTACGGCTCCGACATCGTCAAGATGAGAAACACAGAAAAAGCGAAAAAGAATGAAGAAGAGAGAGAGAAAGAAGGAGAAGAGGGGGCGGAGGAAGAGAAAGAACATCAGGAAACGATCAAGCAGGCCTCAAGGAAGTCAGGGTACACCATCTGTGTGAGGAACAAACTTGGTAAGAAGTTCCAGATTTGTTGATTTAGGTTATAAATGTTTTGATGCGCATCTGTCAGACAAAATCAGCAGGTCATAAGTTCAAAACCGGCCTTGGAGGCAACTTTTTTTCTTGCAGATTTGTCATGATATCTTTTCTACTGTTGTTCTCTCCCTTCTTTTGATTCAAGAAGGGCAGTTGTCAGTTTATGGCAAAAGAAAATGCCCTGTATTAATTTTGTTAACTGCTTTTTTAAATAGTGTTGACTGCCGTTATCCCATTTCACATGGAAAACGGGTAAATGGCAAACCGTGTAGGCCCAGATCAGACTCTGAAGAACGCGGTGTCTAATCAAGGCCTTAACTGTTTGCAGAACATTCATCCAGTTTTCAAAATAAATTTCAAAAATAACTCGACCTACACCCCTAAGTTTCAAAATGGACTCCTGCTGTATATCAGGTGGAAGATTCCATTCAGTACAAAACGGGTTAACCTATATCCTGCTGATCACATGACAACCCCTACCTTTGCAAACAGTGTAGATGCAGACCTTATCCTGCAGATCATGACAACCCCTACCTTTGCAAACAGTGTAGATGCAGACCTTATCCTGCAGATCATGACAGCCCCGTCCCTTGCAAACAGTGTAGATGCAGATCAGATGGCTTCTGAAGAAGCCATCTGATCAGGATCTACACTGTCATTTAGTTTATGACTTGAACAAATACATTAAATCAAGTACAGTGAAATTCGAAAACCTGAACACGGATAGCTTGTTAACTATGGTAAATTCGAACTAGTTCTTGAGTACTTAGAGAATTAGTTCAATATCTCCAGATACACTTTAGAGAGGTTTCCTGAATTGGTCTGTTAAAGGTATGTTGTATGTACTCATTAGAATCTCCTCAATGAGGCGATTCTAATGAGAACACACAACATACCTTTATTTCATAGACGATCTTAAAGATAGTAAAGTGATCCTCATTATGCTTTATGACCTGAAACTATGATTAACCTCAGTTGTTCAAACTCCCCCTTGCTCCAACAAATTTTCATGGCCGCAAAGGTGTTAGAGTTAGTTAGGGAGATGATAGTTAGCTATGGGTGTGGCAAAATTAATTTATTTCAAGACGCTCACTCAAATACAGTCGACTCTAGCTATCTTAAACTCCAAGGGACTGGAATATTTGGTTTGAGATTAATTTAACTTAAACCAGTTTTTGAGATATCAGAGCTTGAGACAATGAGAGTCCAGTCATAATAACACCACATAAGTATATGAAACATAGGTATTTCTCTCCTGACTAGAATTACATTATGTTGAACATGATATAGCACTGAACCATTGTTCTACAATAAACCTTGGCTGGCCTCGATAGCTCAGTCGGATGCGCGTCTGACTGGTGATCAGGAGGATGGGGGATCAATACCTGCCAGGGTTCGGCAACATTCTTCTTTAATGGAGGTTGATCATAAAATCTTTTCTACGGTCATTCTCTCCCTTCCGCTGATTCAAGAAGGGCAGTTGTCAGTTTCTGGCGAAAGAATGTGCACTGTACTGGTTAACCGCTTACATATAAGCCTGCCCAGGAAAAGTGTGGATAGGTAAACTGGCCGGCTCAAAAATGACCTAAATAGTGTTGACAAACAAACAATAAACCTTGTATATATGTAATGTCTTGTTTATTTGTCTTGGTTCAAATTGTGGAAGATTGTGGACACCAGGCGGTTTAATACACAGGCGGGAGGCTGTGCTGATCTATCTTTCTTTGCAGGCACCAAACAATGTTTCACAAATGCATCCATACATTCCTTGCAATGCATTCCATAGTATGCATTCCATTCCAGATTATGCATTCCAATAATTCGAATTACTAAATCCATTCCATAACTTAAAGCAAATTCTAAAAATCCATGAGGTGCCACATAAACTGGCTCCATATCCACACCTGTTGGGACAAACCTCTCTAATTAAAGTTATTGTGTATTAGCATTTGGTGCTTGCAAAACAATTGCAATAACTTACAAATTTGAGATTTTAAATTTAATGACCCGGGAGATGTCCCGTCACAAGGTTCCAGTCAATAGCACTGCCTCCATGATAGGGGACCTCTCCCATTTGGCCGAAAGAACAACATGAGCCCCTTTCCAGGTCGCAAGTGTTTGCAAACCAGCTTCCAGGGGCCAGTTGTTCAAAACTAACGATGTCGTTAGTTAACGTATCGTTAAAACTTTGATCATTTATTATGGCAAAAATGCTAATATTTTTGCTGAAAAAATGTGAGCAGCTTTTGCATTCGCAAAAGCTGCTCACATTTCTTCAGCAAAAATACCAAAATTTTATATATTGAACTTGCTAGAACACTTAACAATATGACCACTAACGAGCTTGTTAAGCTAACAATGCTTTGAACAACTGGCCCCAGGTATCAAGTTTTATAATCTTAACAGCTTGACAGACCAGCAAGACGCCCCTCCATTGACTGCTGAATTCCACCACAGCAAACTTATGAATAAATTTGTTCCCCGATTCAGCAGGTCAAGATTAAATCAATTTACTTTTTTGAACCAGAATTGCAGCTTCGACCTTGCAGGATGAGAACGGAAAAGGAAAAGACTTTGTGCATGCACAGGACGGAACTTGTATGTACATGTGCAAAGGGAGATAATCTTTTATTTATCGCAGAAGCTCTTGCCTGGCGAAAAATTACCAGGAAGAAAGTGCTGTGGAACTGACTTGACTGTCATGGCGGACATGATTCGGAAACGAGTGTGTTTACAATTTGTTGGAAAGCAAAACAGAATTTTACCACTTTGGTAAAACTGCAACCATGAAATAAAATGGCAGTCCATCAGATTCATGAGCCCCGAAAATAAACAGGATTATCGTGGATATTATTCACAGGATAAGGGTTAAACTACAAACAAACAAGCAAAGAAACAAACTATTGTGGCTCAAACGAACCTCATCTTGGAACTAATTTTCAGGGTCCCTAAGGTGTTAGATTCATTAAGGTTTGACTGTTGTAATAATGTCTGTATGCACTTTTTCTTTTATAGATGAGATAGCGATGAGGTTTGGTCTACGTCCAGAACAGTTTGGTGAGAATATCCGTGATAACTACCAGAGAAATGAGGTTGATCAGTGTCCCATGGAACCACTGCAGCTAGCAGAGGAGTTTGTGTCAGGGTATGGAGGCCTTTTCTCTTTAATTTCTGTTAACCATAAAATACCAAACACAACAATTGTTGTCTGTTTTGCCGTCTGCCAGTTACCTTAAAAGTCATTTTACACAAATAGTGTGGACCCAGTAGGAGCAGTCCGATCTGGGTCCACACTGTTTGCCTGTATGCAAAAATATTTTTTAAAAGTTTGCAAGAAGATTCAGCGGACGACATCAGCAGATAACATTTTCAGATGTAGTTTTTCTTGACAGCTCAAAGGTGAAGAGTCAACTCATGAATAGCTCCAGATTGGGAGAAATGATAAATCTGGGATATGTTTTTCATACTTATATTCTGGCTGCATTTACAGAAAGCCCTTATAGTTAACCCATAAGGTGCCAATCGCGACAATTGTCGCCTGTTTTATCGTCTGCCCGTTACTTGAGTAATTTTTGCAAGCAGTGTGGACCAAGATCAGACTGCTTCTCTATGAGCAGTCTGATCTGGGTCCACACTGTTTGCCAATATGCAAAAATAGTTTTAAAAAGTTTGCAAAAAGATTCAGCAGACGACACAGCCCCCGCCCATCGGGGCTTGATGAAATATATGGGCTGCACGATGCTTTCATGCAGAGCTAAATCCGACCCGCACACGAGTACTGGTAAACCGCTAAGAGGATCTAAGCCTGCCCAGGCAAAGCGTTGAGAGTCGGACCGTCCATGCTTATAAACCCTATTGGTTTCATTGGGCGACAGGGCTTGAGATGTCATTTCATTTCAACGTCTGGTCAAAGTCCCACAAAATTTGAAAGCAACGTCTCCAAAATGACCTTTACAGTGTTGACAGTGAAGTTAAACCTCAAATCAAACAAACAAATCAGCAGACGACATAAGCAGACACTGTTTGCCTGTAAGCAAAAATATTTTTTAAAACATTTGCAAAATAAAAAATCAGCAGACGACATAAGCAGACGGCGTTTTCAGATGTACTTTTTCGTGGCATCTTAAGGGTTAATGTTTGTAATCCTTCACCATTGAAAACACTTTTTGCTTTAAAAACTGGAATTAATGTGTTTAGTCCCAGTCTGGAACTATTTTTTCAGCCCACACTGGGAGACAATGGCCCCACTGGTACTCTCAGTGCTTTGGTTTGTTTAACATTAAAGTACTGTTGTAGTATCAGTATTTCAGTATTAATGAGAAGCCTCTGTGGTGTAGTGGTTATGCTACTCGCCTGATAAACCAGGGATTGCCGGATCAATCCAGGGCTTCTCCAGACTTTCGGATGAGTCTTTAAACCAATGTCCCCTCTCCTATGACCTTAGCTGTTGGTGTGACGTAAAACTTAAACACACTCACTCACTCAGTAATAATGATGGTGAGTATGGCTGTACAATTTTCTTCGCTTGCAGGCAGTTTCCAAGCCCAGAAGAGGTGTTGCTAGGTGCCCGTCACATGGTTGCTATGCAGCTGTCACATGACCCACTAGTCAGGCAGATAGTAAGACAGTCGTTCTTTGAGAGGGCAAAGTTGAACATCAGGCCTACAAAGAAAGGTGCTAAGGTAAGGGTCAATCGGTGTGCATGGTTTTTGTTTGACTTGGAGTTTTACGGCCTAGTCAACACAGCTTTATGGCCAAGTCAACATTATTTGTAGAGGATCTTACATGAGTGTTCATGTATTATTGAATTTATTTAACAAGTTGAGGAAAAGGGATAAAATTTGACTAGTTTAATAAATTCAATAATAAATGAGCACGAATGCAAGATTCCATTTATTGTATGGCATTTAAAACAAATTTCATTCACGATTTTTCTACAAAAATGTCAATATTCTGCCATTAGTAACTGGGACGTCGTTAAGGACGTTGTACGTGTTATGTTATTTATCTATGTAATTTGCATATTTAATCCACTAGTGTATTGTCAAGTTTATTACATGGCGTTATTAGCTCACCTGAGCCGAAGGCTCATGTGAGGTATTAGTATACCACGAGCCGGCGTCCGTCGTCCGTCGTCGTCCGTCGTCCACACTTTCAAAGAAGTATATCTCCGGAACCAGTGGGCCAATCTTGATCAAATTTCATGTGAAGCATTATCAGGTAGGGGGAAAGGCTGCATACTGTTTTCGGGCAGATCGGATTGGAACTCTGGTTGCCATGGCAACAAATAGCTCCCATAGACTTAACATAGGAAAAAGTTTGTCATCACTCTAGCTCCGTCAATTTTTTTCTGATTGTCTTCATTCTTGCAGATAACGAGGACAGGCATGAAATCTCGATCAAGTTCGATTTTGGGCTGAATCGGATTATTCACTCAGGAGTTACGTGCCCTTGAGCGTTCTTAACATAGGAAAAAGCTTGTCATCATTCTAGCTCCGTCAATTTTTTTTCGGATCGACTTCATTCTTGCAGATAACGAGGACAGGCATGAAATCTCGATCAAGTTCGATTTTGGGCTGAATCGGATTATTCACTCAGGAGTTACGTGCCCTTGAGCGTTGAAAAAATTGCCTATTGACGTAACATGGGGAGAATGTTGTCATCACCGTAGCTGCTTCAATTATTTTCAGATTGGCTTTATTCTTGCAGATAACCAGCACAGCCATGAAATCTCATTCAAGTTCGATAACTGGCAGAATCGGATCATTCACTTAGGAGTTATCTGCCCTTGTGTGTTTTTGCATTAGGGTTAATGGGAATTTCAGAAATGTATATCTTAAAGACTACATGGCCAACTTTGATCAAATTTCATGTGTCGCATTATTGGGCAAGTGGAAAGGCTTCATTAGGTTTTCAGGCAGATCTGAGTGGAACTCTGGTTGCCATGGCAACATCTAGCTCCCATAGACTTCACATAGGAAAAAGCTTGTCATCACTCTAGCTCCGTCAATTTTTTTCTGATCGACTTCATTCTTGCAGATAACGAGGACAGGCATGAAATCTCGATCAAGTTCGATTTTGGGCTGAATCGTATTATTCACTCAGGAGTTACGTGCCCTTGAGCGTTCTTAACATAGGAAAAAGCTTGTCATCACTCTAGCTCCGTCAATTTTTTTCTGATCGACTTCATTCTTTTCAGATAACGAGGACAGGCATGAAATCTCGATCAAGTTCGATTTTGGGCTGAATCGGATTATTCACTCAGGAGTTACATGCCCTTGAGCGTTGAAAAAATTGCCTATTGACTTAACATGGGGAGAATGTTGTCATCACCGTAGCTGCTTCAATTATTTTCAGATTGGCTTTATTCTTGCAGATAACCAGCACAGCCATGAAATCTCGGTCAAGTTCGATAACTGGCAGAATCGGATCATTCACTTAGGAGTTACCTGCCCTTGTGTGTTTTTGCATTAGGGTTAATGGGAATTTCAAAAATGTATATCTTAAAGACTACTTGGCCAACTTTGATCAAATTTCATGTGTCGCATTATTGGGCAAGTGGAAAGGCTTCATTAGGTTTTCAGGCAGATCTGAGTGGAACTCTGGTTGCCATGGCAACATCTAGCTCCCATAGACTTCACATAGGAAAAAGCTTGTCATCACTCTAGCTCCGTCAATTTTTTTCTGATCGACTTCATTCTTGCAGATAACCAGTACAGGCATAAAATCTCGGTCAAGTTCGATTTTGGGCCGAATCGGATTATTTGCCTTGGAGTTACCTGCCCTTGAGCATAAAAAAATACGTTGTGACCACGATAGCAACTTTATTTTTATTCAGATCAGCTTCAAACTTGCAGGTAACGTGGACAGGCATAAAATCTCAGTTAAGTTCGAATCGGAATATTGACCTCGGAGTTACATGACCTTGAGCGACAAAAAATTTGCCCATAGACTTTACATAGGGAAAATGTTGTGACTACGATAGTGACTTGAATTTTTTTCAGATCAGCTTCAAACTTGCAGGTAACGAGGACAGACATAAAATCTCGGTTAAGTTCGATTTTGGGCCGAATCGGATTATTTGCCTTGGAGTTAACTGCCCTTGAGCATAAAAAAATACGTTGTGACCACGATAGCAACTTTATTTTTATTCATATCAGCTTCAAACTTGCAGGTAACGAGGACAGGCATAAAATCTCGGTTAAGTTCAATTTTGGGCCGAATCGGAATATTGACCTCGGAGTTACGTGACCTTGAGCGACAAAAAATTTGCCCATAGACTTAATTAGGGAAAATGTTGCGACTACGATAGTGACTTGAATTTTTTTCAGATCAGCTTCAAACTTGCATGTAACAAGGACAGACATAAAATCTTGGTTAAGTTCGATTTTGGGCCGAATCGGAATATTTGCCTTGGAGTTACCTGCCCTTGAGCATAAAAAAATACGTTGTGACCACGATAGCAACTTTATTTTTATTCATATCAGCTTCAAACTTGCAGGTAACGAGGACAGGCATAAAATCTCTGTTAAATTCGATTTTGGGCCGAATCGGAATATTGACCTCGGAGTTACGTGACCTTGAGAGACAAAAAAATTTGCCCATAGACTTAACGTAGGGAAAATGGGCCCATAGACTTAACGTAGGGAAAATGTTGTGACAGAAATAGGGACTTGAATTTTTAGCTCACCTGAGCCAAAGGCTCCAGTGAGCTGATAGTATACCAAGGCTCCGGAGTCCGTCGTCTGTCGTCTGTCCATCCGTCGTCCACACTTTCAATGAAGCATATCTCAGAAGGCAGTCGACCAATCTTGTTTAAATTTTATGTGTAGCACCATTGGGCAAGGGGAAAGGCTGCATTAGGTTTTGGAGCTAGTCTGGTTCATTTGTTCCTTCATTCTTCTTTCTCTCCATATAGAGATAATAGACCAATGTTAAATTTTTAATCAAAGATTTCTCAGGAACTATAAAAGCTAGAAGCATCAAATTTGGTATTCAATAGAATAATGATGACTTATTTTGTGTAAGAGACATTGGGCTTTCTCAGCTTATTTGTTCATCTGTTCTTTCATTCTTCTTTCTCTCCATTTTGACCAATGTTAAATTTTCGTCAAAGATTTCTCAGGAACTATAGAAGCTAGAAGTCTCAAACTTGGAATGCAATGCAATAATGATGACTTATATCCTGTAAGGGTCAATGGGCTGGATTCTATTAGCAGATTTAGTAGTCAAGTCTGTGAATTGTTAAAACTTAAGTTCCTCAGGTGAGCGGTTTAGGCTCATTGAGCCTCTTGTTACATTCTCTGACGCGACGTCATATGATAAAAGGTCAAATCAAGCCGGTCAGCTTACCTAACTACACTTCCTGGGCAGAGCTTATACTTAAGTGGTTAAACAGTACAGTGCACATTCTTTTGCCAGAAACTGACAACTGCTCTTCTTGAATCTGATAGCAGAAGGGAGCAAATGATCGTAGAAACGCATTCATGGTAAAATTTCCACTAGTGTTAGCCACCCATTCAGCAGCCTCAGTATAATACACCAAAACCTCTTTATAACAACTATTAATGGGTTCCAAAGCAGAAACTGTGTTAGTTAAACAACCATATTATATCCAAACAAAAATGTATAGATTATATAGAAAAATGACCATTTATGGTCATTTTTCTATATAATCTATACATTTTTGGGATCCATCCTGAAACCCTGTTATATCCATAACCGTGTTATAATGAACTGTGTTATAATGGGGTTCTGGTGTATTTCATTACATATTTAACTCTTTTGGCAGCCACCTCCCTCTTCTGACTAGCAGCCATTTACTAAATTCAAAATCCCATTATTAAATATCCAGAATTAACTCTGTAGCCAAGAAAAGGTTGGAAGTTCTCTGGGAATGATTTCTCACAATAAAAGTGACGTTGGCCTTCGTAAATTTTGGATTTTCTTTACATCATGTTTTGCTCCCACCTAGATTTACTTGCAAATAAGAAAGATGTGACAATTTCTTGCATCAATTCAATATATAATCTGCATTGTCTAAGGTCCTGAGAGTGATGGCTCAATTAGCTGTGGGAAATGAGCCATCACAGTGATGGCTCAATTACCACAGCTAATTGAGCCATCACTGTTTATTGCAGTTGTGTCCCTTGGGAAAAAAAAAAAAAAGAAGTAAAAAATGTCAGTTGTATCCATCTTTAACCCTTATTCAGCGGAATAAATTTATCGACCCACTACCTTTTCTGTCTGTTAACCAATCAAATTACTTGATGTATTGTATTCATTCAAATTCACAAACTGAATGACAAACAGTATAGATCCTGATCAGATGGCTTCTGAAGAAGCCATCTGATCTGGATCTACACTGCTTACAAAGGTTGGGGTTGCCGTGTTCAGTGAGATAAGGGTTAATCAGTGATCATCCATTTTCTCCAGCTGATTGATGAAGCCCACCCGTGCTTCTCGCAGAAGTACCTCATCAACAAGCCAGTACGCGACCTGAAAGACGAGCAGTTTCTCCGACTCGTGATGGCGGAAGAGGAAGGAATGTTGACGATTTCTCTTACCATGGACGACAAGACGGATAATCCAAATATAGTAACATATTTTGAAGAAATCAGACAGCTGTATTATAGGGTAAGTGCCTTCAGAATTAGAATGCTCTAAATAGCTCAACGTGGCACCCCGAAATTTGTAAGAAGACACAGCTTATACACATATTTAGGGTAAAAAATTACAAAATTGGCTATAAGTAATACAATGCAAGGTAAATTGGCAAAACTGATACCAAATATTCATTTCTTTTTATACATATACAGTCGAACTTCGATGGCTCGAACCCCTTCGGGACCACAGAAATTTGTTCGAAACAGCGGTAGTTTGAGCCACTGTTGCATACTTCCAGAAAACATAACTGGGGTATTTTTGGACTTCTTTTCGGTGTTCTGTAACATAAATGTATGCTGTGTGTACTCATTAGAATCGCCTCATTGAGGCGATTCTAATGAGTACACACAGCATACATTTGCAAGATTAAAGTCGAAAATCTCCTTAATTATCACACACTTTGTCTTATGCAGAGGAATTCCCTAGGGACTCAAAAACAGGTTCGACTCAGCCATGGTAAACGAGCTATCGGTGTTCGAGCCATCGAAGTTCGACTGTATAAGGCCTTGGAGATATAGGTTGTGCTGCAAGGTGCATCCACGCAGAGCTTAAACTCAAACTGCCTGCACATGAGTACTGGTAAACAGCTTAGGAGGACTATGCCTGCCTAGGCAAAGTAGTGCGAGTCGGATCGTCCTATGCATATAAGCCATATAGGTTTCACTGGGTCGCAGGGCTTGAATCTCAGTGTCAGTCTCATCTGCTGCACAAAATTTGAAGCAGCGTCTCCAAAATGACCTAAATAGTGTTGACAGGATGTTAAACCTCAGTTCAAATAAAAATCATACATATATACATGGATACTATAATTTGAAACCTTTACATGTAGGTTAATGCAATGTTTCCCCGGCCACGCCCATTGGGGTTTGAAGAAATAGATGGGCTGCATGATGCTTCCACACGTTGACGGGGACGTTAAACCTCAAATCAAACAAACAAATAATGCAATGTTTCCAATTTTCATAAGGTCTCCTGTGAGATGCTAAATTCTGCAGTAGAATGTGACATTTTTTGTCCCCGGTCGCGATAGCGGGGACATATTGTTTTTGCCCTGTCTGTTTGTTTGTTTGTTTGTTTGTTTGTTTGTTTGTATGTGGACAACTTTAACGTTGATCTTAACTTTTGAACTGTTTGAGATAGATCAGTCATATTTGGCATGTAGGTTCCTTGTGACAAGAGCTTCACATTCATGCCAAAAAATTTGACCTGTGACCTTGATGTGTGACCAACTTTGAAAAAAAAAGGCCTTGCCCGGGGACATGTTCGTGTTTCACAAATACATCTTTCTTGTTCTCTGGTGCTTCAGTATTTGCCAACCTATGATTAACCCTAATCCTGCTGAACAGTTGAGCCCCGCCAAGCGAATTTGTGTCTTCGAGCATTCCGTCATGACAAAATTTAACTGCGCATGCCCAGCCATTCAGAGGGGCCAGGGATATGGCTTTCTGTTTGAAGGTTCCTCTTGATTCACTGCTTGTATGAGCGAGCAGCGAAGGTTCTGGCGAGACTGCGCGGATGCGCAGGCTCGCCTGAACCTTCGCTGCTCGCATAGACGATAAGTACCAAAATTGCTCGACGGGGCCCAATTAATTTTGCAGCACTTATTTCTGACTATCAGCAAATCAAATTTCTTGATATAATGCAAATTCTCAAACTTGATAACAAACTGTGGATCCTGATCAGACAAGCTGTCTCATCCGGATATACACTGTTTGCAAAGGTAGGATTTGTCACGTTCAGGGGGATAAGGGCTTAAGATAGGGGTACAGTTGTTCAAAAATAACATTGTTGTTATGGGCCTCCATGGCACAGTGGATAATAGCTGAGACCCTTAATCGTAAGGTCTCCCAAGGCTATGGTTTAGAGCCTCCTTCGGGTCACATGTCACATGCTAAGATCTCCAACGGAAAGTCTGCTGGTTTTTCTCATTGACTCATTTCTATTGAGTACATACTGCATATCTTTCCAAGATAAAATAAGAAAAAATCTCCATAAATTATCTTTAACTTATTTTGTACCGGAAACCCCAAAATGGGTAGTTGGCAAACAGTGCAGACCCCCATTTTGTACCGAAAACCCCAAAATGGGTAGTTGGCAAACAGTGCAGACCCAGATCAGACGCTGCAGGACGCGGCGTCTAATCAGGGCCTACACTGTTTGCAACATTTTCAGCCAATTTCCAAATAGTTTTTGAAGAAAACTCAACCTGTCGCCCTTAATTTTGAATGGACTCCTGCTGTATATAAGGAGGAAGATTCCATTTGGTACAAAAAGGGTTATATGGATATCTGGAGCTGTAGGAAGAAATCAGTACGGACTCGAGAGGGAGTTCACATCAGGCATGGTGAATTTTCACAGGCTTTCGTCACAATAGCCAGCAAGACAACATGGTAAAGCACACTTCTATTATGCACACTGTGTTAACAAATCTTAACCCTTATCCTATTGAATAAATTAAGCCACACCCATTGCAAACTATCAACCAATCAAATTACTTGCTTTAATGTATTTGTTTAATTCACAAACTGCATGGCAAATAGTGTAGATCCTGATCAGATGGCTTCTGAAGTTCTTCAGAAGCCATCTGAACTGGATCTACACTGTTTGTAAAGTTATGGGTTGTCATGTTCAGCAGGAAAAAGGATGAAAGTTTATTGTTGTAGGATGAGTTCAGTCACCTCGTACAGATGTGGAACATTCAGAGAAGTCAGGCATTGGAGCGAGCTTTGAGCAAGATTCTGTATCCTCAGCTTGAGAAAGAATTACGGCTCAAACTGGTAGCTGAGGCTAAAGACGGTATCACAAAGGTAAATTTTAGTTTTTGTCAGTTCTATGGGTAAATGGTACACTAACATGGTGGAAAAGATTTTTTGATTAAGCCTCAATCAGTGAAGGACCCACTTATCGGGGCTTGGAGAAGTAGATTGGACTGCATGGTGTTTCCACACAGAGCCGAAACCAACTGCACATGAGTACTGATGAATGCTTAGAGGGTCTAAGGCTGCCCAGGAAAAGTGGTGAGAGTCCGCCCATGCATATAAACCCTATTGGTTTCATTTAGTGAGATGGCTTGAGATGTCCTTTCATCTCAGTGGTGGGTAAAAGTCCCACAAAATTGGAAACATCACCAAAATGACCTAAATCGTGTTGAGGGGGATGTTAAACCTCAAATTAAACAAACAAACAATCATTGAAACTGCCAGAAATATTGAAGGTGTTCTTAATTTTTACGTTGTTTTGGATATAATAGAACTAGGAAATTGTTGACAAAATATATACAGTTGAACCTCAATGACTCAAACACCTTCTGGGACCATGAAAAAATGTTCGAGTCAGGGGGAGTTCGAGCCATCAAGGTTTGATCTTAAAGCCAGGTCAGCAGGCATCATATGGACATCTTTTCAGTTTTCTTCAAAATAAATATATGCTGTGTGTACGCATTAGAATCACCTCATCGAGGCGATTCTAATGAGTTAACACAGCATGCATTTTTAAGACCAATAAGACTATAATCCCAAATATATTTATATTTGTAGTTATGCAAATCTTTTCTTACGGACACAGGAACGAGATCAAAACAGCCATTGCTACCGAGGCCGGATCAAACGGGTATTTGGCAAACAGTGCAGGCCCAGATCAGACCCCACAAAATGCGGAGTCTGACCAGGGCCTACAGTGTTTACAAAAATTTCAGCCATTTTCCAAATAAATTTTGAAAAAAAAAACAAAAAAAAAACACAACCTGTAACCCCTAAATTTTGAAATGGACTCCTGCTATATATAACAAGGAAGATCAAAAAGGATCAACTAACAACTCTGTTGGCTCATGTTATAGTCTTTCAAAATGCAGTGAGACGTGACTGCACTTTAAATTTTGGACTATTCCGCGTTTTAGGTAAATCGCCTTCAGTTTGGATTTTATATTGGTCGATTTAGTTTTACTGACGGACGTACTGCATCATATAAACCACTTGGCTACGACTTCTGCATTATGGCATTATCAAAACTTATTTATAATTATAAAATCATGTGAAAAAAGAACTCCGAAACCTGATTCCCCTAAAACATGAAACAGTCTTGTCACGCTTGAACGTTGAACTCTCAAAGGTCGTTGATAAACTATATCTGCAGTTATGGCAATGTTTTCCTTCGGAAGCAATAACAAGTTTGAAAGAGCCACTGTAAACAAAGCATCAGTGTTTGAGCCATCAACATTTTAATGAAGAATGCTGTAACATGTATTTGTAGGCATGTTGTAGAAAGCTGTACAACTGGCTGAAGGTTGCCCCCTACCAGGCCGATCAGCAGATGGAAGACGACTATGATTATGATGATACCGGGGGCGTCAGGGCATTAGGCATAGCCTACTCTCAGGATAGGTGAGTCCAGTCATAGACCCTGATAATAAGGAGCAATGTGGCCATTTAAGGGGAATGGGAACACCTGACAGATTTTGCTGCCATTTTATGAAAGGAGACAACTTTTGGAACTTCCTGTTCGCTTTTCTATAAGCCCGGTCCCAGTGAAAAAGGGGTCTACTCTTAAAGGAAAGAATTTGCTCCTCAGGAGCAAATTCTTTCCTTTAAGAGTTGACCCCTATTGACATGGGAGACAAAAATACCTTGCAGGAGTTGCCTCCCCTTAAGGTGTATCCATTCCCCTTAAAGGAAATTTTACTCTATTTCTTAGAAACATATGATGTGGGTACTTGTAAGAACCACCTTGATGAAGAATTCTAACAAGTACCCACAACATGTTTTTCTATGGACAAATGATAAAAAATGATTCCCAAATTACCCTCTGTACTGCTTTAACCCATTTTGCACTGGAAACCCCAAAACGGGTACCCTGGCAAACAGTGCAGGCCAAGATCAGACGCCACAGAATGCACTGTTTGCGAAAAGTTCAGCCATTTTTTAAACAAATTTTGAAGAAAACACAACCTGACACCCCTAAATTTTGAAATGGACTCCTGCTTTTGTTTGTTTGATTTTAGTTTAACGTCCCCGTCAACACTGTAAAACGGTGCTTCCAATTTCGTGGGACTTTTACCCGACATTGAGTGATGACCTCTCATGCCCTGCCACTCAATGAAACCAATAGGCTTTATAAGCATGGACGGCTTAGCTTGGACAGGCTTAGATCCTCTAAGGGGCTTACCAGTACTCTTGTGCGGGTCAGTTACAGCTCTGCGTGGAAGCATCATGCAGCCCATCTATTTCTTCAAGCCCCAATGGGCGGGGGCCGTTGGACTCGTGCTATATATAAGGATGAAGATTCCATTTGGTACAAAAAGGGTGAAATCTGAAACTATGGTAGTGTTCAGTTTTAATTAGCTCACCTGTCACGTAAAGACAAGGTGAACTTTTGTGATCACTTTTCGTTCGTCGACCGTGCGTCTGTAAACAATTTCTTCAAACGACATTTCCTAAACCACTGATCAGATTTTTACCAAACTTCACAGGAATGATCCTTAGGTGGTCCCCTTTCAAAGTTGTTCAAATGGTTCCGGTCCGTTGCTTATCTAGGTCACAGGAGCCAAAAATAGATTTTTTTAGCCAAAAACTTAAAAAATCTTCTCTGAAACCAGGTCTTTGATATTTGGTATGAAGCTTCATCTAGTGGATCCCTACCAAGATTGTTCAAATTATAGTGCTGGGGCCAAAAATTCCCCTGCCCTGGGTCCCTTTGATTTTACATAGGATAATATAGGGAAAATCTTTAAAAGTCTTCTTCTCTGAAACCGCATGGACCCCTACCAAGATTGTTCAAATTATAGTGCTAGGGCCAAAAATGCCCCTGCCCCGGGTCCCTTTGGTTTTACATGGGCTTATATAGGGAAAATCTTTAAAAATCTTCTTCTCTGAAACCGCAAGGCCCAGGTCTTTGATATTTGGTATAAAGCTTCATCTAATTGATCCCTACCAAGATTGTTCAAATTATAGTGCTGGGGCCAAAAATTCCCCTGCCCTGGGTCCCTTTGATTTTACATAGGATAATATAGGGAAAATCTTTAAAAGTCTTCTTCTCTGAAACTGCATGGACCCCTACCAAGATTGTTCAAATTATAGTGCTAGGGCCAAAAATGCCCCTGCCCCGGGTCCCTTTGGTTTTACATGGGCTTATATAGGGAAAATCTTTAAAAATCTTCTTCTCTGAAACCGCAAGGCCCAGGTCTTTGATATTTGGTATAAAGCTTCATCTAATTGACCCCTACCAAGATTGTTCAAATTATAGCCCTTAGGCCAAAAATGCCCCCGCTCCAGGTCCCTTTTACATAGACTTATTCAGGGAAAATCTTGAAAAATCGTCTTCTCTGAAACAACAAGGCCTAGGTCTTTGATATTTGGTATGAAGCTTCATATAGTGGACCTCTACCATGATTGTAAAAATTATAGCCCTGAGAACAAAAATGCCCCTGCATCGGGGGCCCTTTGGTTTTACATAGACTTATATTGGGAAAATCCTTAAAAATCTTCTTCTGTGAAACCACAAGTCCTAGGTCTTTGATATTTGGTGTGATGTTTCATCTAGTGGACCTCTATCAAGATTGTTCAAATTATAGCCCTGGGGCCAAAAAAGCCCCCTCCCGAGACCCTTTGGTTTTACATAGACTTATATAGGGAAACCGCAAGGCTCATGTCTTTGATATTTGGTATGGAGCTTCATCTAGTGGACCTCTACCAAGATTGTTCAAATTATAGCCCTCTGGCCACATGTCTCCGCCCGGGGCCCTTTGGTTTTACATAGACTTATATAGAGATAATCTTTGAAAATCTTCTTCTCTGAAACAGCAAGGCCCATGTCTTTGATATTTGGTATGAAGCTTCATCTGGTGGACCTCTATCAAGATTGTTTAAATTATAGCCCTGCCTGAGGCCAAAAATGCTCCCGCCTCGGGGCCATTTGGTTTTACATAGGCTTATGTATGGAATATCATTAAAAAAAAAAATCTTCTCTGAAACCGCAAGGCCCAGGTCTTTGATATTTGGTGTGTAGCTTCATCTAGTGGACCTTTGCCAAGATTGTTCAAATTATAGCCTTTGCTGATATTTGGTATGAAGTTTCACCTTTTTAGACCTCCCTCAACAATATGCACATTATAGCCCTGGGGTCAATAATGGCCCTCCCTGGGGCCCACTAACTTGTTACTCTATGGATCAGGTGAGCAATCCAGGGCCATCATGGCCCTCTTGTTTATTATAGGAACAAATTTCATTTTTGTGGATTTTAGCGACTGTAAATATGGCAAATATACTTTTATATAAATATTTTTGCTGAAAGCTGCTCACATTTTTTCAGCAAAAATACCACTGTATTACATATTTGACATACGAGGATAGTTAACATTTTACCAGCTAACGAGCTTGTTAAGCCAACAGTGTATTGAACAACTCTGCCCAGATTACAGGGAAACAAATAGAAAGTTATGAAAACTGACAGAAAATATGTCAGTAGTATGGTTGCCTAGATGGCACAGACAGATAAATGTTCCACCTGTGATAGGAGGACACAGGTTCAATCGCAAGTGGGTCGGCAACATTCATTTGTGGAGATTGATCTTCAAATATTTCTATGGTCATTCTTTCCGCATCATTACCGTGGTTCGAGCCTTGCTCGGGTCACATGTGAGACGCCAAGTTCTGAAACTGAAGGTCAGGTGATTTTTCTCCGGGTACTCCGGTTTTTGCCCACCTCTGATAAATGATCGGCTCGATATGAGTGAAATAATCTTGAAAGGGCTGTAAAACCAAAACCCCCCAAAAAATTCTTTCCGCAAGGTCGGCAACATTCTTTCATGGAGATTGATCTTGAAATATTTTCTGCAGTCATTCTTAAACTTCTGCTGATTCAAGAAGGTCAGTTGTCAGCTCCCGGGGAAAGAATATGCACTGTACTGGTTATCTTTTTATTTATAAACATAGAAACAGACAAGATGGGTATTTGGTGATAACTGAAGGATGATTAGTGTCAGATTTTCATAAAATCTCAGTTGTGGGTATCATTAGAAACCCCTCTTCAAGGCTGTTCCAATGAGTACCCACAACATAGATTTATGTGGAGAAATAAGGAAAACTATCCTGCAGTTTTCACCAAATACCCACCTTATCCGTTGCTGTGTACAAGCCTGCCCAGGAAAGGTGTGGTTAGATAAACTGTCAGACTCGACATGACCTTTGTATTGTAGACCAGCCATCAGGGGAGGCAACTCCTTCAAAAAATTTTTTCTGTCTCCCATGTCAATAGGGGTCAACTCTTAAAGGTTCTTTTCTTTTAAGAGGAGACCCCTTTTTTGTGGGACATAGTTTATAGAAAAGCGAACAGAAAGTCCTGACAGTTGTCTCCCTTTAAAAAATGGCAGAAAAACTGCCAGGTGTACCCATTCCCTTTAACTCCAATCAGAAGTATGTATTTCTGAGAATGTTTCTGTTCGTTCCAGAGATATGACTGGTTTTGGTGCTCTCGTTAATGGTGAGGGGGAAGTAACTGACTTTTTACGACTACAGAATCTGACAAAAAGAGCTCGCTCCTGGAGGCAGATGGAAAGAGAAGAGAAGGTATGTTGCTTGTAGTTATTTTAATCTCTTTACCCGATAGTTATTTTCATCACATTATCAGTCAGCTTAGGCTCCATTGTGCTTCCATGCAAAGCTTAATCTGACAAAACTTTTGAGTACTGGTAAACGGCTTGGTAGGACTTGAGATGTCATTTAGTCAATACTAATTTATTTTGGTTTGATTGCGATGAAAGCTTCAAGCTTATTGAATCGCTCTCGAACACTCATTCGGCATGTTTTCATGCGCGCGCGAGAGAGAGAGGCAGTGCCTTTTACACCACTGCTAACCATTTACACCTTGGTGGAGTTGGGTAATGTCATTTCATCTCAATGTCTGGTAAAAGTCACACAAAATCGGAAGCATCACCTCCGAATTGACTTAAATTATAGTATTGACAGGGACATAAATCCTCTGACAACACAAACAAAATCATCACATTTACTTCTTTGTATTGAATACTGTAAAAACACTGTGTTATAAGGAAAAAGTCTGGTCTACCAGGAAATAAATTTTCATTTCAAATTGAAAGCATTTTGTGTACTTTAAAGGACCCCCACAATGAGGGGGCTCTAACGAGCACCCACATTCTGTGTTAATGAGAGCTGGTGAGAAACTTTCAAACATAAAGTTTCACCCGAAAATGTGATTACAGAAGCCATGAAAGAAGGCTTTTTCTTGCTGACAAGATTAGAATATCCAGCATTTCCATAGGGTATAAAAATTCTTTTCCCACCCTAATCTCGCCAACCTTATCATATCCTTCTGTGCACTAGTGCAACACATATAAATAAAGTAGTTAAAAATGATGATAAAATTATCATACGCTATACTTGTAACATTCCTGGAAAGTAAATACAAACTTTAACCCTTATCTCGGTGATCACGACCACCCCTACATTTGTAAAGCGTGTAGATAAAGATCAGATGGCTTCTGAACAAGCCACATATGGAGTTAAGGCCACATATACCGGGCTGAAAATTACAAAGCAAAATGTCTCTATTCCTGCTAGTCAGTGGCTTATTGATCCACTTCAAAAACTGTAAGGGACTGTGCATGACTTAAAATAAATGAATTTTTCAGCCATTTTGCAAAGGGAGACAACTTTCAGGACTTCCTGTTTGCTTTTCTATAAACTGTCCCACGGAAAAAGGGGTCTACTCTTAAAGGAAAGAATTTGCTCCTCAGGAGCAAATTCTTTTCTTTAAGAGTTGACCCCTATTGACATGGGAGACCAAAATACTTTTGAAGGAGTTGTCTCCCTTGAAGATGTATCCATTCCCCTTAAAAAAAGTATTGCGTCTAACATAGAATAAAGAATTCATGTGAATATATATCTTTTCCCCTAAAATGACTTTTCCGTGATTTTCAGGAAAAGGATATGGAGAAATTGAAGGAGTTCATAGAGAGCAAAAAGCCTCATGTGATAGCTGTAACAGCCGAGAACCAGTAAGTACTGGAAATAACGGTTTTTGTAAAGTAAAAGCCCCATGTGATAGCTGTAGCAGCCAAGAAACATTAAGTACTGTAAATAATGGTTTTAATAGGTAAGTGATAGCTGTAACAGTTGAGAACCATTAAGTACTGTTGAGAACCATTAAGTACTGTAAATAATGGTTTTGTAAAATAAAAGCCCCATGTGATAGCTGTAGCAGCCGAGAACCATTAAGTACTGTAAATAATGGTTTTAATAAATAAGTGATAGCTGTAACAGTTGAGAACCATAAAGTACTGTAAATAATGGTTTTGTAAAGTAAAAGCCCATGTGATAGCTGTAACAGCCGAGAACCATTAAGTAAGTTATAAATATTGGTTTTGTAAAGTGAAAGGTCCATGTGATAGCTGTAACAGTTGAGAACCAGTAAGTACTGTAAATAATGGTTGTAAAGTAAAAGCCCCATGTGATAGCTGTAACAGTTGAGAACCATTAAGTACTGTAAATAATGGGTTTGTAAAGTTAAAGCCCCATGTGATAGCTGTAACAGCCGAGAACCATTAAGTACTGTAAATAATGTTCTATAAAGTAAAAGCCCCATGTGATAGATGTATTCAGCTGAGAACCAGTAAGTAATGTACACAATGGTTTTGAAAAGTAAAAGCCTCATGTGATAGCTGTAATAGCTGAGAACCAGTGAGTGAGTGTTGTAAACATAGGAAAAATAAAAGCCACACGTGATATCTGTAACAGCTGGGAAGCAATAAGCACTGGCAATCAAGCTGGCATCTACACTGTTTCCCATTGTCACAGGGTTTGAGCCCAGTCCATGTTTTACAGGTAACCCTCTGACAATACAGTGACAAGAATACTGCAGCTATAAATAATCTTTACCTAGATTTTGTACATAGCAATATGGCAATATGTGTGTGTGTGTGTGTGTATGTGTGTGTGAGAATTCGGGTTTAATGTAGCTTTCAACAATTTTTCAGTCATATCACGACAGTGTCTGGTTGCGACAGGGAGCTCAATGCTCACTTTTATAGTGCTGCCTCACTGAATTATCATGTCAAAGACACATTACATGATACCACACCCAGTCACATTATCCTGACACTGGGTAGACAAGTCCTAGCTCTACCCCGTAAATCTGAGTGCCAAGCGAGGAGCAGCTAGTACCATTTTTAACAACTTTGGTATGTCGCGGCCCGGGATCGAACCCGTGACCTCCCGTTCCCCATAGCAGACACTCTACCAACTGAGCTATCAGGGCCGGTCAAATGGCAATATGTGGACAACAGGAGGCAGGAAGCTTTGGCAGTATTACCTTAAAAATCCTAAAACTATGTACGCCTTGAGGACTTGCTATAATTCTCCTAAAATTGTAACAGCTGATCCAGCAAGGAGTCCAAAAGGTGCAGACAGAATGACAATCAGGGTAGACCTGATCAGACTGCTCCAGGAGCAGTCTGATCTGGGTCTGCACTGTTTGCTTAGGCCCTGTCCCAATATTTAGGATCATCATGGTAGTAACTTTAGGTCAATTGATAAAAAGAAAGACAAAAAATGAGTTGCTGTGTAAAATGGGTCTGCTTTTTAAGGAAAGAAGTGTCTCCTCAGGAGCATTTTCTTAACTTTCAGAGCAGACCCCAGTTGACTGAAAATTGTTGATTTGGAGTTTAATGACCCACTCAACATTATTTAGGTCATATTGAGCCATTCAGTCTACCTAACCACACTTCCTGGGCAGGCCTTTACATAAGCTGTTATGCATTACAGTGCATCTTTTTTCCCCAGAAACTTAACTCCCGCCCATAGGGGCTTGAAGAAATAGATGGGCTGCATGATGCTTCCACGCAGAGCTGAAACCGGTAAACCACTTAGAGGATCTAAGCTTGCCCAGGCAAAGCGGTGGGAGTTGGACTGTCCATGCTTATAAACCCTATTGGTTTCAATGGGCGACAGGGCTTGAGATGTCATTTCATCTCAATGTCAGGTAAAAGTCACACAAAATTAGAAGCAACATCTCCAAAATGACCTATATAGTTTTGAAGGGGACGTTAAACCTCAAATCAAAAAAAATTTCCCCAGAAACTCAACAACTGCCATTCTTGAAGCAGGGAGAGAATGACTTGAAAATATTGCATGATCAGTCTCCAATCTGCACAAAAGAAAGTAGCTGACATGCAGGTATCAAACTGTCGACCTGATTACCAGGACATCACAGGTTTGATACCATTGGGGTCGGCAAGATTCTTTCGTGGAGATTGACAGGGTGGTTGGGTGACACAAAGTTGATGTGTATCTTACGTCACTGGGGCGACCAACTGATATTGGCTTACAGTTGGAAAAGGCCTGCTGTCTGTGCAGCAGGTAATGGTAGTGGGGGATTGTGGTTGTTTCTTATGTTTCTACACTTCCATTCATTTTCCTCTTTCTCCTCTGTCCCTCACTTTCATCTCCTCTACTATCTGTGCTATCTCTTTTCTCCCTTTCCCTGGGCGACGACTCAAAGTGACCCACAAGGGTTGACATATGGTTACCTGCCGTATCTCATTTCCTTTGATTTTTTTCGTTGTTAAATTTCAGTAATGCATTAATGATCATAGAAGATATTAAGACCGTGATCACAGAGTTGGAACAGGAGCAGCAGATGGCGCCTATCAACGTAGAACTGGTAGATAATGAGTTAGCTATGGTGTATGAGGGAACATCAAAAGCTGAGGTAATGTGCTCTCAGCTACATTTGTGTTGTGTAGCATCATTAAACATTTAATAGAGGAACTTACATGAGTGGTCGTTTCATATGAAAAACAACAGAAAGTCATTGTTATTTATTAATAATTCACAGTCTGTCCTCAAACAACATACGCTCATCATGATAAAAAGATAATTTCTTGGAGTATTATCCTAATATTATTCACTGTTTCCATACAGGTAGATCTGGGTGAATATGCCTGTATTTGATGGGTCCTCCTTGTTTAGGAAAACTGCAATTATTTCACCCTTATCTTGCTGAGTATTCAGTTTAGCCACACCCATTTCTGACTTTGAACCAATCAGATTACTTCATGTAATTTATTCTTACAAATCCATGAACTTCATGTCAAACAGTGTAGATCCTGATCAGATGGCTTCTTCAGAAGCCATCTGATCTGGATCTACACTGTTTCCAAAGATAGGGGTTGTCGTGAACACTATGATAAGAGTTAAAATAACCTAATCAATTTTACCTCCATTTTAGGAAGAGTTCAGAGAGTACCCACGAGTTCTTAGACATGCTGTATCAGTGGCTAGGAGAATTCAGGACCCATTGATTGAGTTTGCTCAACTTTGTAACCAAGATGAGGATATACTTTGTCTCAAGTATCATCCTATGCAGGTATGTTCTGTTATTTTCAATACACAGTCAGAACAAAAATCAATTATATGCACAACAAGGAATATTTTGGGGACAAAAGAAAATGTCAGTTTTGGGTATTACTTCTGAAATAGGGGCCACTTTTCACCCTTCCAACCCTGTAGGTCGGCACAGATACCTATGCAAACAGTCTAAATCCAGATGAGACTGGCCAGCCTTGGTAACTCAGTCTGATGCATGTCTCCTTATGATAACACACCTGTGTCATAGTGCATTTTTTCACAGCTCAAAAATGTCTACCTTCTACTGAAAATCTGTGATATTTTCCTTGTTTAAGTTGTAGGTGCTCGTTAGAACCACCTCAGTGCCAAACCAGGAACATTCTTCTGTAGAGATTGATATTGAAACTGATCCTGAACCTTTTCAGTTGTTGTTCTATCTCTTCTGCTGATTCATTCAAGAACAGCAGTTGTCAGAGTCTTGTGATTAATCAGGGCTTGGAGAAATTCATTGGACTGCAGAGCTGAAACCGACCACACACAAGAACTGGTAAACTGCTTAGAGGGTTAAGCCTGCCCTGGCAAAGTGGTGTGATTCGGACTATCCCTACATTCAGACCTTCTAGGTTTGTTTGGGCGGTCCCACAAAACTGGAAGCAAAGTCTCCAAAATGACCTAAATAGTGTTGAGGGGAATGTAAAACCTCAATTCAAACAAACAAACAGTTTCTCACGAAGACTTCGCACTGCACTGTGTACCCAGAAAAACTGTGGTCAGGTAAAGTGACCTGTCGATAAAGCCTAAATATTGTTGACTGAGAGGTTAAACTTATCTTATCGGGATCTTCACTGTCTACTATCCTGTTAAAGATTTTGACGCAGCTCAAGTTTACAAGAATGAACATGTACAAATAAAAAGCCGGAAGAGACACTTAAGATGCAGAAAGGGTAAAGGAAAGGTTATGCTACTTCTGAGATTAGCCCATTTGATAGGGATGAAAATATTTTAGGTGATCGGTCATTTCTTTACATACATACCTGATTAACAATTGCCTCCATATAAGAGAAATACAGTCGAACTTCAATGGCTCGAACACCTTTGGGACCTCGAAAATCTGTTCGAGACAGGGGTAGTTCGAGCCACTGAGGTTACTGTCAGGAAGCATAACAAGATACTTTTAGACATCTTTTCAGTTTCTATAATGAAAATGTATGCTGTGTGTACTCATTAGTACACACAGCATACATTTGCAAGATAAAAGACTAAAATCTCCTTAATTATCCCCCACTATTTCTTATGTAGAGGATTTCGCTAGGGGCTCAAGAATGGGTTCGACTCAGCCATGGTAAATGAGCCATTGGTGTTCGAGCCATCGAGGTTCTACTGTACTCTTGGTAGGGCCATAAAATCCAAATACAAGAACAAAACAACAAAGTGGAAGATATCTCTCATCATAACATCATTTCATAGACTTTTATTTAACCCTTATCTTGCTGTTCTTGACAACTCCTAACTTTGCAAACAGTGTAGATACAGATCAGATGGCTTCTGAAGAATCAAAGAAGCCATTTACACTGTTTGTGATGCAGTTTGTGAATTAAACAATTACATTGTATCAAGTAATTTGATAAGTTTATAGCCAGCAATGGGTGTGACTAAATCAGTTTATTCAGCAGGATAAGGGTTAATTTTGGGAAATTGTCGCCAATAGATATGATGCAAACTGTCATAAATCCCTTTTTATAAAATGTCACTAGTGTGTGGTCTTTTGTCATGTGACCAGAAGGCATATTTTCTGTATGTTAGTGGGGGTGGTTGGGTGAGGCAAATGTGATGTGTGTCTTGCGTCACTGGGGTGTCAAACTGATATTGGCCTACAGTTGGGCAAGGCTTGCTGCCCTTGTAGCAAGTAAGCAGGAAAGGGTAGATGGGCAGCACTGTTACTTCATCTGTCTCTACACTTCCATTCATTTTCCTCTTTCTCCTCTGTCCCTCACTTTCATCTCCTCTACTATCTCTTCTATCTATTTTCTCCCTTTCTCTGGGAGATGACACAAAATGACCCACAAGGGTTGACTTGTCGTTAAACCCAAAACAATCAATCCAATCTGTATGTTACAGGATGTGTTACCAAAAGAAGATCTGTTAAGTGCTCTTTATCTGGAGTTTATCAACCGAGTTAACGAGGTCGGCGTTGACGTGAATAAAGCTGTGTCAAACCCTCACACTGCTGCTCTGGTGCAATTTATCTCTGGTCTCGGACCTAGGAAAGGTGGTGCTCTTCTCAAGGTTTGTATAAAAAAACAAACTATTGTTGTGGGGAATGTTTTTACCTTCAAGGGAGACAAATCTTTCAAAAATATACTTTCTCCCTGTCAGCAGGGGTCTGCTCAAGGAAATGTTCATTCTATAGTGAAAATTGATCATGAAATATTTTCTAAGGCCATTCTCCTTTAAGCTTAACCCTTGTCCTGCTGAATATTCATATATGCCACACCCACAACCGATTATCAACCAATCAGATTACTTCATGCAAATTATTGCAACAAATTCACAATCTGAATGGCAAACAATGTAGATCCTGATCAGATGGCTTCGTCAGAAGCCATCTGATCTGGATCTTCATTGTTTGAAAGATAAGACATATCCGGGATCAGCAGGACAAGGGTTAAGGGGAATGGATGTACCTGGCAGATTTTTCCTCCATTTTTCAAAGGAAGACAACTTTAGGGACTTCCTGTTTGCTTTTCTATAAGCCCTTTCCTGCCCTATTGACATGGGAGACAAATATACTTTTGCAGGAGTTGCCTCCCCTGAACATGTATCCATTCCCCTTAAGAAGGGCAGTTGTCAGTTTCTGGGAGAAAGAATGTGCACAGTATCACTTATGTGTAAGCCTGTCCAGGGAAAGTGTGGTTAGGTAAAGTGACCAGCTCTGTATGACCTGAATGGTTTTGACTTGGCCATTAAACTCAGACAAGCAAAAGAAGCCTTAAGTCAAGTGAAGTCGAAGATTTATTTGAGGTAAGCAAGAGTACAAAATACAAGATGAACTCTAGTGAGTGGATTGCTGATTATACCCCTGGCATACGAAGTATGCCATGGGGGTATATAGTTTTTGTCTATTCCGTCTGTCTGTGTGTCCGTAAACAATTATTTTGTGTCAAAGATATCTCAGGAACTGCTTCACATAGAAACTTGAAATTTTGCACACATGATCAGTATGACTACTTGTATTGTTGGAAAGAAAATAAGGGCCAAGGGGTTAGGCCTTTTAGAGTTATTTCCCTTTGTAGTTCTTGCTGTTTAATAGTGTATATTTTTATTTTGTGTCAAAGATTTCTCAATAACTACTGTACATAGAAACTTGAAATTTTGCAAACATGATCAGTATGACTAGTTGTATTGTGGGAAAGAAAATAAGGGCCAAGGGGTCAGGCCTTTTAGAGTTATTTCCCTTTGTAGTTCTCGTTTCAGCTGAGGTGATGGCACTGGCCGGGGGTATACGTGCCCCACTGGTCTAGTTAACAAGAGTGTTTGTTTGAATTGAGATCTAACGTCCCTGTCAACACTATTAAGGTCATTTTGGAGACGTTGCTTCCAGTTTTGTGGGACTTTTACCTGACATAGAGATGAAATGACATCTCAGTCTCTGTCACCCAATGAATCCAAAAGGCTTATATGCATTGGACAGTCTGACTCGCATCACTTTGCCTGGGCAGGCTTAGTCTTTCTAAGAGGTTTACCAGTACTCGTGTGTGGTCGGTTTCAGCTCTGGATGGAAGCACCATGCAGCCCAATCTATTTCTCCAAGCCCCGATGGGCAGGGGTGAGATTAACAAGAGGATAAAATTAACACTCAAGATGCAGAGAAAATGAAAATGTTGTTTGTTTATGTCATCTGCTGCATCTTCTAAATTTAAAAACTATTTTTGCATACAGTGTGGACCCTGATCAGACTGCCCCTAGAGGAGCAGTCTGATCAGGGTCCACTTTGTTTGCAACCATGTCTTTTAATCCGGCCTCTGTAGCTCAGTCGGATGCACATGTGACTGGTGATCAGGACGCAGGTTCAATACCTGCCGGGGTCAGCAAAATTCTTTTTTGGAGATTGATCATGAAATCTTTTCTATGGTTATTCTCTCCCTTCCGCTGATTCAAGAAGGGCAGTTGTCAGTTTCTGGCGAAAGAATTTGCACTGTACTGGTTAACCCCTTACATATAAGTTCCAGGAAAAGTTTGGATAGGTAAACTGACCGGCTCAAAAATGATCTAAAAATGTTGACTGGGCAGTTAAACTCCAATACAAACAAACAAAACCATGTCTCTTAAGCCTTTCTGTACTAAATGGAATCTACCCCCATATAAATAGCAGAGTCCATTTCAAAATTCAGGGGTGTCAGGTTGTGTTTTCTTCAAAATTTATTCAAGAAAAAAGGCTGAATTTTTTGCCAACAGTGTAGGCCCTGATCAGACGCCCCGTTCTGCGGCGTTTGATCTGGGCCTGCACTGTTTGCCAAGGTACCCCCTTAGGGGTTTCTTGTACTGAATGGGTTAAAATAACCACCAGACAACAAAGCAGACAAAAGTAGTTATTATTATGATTGTCATCTTAACCCTTCTCTTGCTGAATATTCAGTTAAGCCACACCCATTTCTGACTTTGAACCAATCAGAATACTCGATGTAATTAATTCCTACAAATTCATAAATTGAATGTCAAACAGTGTAGATCCTGATCAGATGGCTTCTTCAGAAGCCATCTGATCTGGATCTACACTGTTTGCAAAGGTAGGGGTTGTAGTGGACAGCATGATAACGGTTAATGGTTATGAGGTGTAAAACAGATGTAAAATAAATTGAATTATACATATTTAATTAGTTGTAATTGGGCCAGGCTATGGTAATTTTGACTTGATATTGAATATAAGATGTAAAGATTAAATGAAATAGATAGTGTATTCCAATCTTAAGTTCAAAAAGGCAAGGAGCACATACAATTTAGTTCAAAAAGGCAAGGAGCACATACAATGTTAAGTTCAAAAAGGCAAGGAGCACATACAATGTTAAGTTCAAAAAGGCAAGGAGCACATACAATCTTAAGTTAAAAAAAGTAAGACTATGAGAAGAATCAAAGAACATTTTATGAATTAAGGGGAAAGGGAACACCTTCAGGGGAGGCAACTCCTGAAAAAGTATTTTTGTCTCCCATGTCAATAGGGGTCAACTCTTAAAGGAAAGAATTTGCTCTTGAGGATCAAATTCTTTCCTTTAAGAGTAGATCCATTTTTCAGTGGGACAGGGAACAGGAAGTAACAAAAGTTGTCTCCCTTTGAAAAATGGTGGAAAAATATGCCAGATGTTCCCATTCCCCTTAACAGAAGCCTCCGTGGTTAGTGGTTATGCTACTCGCCTTGTAAACTAGGGATCGCAGGATCGAACCTGGGCTTCTCCAGACTTTCGGATGAGTCTTTAAACCGAGGTCCCGTCTCCGTATGACCTTAGCTGTTGGTGGGACGTAAAACTCAAACACTCACTCACTCCCATTCCCCTTAAGTTAATGAAAGTTAAATTCGGTAGTTACTGTAAAAATCCCCAGAATTTCGGACACGTTGTGGACATGCAGTAATTCTCCTCAAATTTTAGCAAATTTGTTTCATGATCCAACAAGGAGTCCAAAAAGTGCTGATGGAATGTTAAACAGTGTAGAGCAGTCAGATCTGGATCTGCACTGTTTGCTTAGGCCTGTCTGTGCCAATATTTAAGATCCGTACAGTAATAGTTGGTAAAATAATTTAAAAAAAAGGAACTTTAACTAAAGCGGGTGAATCTTGTGAGCCTTTAAACCCAGGACCTGTCTCTATATGACCTTAGTTGTTGATGGGACATAAATCTTAAAAAAAAAATATTACATAGCTGAAGCAGTTAAGCAAAAGTATCGAGAACTCTTTAGACAAAATGAATCAAACACAACACATGTTGGTCTGTAGGCTATACAGATTGTCCACACTTGCTGGCAACCGACATGGCTGGATTGTCCACATTTGCTGGGAACCGACATGGCTGAACTAAAATGAGCATATAATAACAGCAACCTTCCCTTATAAGGCACTTATCAGACTGCCGTTGCTCACATCATAAAGTGGGCTTAACTTTTTTATGCAAGAGGACTTCTGGTGTTTTCTATCATTTGAGCTTGGGCATGACAAACCTACAATAAGACTTGTGTGCCCAACAAAGACTCAGATCAGCCTGCGCATCTGCGCAGTCTGATCAGAGTCTTTGTTGTGCGGTCTAAGGATAGCTTAAGGCCCAATGCTCCTACATGCAGCATGTCTCTGGTCAGACTATATGGATGCGCAGGCTGATCTGATTCTTTGCTGTGCATACATATAAGTTGTAGGAAATGCTGTGCCCCGGCTCATTTCTCTCTTTTTCTTCCCATGCAGACACTGAGACAGTCGAGTAGTCGTCTAGAGAACAGAACTCAGCTGGTGACATTGTTCAGGATGGGTCCCAAAGTGTTCATCAATAGTGCTGGCTTTATCAAGATTGACACTAACAGTATTAGTGACAGGTATGTACATAAAAAAAACTTCTGTGGTGTAGTGGATAAGCTACTCGCCTTATAAACCAGGGGTGGTGGGCTCGATCCCAGGCTTCTCTCCAAACTTTAGGATTGGTCTTGAAATCGAGGTCCCGTCTCCGTATGACCTTTGCTTTTCATGGGAGGTAAAACTCAGACACTCATATACAAACCTGCCAACAATTTACTTCACCCATGTTGTGCCAAATGGTATCTTCCTCCTTATATACAACAGGAGTCCAAATCAAAATGTAGGGGTGTGAGGTTGGGTTTCTTCAAAATTTATTTATTTGGAAAATTGCTGAACGTTTTTAAAAAAAGGGTGGGCCCTCATCAAATGCGAGGTTCTTCAAAATTTATTTAGAAAATGGCTGAAATTTTTGCAAACAGTGTAGGCCTTGATCAGACGCCACATTCTGCTGCGTCTGATCTGAGTGGGCACTGTTTGCCAGTCACCCGTTTTGGGAGTTTCCTGTACAAAATGGGCTAATCTTTAAAGTGCCATGTGGCATTGCATAGCAGACAAGTCTACAATTTATCTGGCTGTTAATCAGAAAAAGTGTCTAGTGAAATTGCTAAGCAGACAACAGTCTAAAATTTATCTGATTTTTTTCTTCAGATGGGGGTGGTTGGGTGAGGCAAAGATGATGTGTATCGTGCGTCACTGGGGCGTCCAACTGATATTGGCTTCCTGCTGTTGTTGCAGCAGGTAAGGGTAGAGGGGGGCTGTTGTTATTTCTTCTGTTTCTAAACTTCCATTCATTTTCTTTTTTTTCTTCTCTGTCCCTCACTTTCATCTCCTCTCCTTTCTCTTTTCTTCCTTTCTCTAGGAGACAACACAAAATGACCCACACAGGTTGATGTGTTGTTAATCAAAAAACATATAATCAGTCATTTATTTTTCAGGCAAAGTCAGACATGACAGCTCGTAAGGCATTCTTGAATTGATGAAATTGCCTATCATCATGCTAACGTTTGTCCTGCTGAATAAATTAATTTAGCTACACCCATTTCTGCCGTTCAACCAATCAGATTACTTGATGTAATTCCTGCAAATTTTTACAAACTGAATGTCAAACAGTGTAGATACTGATCAAATGGCTTCATCAGAAGCCATCTGATCTGTATCTACACTGTTTGCAAAAGGGAGTGCATATTCTAGGTTCAACAGGACAAGGGTAAATATCATGTCTGGGCAGCATATTCTCACAATGGATCCTGTTGAGCTGTCACATAACAAAAGATTCAATAAAACATTCCATAAAATATGTACAACCAGCAAAGATGCAGATCAGCCTATAAATTTATCCACTATGGCAAAACTGGCCATTTATCTCTCTTTGGACGGGCCTCTGTGGCCTAGTTTTTCTCCAGGTACTCAGGTTTTCGCACACCTCTGTTGAATGATCGGCTCGACGTTAGTGAAATTGTACATTTCTTTGTAAGAGAGCTCATTTGATACCCAGAATGAGCCTCCATGGCTTAGTGGGTAAGAGGGATGACTCTTTATCATTAGATTAGATTACATGTTCTATGGAGAGTAAGTGAATAAAATGATACATATCATATGAGCCTTCCATTCCATTTAGGGATTACATGTTCTATGATGGAGTGTAAGTGAATAAAATGATTCATATCATACGAGCCTCCATTCCATTTAGGGATAACATGTTCTATGATGGAGTGTAAGTGAATAAAATGATACATATCATATGAGCCTTTCATTCCATTTAGGGATAACATGTTCTATGATGGAGAGTAAGTGAATAAAGTGATACATACCATATGAGCCCTCCATTCCATTTAGGAATTACTATTCTACAACGGAGAGTAAGTGAATAAAAAGATTCATCTCATATGAGCCCCCAATTCCATTTAGGGATTACATGTTCTATGATGGCGAGTAAGTGAAAAAAATGATACATATCATATGAGCCCTCCTTTCCATCTAGGGATTACGTGATCTATGACAGAGTAAGTGAATAAAATGATTCCTATCATATGAGTTCTCCTTCCATTTAGGGATTACATGTTCTACGACTGAGAGTAAGTGAATAAAATGATTCATATCATATGAACCCGCTTTTCCATTTAGGGATTACATGTTCTATGACGGAGAGTAAGTGAATAAAATGATACATATCATGAGCCCACTGTTCCATTTAGGGATTACATGTTCTATGACGGAGAGTAAGTGAATAAAATGATTCATATCATGAGCACACTGTTCCATTTAGGGATTACATGTTCTATGACGGAGAGTAAGTGAATAAAATGATACATATCATGAGCCGACTGTTCCATTTAGGGATTACATGTTCTATGACGGAAAGTAAGTGAATAAAATGATTCATACACGTATCATACGAGCCTCCATTCCATTTAGGGATTACATGTTCTATGATGGAGTGTAAAGGAATAAAATGATATATATCATATGAGCCCTCCATTCCATTTAGGGTTTGCATGTTCTATGACGGAGAGTAAGTGAATAAAATGATACATATCATATGAGACTCGTATTCATTTAGGGATTACATGTTCTATGATGGAGAGTAAGTGAATAAAATGATACATATCATATGGGCACTCCATTCCATTTAGTGATTACATGTTCTATGACAGAGAGCAAGTGAATAAAATGATTCATATCCTATGTGCCCTCCTTCCATTTAGGGATTACATGTTCTATGATGGAGAGTAAGTGAATAAAGTGATACATATCATATGAGCCCTCCATTCCATTTAGGGATTACATGTTGTATGATCGAGAGTAAGTTAATAAAATGATGCATATCATATGAGCCCTCCATTCCATTTAGGGATTACATGTTGTATGATGGAGAGTAAGTTAATAAAATGATGCATATCATATGAGCCCTCCATTCCATTTAGGGATTACATGTAATGTATGATGGAGTGTAAGTTAATAAAATGATACATATCATATGAGCCCTCCATTCCATTTAGGGATTACATGTTGTATGATGGAGAGTAAGTTAATAAAATGATTAATATCTTATCAGTCCTCATTCCATTTAGGGATAACATGTTCTATGATGGAGAGTAAGTTAATAAAATGATACATATCATACGATCCTCCCGTTCCATTTAGGGATTACATGTTCTATGATGGAGAGTATGGTAATAAAAATGATACATATCATATGAGCCCTCCATTTCATTTAGGGATTACATGTTCGATGACAGAGAGTAAGTTAATAAAATGATACATTTCATATGAGCCCTCCTTCCATTTAGGGATTACATGTTGTATGATGGAGAGTAAGTTAATAAAATGATACATTTCATATGAGCCCTCCTTCCATTTAGGGATTACATGTTGTATGATGGAGAGTAAGTTAATAAAATGATACATAGCTCCAGGTAAGGAGGAGTAATGAGAATAATTTAGGGATAATTTTCTCATATGTTGTGGATGCTTACTAGACTTGATTCTTTGAGGTGATTCTAATAAGTACCCATAACTTTAGTTTCAAACAATGTAAGGGATATTTATAGCCCCGCTTTGAAAAAGTGGGGCTATATTGGATTTGCCATGTCCTTCTGTCATTCCGTAATTCCGTGGTTCCGTTAATTTGTGTTGGCTCCATAACTTTGTATCTGCTTAACATATTTTCATGAAACTTCACACAAATGTTAAACACCATAAGACAATGTGCAGAGCGAAGGAATTATAACTGTGGATTGCCTACTTTTGGAGTTATTGCCCTTTGAACATTTTCCGTAATTCCGTGATTCCGTTAATTTGTGTTGGCTCCATAACTTTGTATCTGCTTAACATATTTTCGTGAAACTTCACACAAATGTTAAACACCATAAGACAATGTGCAGAGCGAAGGAATTATAACTGTGGATTGCCTACTTTTGGAGTTATTGCCCTTTGAACATTGAAAAATGGCAATTTTAATTGTGTCCGCTTCATAACTCGAAAACCGTTTGAGATATTTTTAGGAAACTTCACACAAATGTTAAGCACTATGAGACGATGTGCAGAGCGCAGGAACCATAACTCTGCATTGCTTATTTTTGGAGTTATTGCCCTTTGAACATTGAAAAATGGCAATTTTAACAGTGTCCGCTTCATAACTCGAAAACCGTTTGAGATAATTTCATGAAACTTCACACAAATGTTAAGCACTATGAGACAATGTGCAGAGCGCAAGAACCATAACTCTGGTTTTCGTATTTTCTGTGTGTCTGTCTGTGTGTCTGTCTGTGTCTGTTAACAATTTTCGTGTCCGCTCCATAACTTTAAAACCCATTCACATATTTTCATGAAACTTCACACAAACATTAAACACCATGAGATGGTGTGCAGAGTGCAGGAACCATAACTCTGGATTGCCTAATTTTTGAGTTATTTCCCTTTGAATATTGAAAAATATCAATTTTAGCCGTCTTTGCTCGATAACTCAAAAACCGTTTGAGATAATTTTATGAAACTTCACACAAATGTAAAGCACCATATTATGTGTGCAGAGCGCAGGAACCCAAACTCTGGATTGTCTACTTTTTCAGTTATAGGCTTTTGAATATTAAAAAATGGCAATTTTAACTATGTCCGCTCCATAACCGTTTCTGATATTTTCATGAAACTTCAAATAAATGAAAAGCACCTTGAGATGATGTGCAGAGTGCAGGAACCATAACTCTGGTTTGCCTACTTTAGGAGTTATTGCCCTTTGAACATTTAAAAAGGCAATTTTGACTGTGTCGGCTCCATAACTCACAAACCATTTGAGATATTTTCATGACACTTCACACAAGTGTAAAGCACCATGAGACAATGTGCAGAGCGCAGGAACCCTGACTCTGATTTGCCTACTTTAGGAGTTATTACCCTTTGAACATTGAAAAATGGAAGATGAAATTTAGTATAAACATGGACATTCTGGTAATGTATCATGCTCATTGAAATGAGGGACAAGGGCTCACAACTCTTAGAGTTTTTCCAGACAATGTAAAATTTTCAACAGTTATTTCTTGTTCATAACTGTTTTCTCTGCAGCTTAAATAACTTTCTTCTCTGACAGCGCTGAAGCGGGGCTATAGTCAGATCCTCTGACAGCTCTAGTTTTTTATTGCTCTGTAAAAAAAACATGATATGGGGGTATTTGTCAGAATCACCTCCAAGAGGTGATTCTAATAAGAACCCCTAACTTACGTTTTTCAACGGAAGGCCTGCTGGTTTTTCTCCGGGTTCTCTGGATTTTGCCTACTACTGATTAATGATTGACTCGATATTAGTGATATTGTTGAAAGTACTGTAAAGCCAAAATCCATGTTACTCCTCCGTAGCTGAAGCTATGACGGAATAATGAGACATGTGGGGCCAGTTGTTCAAAACTAACGTCATTAGTTAACAAATCATTAAAATTTGATCATTTAATATAGCAAATATACTAATATTTTTGCTGAAACAATGTGAGTAGCTTTTGTGCATGCAAAAGCTACTAAAATTTTTTCAGCAAAGATTCCAAATTCTAAAATATTAGATATTGTACTTGCTAGTATAGTTAACAGTATGACCACTGACGAGCTCGTAAGGCTAATGATGCGGTGAACAACTGGACCCATATGACAACTAGTTACAGCATTTTGGACCTTGGTAAACATGTTAGTGGCCTGTTCTTGGTCTACACTGTATGTCAAGGTCTGTCTTATCTCAGAGTTAAGGCTATTTACTGTAAAGTACCTTATAAAGAAGTATTTTTATTGCTGTCAATTTTTGTCGAGTCTGCTTTTAACATGGTGCAATATAGTAGTCTGGTGTCCATCAGTTTGTTCTCCCTCCTGCCCAGCGGGGCTTGGAGAAATAGATTGGGCTGCATGGTGTTTCCTCGTAGAGCTGAAACTGACCACACACAAGTACTGGCAAACCGCTTAGAAGTACTAAGCCTTCCCAGGCAAAGCGGTGTGCGTCAATGTCGGATAAAACCCCCACAGAATTAGAAGCAATGTCTCCAAAATTACCTGAATAGTGTTGAAGGGGATGTCAAACCCCAATTCAAACAAACAAACAAACATCAATTTGTTCTCCTGTTCTCTTGCCAAACTGTCAGCATTTGCAGTAACCCTAGCTACGCCAAAAGTTTTGAAGTCCCATACAGAAGCAACTTATACTTTAGCAGAATTCTCGTTAAATTGGAGATTGTTAAATTTGAAATTGAGTTTGTAGGATAATCTTAACAATTGTGCTGTTGAATCGGGATATGCTCTAATATTGCAAACAGTGCAGATCCAGATCAGATGGCTTCTTCAGAACTGGATCTTCACTGTTTATCATTCATTTGGTATGATCAGGGCCTACACTATTTGCAAAAAGTTCAGCTATTTTCCAAATAAGTTTAAAAATAATACAACCTGGCAACCCTAAATTTTGAAAAGGACTCCTGCCATATATAAGGAGGAATATTCTATTTGGCACAAAAAGGGTTAATGGAGAAATAAAAAAAAATATCCCAATTCACCTCAGTATTCCTCCTACTCTTGAATGACATGCTAGAGCCATTAATTTATACTCGTCATGGATGACAGATGAAAATTGCAGCACGTAAAAATAACCTTTAGAATGTACACTTGTATGTATTGTTATTGTTTGATGACGTTTATGGTTCTTTTGATAAGGTTAAAGCATTGTGTCCATTTCAAATTTGTGATTTCATTTGAGCTGACTACAGGGAAACCTACAAAGAATCATGTTTACAGTAAATTTAAAAGCTAACACGGCCCCCGCCCATTGTGACTTGAAGAAATAGATTGGGCTGCATGATGCTTCCATGCAGAGCTGAAACTGACTGGATTTGAGTACTTGTAAACCACTTTAAAAGTCCAAGCCTGTGCAGTCAAAGTGGTCCAGCCTATCCATGCTTATAAACCCTATTGGTTTCATTGGGTGGCAGGGTATGAGATGTCATTTCATCTCAGTGTTGGGTAAAAGTCCCACAAAATTGGAAGCAGCATCTCCAAAATGACCTTTACAGTGTTGACGGGGCTGTTAAACCTCAAACAAACAAACAATAATAACTAAGATGCTCATGATTGATTGCATCATGGTGTTTGCTTCTTGGGTAACACATCACAGAAACACACCTATATAATTTTGACCCCCTTGAACCCCACTTTATGTAGTAAAACTGGGGTTTACAGGGGTAAACCTTATTTTTCTTATTTTTGCTCTAAAATATATATTGTGGGTATACGTTAGAACCGCCTCAAGGAGGGGGTTCCCTTGAGGCGGTTCTAACGAGTACCCACAATCTATATTTTGAGCAGAAATAAGAAAAATATCACAATTTTCCATCTTAAATTTTTCTTTTTTTTCGGCGGTACAGTTTACAGTGTATTTGAATAGGCGTGTTTTCAAAGCAATGTGTGCGTCCTGTAGCCTAAATTAAAGAAGACCGTTTTGATAGTAGATGCACAGGCTGATCTTTGAGAGAGTCCTTTGGTCTTACTGACGCACATGTACTTTTTGTAGGTTTTGCTGTGCCAGACATATTTAAAGTGGATTTTGCCACATAATTGGATGTCTTTTTGTATTTTTGATTTTTGAACAACACATCCAGTGTGGAAATTGTAGTGTAGAAGCTCTGCCAACTTCTCTGAAAGGTTTCATACCTTTAAGTTCTATGAGCAGAGCTGTACTATAACGATCAGTTTCACCTAGACTGTCCTGTATGCCAAAAAGATCACAAAGAAATATATTGACACCTTCTATCTTTCCCTTAACCCTTTTTGTACCAGATAGAATCTTCCACCCATCTATAGCAGGAGTCCATTTCAAAATTTAGAGTTGTTAGGTTGTGTTTTCTTTAAAATTAACTTGGAATATAGCTGAACTTTTTGCAAAAAGTGTAGGCCCTGATTAGACGCCGCATTCTGCGGCGTCTGATCTGAGCCTGCACTGTTTGCCAAGGATGTTTTAGGGTTTCCAGTACAAAAAGGGTTAATCCTTAAGACGACAAGAAAAACTGCATCTTAAAATGTTGTCTGTTTATGTTGTCTGCTGCATTCTCATGCAAATTTTTTATGTCCGCACCAGTTAAAGAATGGTGAAAAAGGCATATAGTGTTACCCCTGTCGGGCCTGGGTCTGAGATGGCATTAGCAATTTGTCTAAGTTTTTCATTAGTGTCACAACTACCAGGCTGGGGCATTCCTGTCCCTTGGACACATTTCTAGTTGAAAATATTTTTTTTTTGCATACAGGCAAACACTGTGGACCCTGATCAGACTGCTCCTAAAGGAGCAGTCTGATCTGGGTCCACACTGTTTGCAACACAGACTTTTGAAATAACCAGCAGACATAAAAGCAGACAACAGCTGTTGTGATTGGCATATTAAGGGTTACAATTTTAAATGTTAGTAAAACAGGCAATGATAAAGGTTATGGATACTTGTGATCATGAGATCATTTTATCTTTTATCATGCGGTAATGTTTGTTTCTTCACTAAGCACAACCCTTCTGATCATTCAAGAAGGGCACTTGTCAGTTACTGGCAAATTGAATATGCTCTATACTGGGTAATTAATTACTTAGCCCCTGTCATCATGTGAACAAGTCCGTGTAATGAACACCCCTCTTAACCCCACTTTATATAGAGAAACCTGGGTTTTACATGGGTATACATTATTTGTTTATATCTGCTCCAAGACATAGGTTGTGGGTGCTCATTAGAACCACCTCAATGAGGTGGTTCTAACGAGCACCCACAACCTATATTCGGAGTATAAATTTTGTTTGATTGATTTAAGGTTTAATGTCCCCATCAACACTGTAAAGGTCATTTTGGAGACGTTGCTTCCAATTTTGTGGGACTTTTACCCAACACTAAGATGAAATGACATCTCAATCCCTGCCGCCCAGTGAAACCAATAGGGTCTATATGCATGGACGGTCCGACTCTCACAGCTTTGCCTGGGCAGGCTTATACCCTCTTAGCGGTTTACCATTACTCATGTGTGGGTCGGTTTCAGATCTGCATGGAAGCATCATGCAGCCCATTTATTTCTTCAAGCCCCGATGGGTGGGGGCCGCTTCGGAGTATAAATAAGAAAAATGTCATAAATTTTCATTGGAAAAGCACATGTAGTCATTTTGGAGATATGAAAGAATTCAATAAGTCACACAGGTGTGTAATGGTAATGTCCTGCAGAACTACTATAACCACTGGCTTTGCAAACAGTGTAGATCAAGATCAGGGGCCAGTTGTTCTAAGCATCATTAGCTTAACGAGCTTGTTAGTGGTCATATTGTTAACTCTTCTAGCAAGTACAACATCTTAAATTTTGGTAGTTTTGCTGAAAAAATGTGAGCAGCTTTTGCGTCAGCAAAAGCTGCTCACATTTTTTTTCAGCAAAAATTTCAGCATATTTGCCATATTTAATGATCAAAGTCTTAATGATACGTTAACTAACGACATCGTTAGTTTTGAACAACTGGCCCCAGGTGGCTTCTGAAGGAGTCATCTGATCAGAATCTGCACCGTTTGCTTTCAAGTTTGCAGATTTGAATGAATACATGTACATTATATCGAGCAATTCGATAGGTTGATACTGAGAAATGAGTTTGGCAGATTTAATATATTCAGTTCTAGAAAGGTTAAAATAGATGTACCAAGTCTAAAAGGTTATCTGGCCAGGTTCACATGGCTTAATTTTGTTGACAGCGCCGTTTAACTCCAAAAGAAAACAAAACAAATAATAGTCTGACAAATTGCCATATGTTTGTTTATCATATAACTTCGCTGTTATTTAGTGAATAAAATGTCATTAAACTCAAATGACCATACATGTAATAACACATGGTTACTGGTGCCTAATGTCATGACACCATCCATGATAATCATATGTTTTTAGCTCACCAGAGCCGAAGGCTCCGGGGGAGCTTATAGGATAGGCAGTTGTCCGTCGTCGTCGTCTGCGTCGTATGTCGGTCGTCAACACTTTCAAACGACTTCTCCTCTGAAGCCACTGGGCCGATTGGGCCCAAATTTTATCTGTAGCATCCTTGGGCGGGGGGATTGAAAGTTTGTGTTGTTAGCTCACCGTCACGTAGTGAACAGGTGAGCTTTTGGGATCACTTTTTGTCCGTCGTCCGTTGTGCGTGCGTCCGTCCGTGCGTAAACAATTTCTTCAAACGACATCTCCTAAACCACTGATCTGATTTTGACCAAACTTCACAGGAATGGTCCTTAAGTGGTCCCCTTTCAAAGTTGTTCAAATGGTTCCAGTCCGTTGCACATCTAGGTCACAGGAGCCCAAAATACCTTTTTTTCACCGAAAACTTAAAAAATCTCTGAAACCACAAGGCCCAGGTCTTTGATATTTGGTATGAAGCTTCATCTGGTGGACCCCTACCAAGATTGTTCAAATTAAAGTGCTGGGGCTAAAAAAATGTTCCCGCCCCGGGGCCCTTTGGTTTTACATGGGCTAACGTAGGGAAATCCTTTAAAAATTTTCTTCTCTGAAACCACAAGGCCCAGGTCTTTGCTATTTGGTATGAAGCATCATCTAGTGGACCCCTACCAAGGTTGTTCAAATTATAGTGCTGGGGCCAAAAATGCCCCCGCCCCAGGGCCCTTTGGTTTTACATTGGATTATAAAGGGAAAATCTTTAAAAATCCCCTTCTCTGAAACTGCAAGGCCCAGGTTTTTGATATTTGGTATGAAGCATCATCTAGTGGACCCCTACCAAGGTTGTTCAAATTATAGTGCTGGGGCCAAAAATGCCCCCGTCCCGGGGCCCTTTGGTTTTACATTGGATTATATAGGGAAAATCTATTTGGTATGATGCTTCATCTAGTGGACCCCTACCAAGTTTGTTCAAATTTTAGTGCTGGGGCAAAAAATGCTCCTGCTCCAGGGCCCTTTGGTTTTACATGGGCTTATATAGGGGAAATCTTTAAAAATCTTCTTCTCTGAAACCACAAGGCCCAGGTCTTTGCTATTTGGTATGAAGCTTCATCCATTGAACCCTTACCAAAATTGTTCAAATTATAGTGCTGGGGCCAAAAATGCCCCCGCCCTGGGGCCCTTTGGTTTTACATAGGCTTATAGAGGGAAAATCTTTAAAAATCTTCTTCTCTGAAACCGCAAGGCCCAGGTCTTTGCTATTTGGTATGAAGCTTCATCTATTGGACCCCTACCAAGATTGTTCAAATTATTGTGCTGGGGCCAAAAATGCCCCCGCCCCGGGGCCCTTTGGTTTTACATAGGCTTATATAGGGAAAATCTTTAAAAATCTTCTCATCTGAAACAGCAAGGCCCCGGTCTTTGATATGGTATGAAGCTTCATCTTGCGGATCTCTACCAAAATTATTCAAATTACAGCCCCCTCCCCCACACCGGGGTCCTTTGGTTATACATAGACTTATAGGGGGAAAATCTTGAAAAATCTTCTTCTCTGAAACCACAAAGCTTAGGTCTTTGATATTTGGTATGAAGCTTCATCTAGTGGACCCCTACCAAGGTTGGTTTTACATGGGCTAACGTAGGGAAATCCTTTAAAAATTTTCTTCTCTGAAACCACAAGGCCCAGGTCTTTGCTATTTGGTATGAAGCTTCATCTAGTGGACCCCTACCAAGGTTGTTCAAATTATAGTGCTGGGGCCAAAAATGCCCCCGTCCCGGGGCCCTTTGGTTTTACATTGGATTATATAGGGAAAATCTTTAAAAATCCCCTTCTCTGAAACCGCAAGGCCCAGGTCTTTGATATTTAGTATGAAGCTTCATCTAGTAGACCCCTACCAAGGTTGTTCAAATTTTAGTGCTGGGGCCAAAAATGCTCCCGCTCCAGGGCCCTTTGGTTTTACATGGGCTTATATAGGGGAAATCTTTAAAATCTTCTTCTCTGAAACCACAAGGCCCAGGTCTTTGCTATTTGGTATGAAGCTTCATCCATTGAACCCTTACCAAAATTGTTCAAATTATAGTGCTGGGCCAAAAATGCCCCCGCCCTGGGGCCCTTTGGTTTTACATAGGCTTATACAGGAAAATCTTTAAAAATCTTCTTCTCTGAAACACAAGGTCTCGGTCTTTGCTATTTGGTATGAAGCTTCATCTATTGGACCCCTACCAAGATTGTTCAAATTATTGTGCTGGGGCCAAAAATGCCCCCGCCCCGGGGCCCTTTGATTTTACATAGGCTTATATAGCGAAAATCTTTAAAAATCTTCTCATCTGAAACTGCAAGGCCCCGGTCATTCGGTATGAAGCTTCATCTTGTGGATCTCTACCAAAATTGTTCAAATAACAGCCCCCCCCCCCCCCCCCCCCCCCCCCCCACACACACACACACGGGGTCCTTTGGTTATACATAGACTTATAGGGGGATAATCTTGAAAAATCTTCTTCTCTGAAACCACAAAGGCCTAGGTCTTTGATATTTGGTATGAAGCTTCATCTAGTGGACCCCTACCAAGGTTGTTCAAATTATAGTGCTGGGGCCAAAAATGCCCCCCATCCCGGGGCCCTTTGGTTTTACATTGGATTATATAGGGAAAATCTTTAAAAATCCCCTTCTCTGAAACCGCAAGGCCCAGGTCTTTGATATTTGGTATGAAGCTTCATCTAGTAGACCCCTACCAAGCTATTCAAATTTTAGTGCTGGGGCCAAAAAATGCTCCCGCTCCAGGGCCCTTTGGTTTTACATGGGCTTATATAGGGGAAATCTTGAAAAATCTTCTTCTCTGAAACCACAAGGCCCAGGTCTTTGCTATTTGGTATGAAGCTTCATCCATTGAACCCTTACCAAAAATTGTTCAAATTATAGTGCTGGACCAAAAATGCCCCCGCTCTGGGGCCCTTTGGTTTTACATAGGCTTATACAGGGAAAATCTTTAAAAATCTTCTTCTCTGAAACCGCAAGCCCAGGTCGTTGCTATTTGGTATGAAGCTTCCTCTATTGGACCCCTACCAAGATTGTTCAGATTATTGTGCTGGGGCCAAAAATGCCCCCGCCCCGGGGCCCCTTTGGTTTTACATAGGCTTATATAGGGAAAATCTTTAAAAATCTTCTCATCTGAAACTGCAAGGGCCCCGGTCTTTGATATTCGGTATGAAGCTTCATCTTGTGGATCTCTACCAAAATTGTTCAAATCCCCCCCCCCCCCCCCCCCCCCCCCCCCCCCGCACCGGGGTCCTTTGGTTTATACATAGACTTATAGGGGGAAAATCTTGAAAAATCTTCTTCTCTGAAACCACAAAGCCTAGGTCTTTGATATTTGGTATGAAGCTTCATCTAGTGGACCCCTACCAAGGTTGTTCAAATTATAGTGCTGGGGCCAAAAATGCCCCGTCCCGGGGCCCTTTGTTTTACATTGGATTATATAGGGAAAATCTTTAAAAAATCCCCTTCTCTGAAACTGCAAGGCCCAGGTCTTTGATATTTGTATGAAGCTTCATCTAGTAGACCCCTACCAAGCTTATTCAAATTTTAGTGCTGGGGCCAAAAAATGCTCCCGCTCCAGGGCCCTTTGGTTTTACATGGGCTTATATAGGGGAAATCTTTAAAAATCTTCTTCTCTGAAACCACAAGGCCCAGGTCTTTGCTATTTGGTATGAAGCTTCATCCATTGAACCCTTACCAAAATTGTTCAAATTATAGTGCTGGGCCAAAAATTGCCCCCGCCCTGGGGCCCTTTGGTTTTACATAGGCTTATACAGGGAAAATCTTTAAAAATCTTCTTCTCTGAAACCGCAAGGCCCAGGTCTTTGCTATTTGGTATGAAGCTTCATCTATTGGACCCCTACCAAGATTGTTCAGATTATTGTGCTGGGGCCAAAAATGCCCCCGCCCCGGGGCCCTTTGGTTTTACATAGGCTTATATAGGGAAAATCTTTAAAAATCTTCTCATCTGAAACTGCAAGGCCCCGGTCTTTGATATTCGGTATGAAGCTTCATCTTGTGGATCTCTACCGAAATTGTTCAAATCCCCCCCCCGCACCGGGGTCCTTTGGTTATACATAGACTTATAGGGGGAAAATCTTGAAAAATCTTCTTCTCTGAAACCACAAAGCCTAGGTCTTTGATATTTGGTATGAAGCTTCATCTAGTGGACCCCTACCAAGGTTGTTCAAATTTTAGTGCTGGGGCCAAAAATGCTCCCGCTCCAGGGCCCTTTGGTTTTACATGGGCTTATATAGGGGAAATCTTTAAAAATCTTCTTCTCTGAAACCACAAGGTCTCGGTCTTTGATATTTGATTAGAAATTTCATCTTGTGGACCTCTATCAAGATTGTTCAAATTATAGACCTGGGGCCAATAATGCCCCTGCCCCGAGACCCTTTGGTTTTACATAGACTTATATTGGGAAATCTTTAAAAATCATCTTATCTGAAACTGCAAGGCCCATGTATTTGATATTTGGTATGGAGCTTCATCTAGTGGACCTCCACCAAGATTATTCAAATTATAGCCCTCGGGCCACAAATGCCCCCACCCCGGGGCCCTTTGGTTTTACATAGCCTTATATAGAGATAATCTTTGAAAATCTTCTTCTCTGAAACAGCAAGGCCAAGGCCTTTGATATTTGGTGTGAAGCTTCATCTAGTGGACCTCTATCAAGATTGTTTAAATTATAGCCCTGAGGCCAAAAATGCCCCCGCCCCGGGGCCATTTGGTTTTACATAGGCTTATGAAGTGAATATCTTAAAAAAAAAACACCTTCTTCCCGGAATCCGCAATGCCCAGGTTTTTGATATTTGGTGTGTAGCTTCATCTAGTAGACCTTTGCCAAGATTGTTCAAATTATAGCCTTTGTTGAAATTTGGTATGAAGCTTCACCTTTTTTGGCCTCCCTCAACATTATGCACATTATAACCCTGGGGTCAATAATGGCCCTCCCCGGGGCCCACTTGTACACTCTATGGATCAGGTGAGCAATCCAGGGCCATCATGGCCCTCTTGTTTCTGAAAATCGGCTCATTAGTTTGGTTGCTATGGCAACTTAGAGTTCCCATAGACTTATAATGGGGAAAATTGAAAAATGGCATATACTGCCAAGCCTGTGCAGATATTTTGACAAAACTTTCAACGAAATGTTCCTTAGACAATCTACTCTCTGCCATATGAATTTAGGGCTGCTGCTCATTTGTATTGGTTGCCATGGAAACCAAAATGAAAAAAAAAAAAAAATAGAAAAAATAATACTCAAAAAATCATCTCCTCAGAAACCGTATGCTCTATGAAGCTGAGAGTTTATGGAAATATTAACCATATTTGCCTTTACAGGTTTTGTGTTTTTTATGAAATTCGGCTCATTAGTTTGGTTGCTATGGCAACTTAGATTTTCCATAGACTTATAATGGGGAAAATTGAAAAATGGCATTAACTACCAAGCCTTTGCAGATATTTTGACAAAATTTTCATAGAAACGTTCCTTGAGTAAACTTCTCTCAGCCATATGCTTTTATGTCAACCCGTGGGTCCCGTAGGTTGGTCCAGGGCTATGCCCTGCCCCCTCCACTTCATAAAATGCCTTATATCTCAGAAACCTTACAGATCCCCACCCCTAAACCATATATATTCTTGTTCCTTATGATAAGACACATTAAGTGATACCAACCTGGGGGTTCCCCCAGATGTGCAGGGGACCTGCCCCACCCCCTCCACTTCATTTAATGCCATTTATCTCAGAAACCATTCAGATCCCCACCCCTAAACCATATATATTCTTGTTTCTTATGATAAGAGGCACTCAATGACAGCAACCTGGGGGTCCCTCGGGATGTGCCTGGGCCATGCCCGACCCCCTCCATTTCATAAACGGCCCAATATCCCAGAAACCCTACAGATCCCCACCCCTAAACCATTTATATTCTCGTTCCTTATGATAATTCACATGCAGTGACACCAACCTGGGGGACACCCAGGATGTGCCGAGGCCATGCCCAACCCCCTCCACTTCATAAAAGGCCATCATAGGCCATATATCTCAGAAACCATTCAAATCCCCATCCCATAATGACATATATTCTTGTTCATTGTTATTAGGCACATTCAGTCATCCCAATCTTGGAGGGTCCGCAGGGGCCATTTCTCTCCCATCCACTTCATAAAAGGGCCTCATATCTCAGAAACCGTTCAGCATTCAGTGACAACAATCTTGGGCTTTTCTGGGATCCACCATGCCCGAATCCCTCCACTGCTTAAAAAGCCATACATCTCAGGAGCCATACATATCCCCACCGCTAAACCATAATGTCTCTGTTCCTTTTGATAAGATGCATTTAGTGACACCAACCAGGTATCCATTGGGTTCATGCCCCACCCTCTCTACTTTATAAAACACCTAAAATTTCAGATACAGTCCACATGAGTGCTCATTTGGGTATGGGGTTTGTTTGGGAGACTTTATATTTGGTAGATTAAAATCATATCCTGTTAAAATACAATGTCATGGGCAGTGCCCACCTGAGCTCTGGTTTATGAAATTTGGCTCTTTGGTTTGTTTGCTATGGCAAGTTAAGAATTTCCATTGACTTATAAATGGGAAAACTTGAAAAATGACATTTATGCCTTTCAAGATATTTTGTCAAACTTACATAGAAATATTTCTTTAATAATGTTCTTTTAGGCCTATTAGTTGCCACAGATGGGAAATTGTCAATTGTCATCTGTTGTCCTGCAACAACACATTCAAGCGACATCAGACCTCTGAAGCCACTGGGCTGATTGGGTCCAAATTCTATCTTTAGTATCCTTGGGCACAGGGCTTCCATGGTTAATTAAAATACATTGCTGCCAGTGGGCAGTGCCCCCTGAGCTCTGGTGAGCATAGTGGCCCATGGGCCTCTTGTTTAAAATTCTTCGGTGATAAAATCATACTTAAAACCTTTATATGATAAACAGAATCTAACACTTGTGGTCATTTCATATGAAATTTTTGAAGCTCGCCAAAGGCTGGTTTAATAAATTTCATATTTAAATAGCTCATGTAAGATCCTTTATTGATAGAAAATTTGGTGAAAGTGATATTCATTTGATTGTCTGTTCTTCCAAACATCTTCAGTTTTGAAAGAAACCGGGCAACCATGTGTTTTCTTTTGAACTTCTTCAGCAATAAAATTTAATTTAAAACCTTTATATGAGCCCCGCCAAGCGAATTTGGGTCTTCGAGCATTCCGTCATGACAATTTTTAACTGCGCATGCCCAGCCATTCAGAGGGGCCAGGAATACCGTAAAAATTCGGCTATAAGGCGATTCGGCTATAAGACGGGACCCCTTTTTCAGTTCTTCTAATGTGGGATTTTGCTTATACTCTTTTATAAGACGGGTCAAATTTTTGCCGTATCTGTCGGGGCCTATTTGCTACCGCTGGATGCCGTTTAGATGTGAGAAATCGGCCTTTTTTCGTCAGAAAACCCCTCTACTTACCCCTCACATGGCTTTGTTTATGTCTGTTGACATAATGTCTTCGTTTGTGAGAGTTACAAAGAGAGACAACTCTTACTGAATCTGAATCGGTAGGTCTATTAAGCGTCTGGAAAAGGGTGAAACGTCGGGCCGATAGGTCGTATCGCTGTCGGCCCGAAGTTGGCCCGGTACATGCTTTGCTGGCTAAGACTTCTATTTAATAGACGACAGGGCTGCCAAATCCATTTCCCGGCTGCCCGAGACAAGACCGAAATCGCGCCGAGCAAGTGCAAAAAAAAAATCGTCTACAACTGTCAGTCTTTCTGAGCCCTTAAATCCGGTAAAACTAGACCAGTAAGTAAATCGCAATAATTAATGCAGACAAACCATCTGTGTATTTATTACGGTTCAAGTATGACACTATTGTTAATCCCTGTCATATAATTGCCACCCTGCGGTGCGTGTCGATAAGGTGTGAAAATATGGTCAATTTATGTCTCGTATTTGCGTTTATCCTCCAATCATAAAATTTAATCCACAATCAATGTGAAAATGATTTAATCGCTCCTCAGACAATTAGCTACATCTAACGGTAGAAGTCTGCATTACAAAAAATGGACTATTCTACGATCTCATGAATGGTTATGTTTTGGCGCCAAATAGCAGACGCTGGGCGAGAAAAGTCGAACGCTGTTGTTGGTTATTGACACGGAGCTTCTGGGGATAATTCGGGAGCTGTGCAAAGCGCTGGTTTTCTATCCGCCTCTATTCACAACTGTTAAGCTATCGAGAACATATTTTTTATCGGTTCCTAACGTTTTTTTTTTATGACCGAGATAAACACAATGACATTAAACACGTGTTGGGGTGCTGGGGTCGGATGACGTCATTTACCGATCGCGTGCAGAAAAATGGTAGCGTCGGTTTGTGGGCGGCGATTTATATCAATTCAAAAATCATCGATCGGCATTTTCCGTATGTCTGGTCTTCGCCGGACATTGCCGGAAAAAAGCATGCAGTCCATGACCTCGGCTATAAGACGGGGTCAATTTTTCGGGCTCATTTTGGAGGGAAAAATCCTCGTCTTATAGCCGAATTTTTACGGTATGGCTTTCTGTCTGAAGGTTCCTCTTGATTCACTGCTTGTATGAGCGAGCAGCGAAGGTTCTGGCGAGACTGCGCGGATGCGCAGGCTCGCCTGAACCTTCGCTGCTCGCATAGGCGATAAGTACCAAAATCGCTTGGCGGGGCCCATATGATAAACAGAATCTTACATTACATATGAAATGGCCTATTTATAGAAAATTTGGAGAAATTTGTTCAGGAACTATCAAATTGATATTCATTTGGTTGTCTGTTTTTCCAATCATCTTCAGTTTAAACCAGGGTAGTATATTCAATTCCCTGCTTCTACAGACTTTAAACCGAGATTCTGTCTCCATATGACCTTAGATGTTGATAGGGTGTTAATGTCAAACAAATTTTAAAATTCAGAGTCTGTTTTCAGTACTGAAGCTTATGTGGAAGTTCTAGATGGTTCAAGAGTCCACCCCGAGACCTACGAGTGGGCAAGAAAAATGGCGGTAGACGCTTTAGAATATGATGACACGGCAGAGGATGCCAACCCAGCTGGTGCACTGGAAGAAATTCTTGAGTCACCGGAGAGATTGAGGGATCTTGATCTTGATGCCTTTGCTGAGGAATTGGAAAGACAGGTATATATAATACACAGCTAAAGCTGATTGAGTGAACCCTTAAGACCCCAAGAGAAACTACATCCGCTTATGGCGTCTGCTGAATTTTTTTTTGCAAACCTTTAATAAATATTTTTCATACAGGCAAACAGTGTGGGCCCAGATCAGACTGCTCCTACAGTTTGCATAAAATTACTTTTAAGGTAACTGGCAGACGACAAAGCAGACGACAATAGTAGTGATTGGTATTTTATGGGTTAAAGCTGATTGAGTTGTCCTTTGTAACCAATATCCTCATTTACAGACAGACATACATTTCAAATATTTCTTTCGGTATTCCTGTCTTATTTTTCTGAGACAATAAGGCTTGACATTTCAGGCGAATCGTTTGCCTCGCACACAATTTCTCTCCCTTTTGCGTGTCAAGAAGAGCAGCTGTCTCATTTTTCTGATGAATAAAGCTTGACTCATCTGCCAGTCAGATGATTCACATGAAATGTCAAGCCTTTTTTCTTGGCAGACAATTAACATGTAATTTCAAGCCTCATATTCTCTAAAAAAGTATTTAAAAATTGAAATTGCTGTCTGCTCGAAAACTTTCTGTGGCACTGGCGACATTAACACCAAGACTGCAGATATTAATATATTTGTGATAATATGGGGAGAATCTTAAAAATTTATGTTGTGTGTACTCATTAGAATCACCTCATCGAAAAAATAACCTTAAATATCACCTTAAAGAAAATAAAAATATATCCCTATTATATATTGCCTCCAGTGTTGGCACTTGATTATCTGTCAGTGGCTCGATCTGTCTCAAATTTTCATGGTCCAAAAGATGCTTAAAACCATTGAAGTTGGAGTGCCTGTTGTTTACACAAAAGTACTTATTTTCCAGGGCTATGGTGATAAGCACATCACCCTGTATGATATCAGAGCAGAGTTGAACCACCGATACAAGGATCTTAGGACCCCTTACAGATCTCCATCCAATGAGGAACGATTCAACATGATCACAAAAGAAACACCAGATACTTTCTATATTGGTAATTTTAGCTCATTTTATGCGTAAAACCCTAAAACGGGACACCGGCAAACAGATGCAAGCCCTGATCAGATGCCGCATTCTGCGGCATCTGATCAGGGCCTTCACTATTTGCAAATAGTTCAGCAACTTTCAAAACAAATTTCAAAGATTAACTTGAGGGTCCTTAATTTTGAAATATTCGCCTACTATACACAAGGCTGAAGATTCTATTTAGTACAGAATGGAAAATGGGGAGCTGGCCTTGGTAGCTCATGATCAGTCTGATGCTTGTCTGACTGATGATCAGGAGGTTGCGTGTTTGATTCCTGCCAGGGTCAGCAACATTCTTAGGTAGAGATTGATCGTGAAATCTTCCCTCTCACCCTTCTGCTAATCCAAGAAGGGGAGTTATCCCCCGCCCATTGGGGCTTGAAGAAATAGAATGGCTGCATAATGCTTCCACGCAGAGCTGAAACCAACCTCACACGAGTACTGGTAAACTGCTTAGAGGATCTAATCTTGCCCAGGCAAAGCAGTGCGAGAAGGATCGTCCATGCTTCTTAACCCTATTTATTTTATTTGGTGACTGGGCTTGAGATGTCATTTCATCTCGATGTTGGGTAAAAGTCCCACAAAAGTGGAAGCAATGTCTCCAAAATTACCTATACAGTGTTGACGGGGACGTTAAACCACAAATTAGACAAAGCAGTTGTCAGTTTCTCACAAAAGAATGTGCACAGTTATAGTTAACAGCTTGTGTATAAGCTCGCCCAGCAAGTGTGGTTAGGTAGACTGACCTCAATATTACCTAAATAGTGTTGACTAGTATAGTGCTAAATATAGTAGAACTTGGATGGCTCCAACACCTATGGCTAGTTTACCATGGATGAGTCGAACCCGTTCTTGAGTTCCTAGTGAAATCCTCTACACAAGAAATAGTGGGGGATAATTAAGGAGATTTTAGTCTTTTATCTTGCAAATGTAGGCTGTGTGTACTCATTAGAATCGCCTCAATGAGGCGATTCTAATGAGTACACACAGCATACATTTTCATAATAGAACACCGAAAGGATGTTTAAAAGTATCACGTTATGCCTCCTGGCAGTAATCCTGAGTGGCTCGAACTACCCCTGTCTCGAACAGATTTTCGAGGTCCCAAAGGTGTTCGAACCATTGAAGTTCGACTGTAGTGTTAAACTCCAAATAAACAGAAGAAAGGTACAAAATGGGTTAACACAGTACCTCTGATCTGTTGATTTTTATGCCTCTGCCATTTGAAGAATGGTGGAAAGGGCATATAGTGATACCCCTGTCTGTCTGCGTCTCTGCCAATATCCGTGTTCATGTCTGTGTCCTAGATGGCATTAACAATTTGCATTTAAGTTTTACTGCACTACCAGGCAGGGGTATCTGTGTCCTTTGGACTTATTTCTATTTCAGAGAGGGGTTTTATATGACTTCCTGTTAACCAGTCTGTTAGCCAGTCTGGAAAAGGGTTGTGCTCTCAATCCATATATGACATAAATTCATCCACCCATAAGCCCATAGGCTTGAAGAAATATATGGGCTGCATGATGCTTCCACGCAGAGCTGAATCAGACCCGCACACTAGTACTGGTAAACCTCTTAGAGGATCTAAGCCTTCAAGGAACCGCGGTGCGAGGCGGACCGTCCATGCTAATAAACCCTATTGGTTTCATTGGGCGACAGGGCTTGAGATGTCGTTTCATCTCAGTGTCGGGTAAAAGTCCCACAAAATTGGAAGCAACGTCTCCAAAATGACCTTTACAGTGTTGACGGGGACATTAAACCTCAAATCAAACAAAACCATAAGCCCATAAGCTTACAGTGGCTTGAGTTTTTGCTTGACAAACGTCACAAAACAAAAATACTTTGCATAAGTAAATATTACAGCACGGATAAAAGGAAAGCACATGCTACATAATGATTTTAGCTAGTAATGGCTTTTTGCACCCTTTTAACCCATTTTGTACTGGAAACCCCAAAATGGCTACCCTGGCAAACAGTGCAGACCCAGATCAGATGCTGCAAAATGCAGCATCTGATCAGGGCCTACACTGTTTGCATAAAGTTCAGCCATTTTCCAAATAAAATTTGAAGAAACACAATAAATTTTGAAATATATATAAGGTGGAAGATTCCATTTGGTACAAAAAGGGTTAAAGACAATCTAGAGTTATGTTTTTCTTTGCAAAAAAGTTTGTTTTCTCAAGAACAGCAAACGATTCAGCAGATCTTCCTTGCAGGTGATATACAAGAATTTCATTTTTCTGCTAAATTTTACCCCCCCCCCCCCCCAAAAAAAAAAATAGTGTAGGTTATATGTAAATACTGATAACACACAGCAGAATACAGTACACCCAAACCTCTTATAACAATATTGTCGGGGTCCAAAGCAGAAACTGTGATAGTTAAACAACCCTGTTGTATCCAAACTTGTTTAATAAATTCAATAATACATGAACACTCCTGTAAGATCCTCTATTCATTACCATTTTAGCTCAGTTCCGTTTGCATCAGGAGATTGCGAAAGAATGTACACTGTACTGGTTAACTACTTGTGTATAAGCTGGTCCAGGAGGTATGGTTTGGTAAACTTAATAGCTAGATACGACCGAATTCGTGTTGATCGGGCTGTTAAACTCCAAACCAAACCTTGGGGCCACATGTGAGACAATTTGTACAGTGAAATTCCGCTATTAAGACCACCTAAAATTAAGACTAATTCTTCTTTTATAGTTTTCAGTTATTCTTTCTTTGTATGTTCTGTATACAGTGTCTTCTAGATAGGGACCACCTTTGGGACTGTTCAAAAGTGGTCTTATAGACCACTTTTGAACAGTCCCAAAGGTGGTCTTAATATAGGAATTTTACTGTATTAGTTAGATTGCTCATAATGCTGGAATATGTTTTCAGGTAAATTATTGCTAGTCACGGTACGAAATGTGGTTCACAGAAAGCCTAATGGTGAACAGCTGGAGCAGGCTGATCCAGTTAGAGATGAGGAGACTGGACTTTGGCAGTGTCCTTTCTGTCACAAGAATGATTTTCCAGAGCTGAGTGAGGTAGGTATGACATGAAAACAGGCAAAGAGGGTCTGGTAGGGGAGTTAAATTTGACATGAAATAGGGGATGAGGGGTATTGAAATGGATAAGGTGGTTAGGGAAGAACATGTAGTCGTTAAATTTGATGTACTTTGCTGTATGCATGTGATCAAAGATAATTTTCATTTGATATACTCTAACCCATTGTATGTGGGAAACCCCTAAAGTGGTACCTTGGCACACAGTGCAGGCCTAGATCAGACGCCATTAGTGTTTGAGCCATCCAAGTATCGGTCTAATTTTACATGTTCAGTAGAACTTTGATGGCTTGAACACTGATGGCTCCTTTACCATGGTCGCACCCGTTCTTGAGTCCCTAGGGAATTCCTCCATATAAGAAAAAGTGAGGGTAATTACGGGAATTTTTGACTCTTCTCTTACAAATGTATTCTGTTTACTGATTAGAATCACCTCAATGAGGCGATTCTAATGAGTACACGCAGCATACATGTTTATTATAGAACCCCGAAAAGATGTCCGAAAATTAGTCTCCATATGCCTCCAGGCAGTAACCCTCAGTATCTCGAACTACACCCGCCTCAAACAGATTTTCATGGCCCGGAACGTGTTCATGCGATTAAAGTTTGACTCTTTTTGTTATGTTCTAGGTATGGAGTCATTTTGATGCTGGCAGTTGTCCTGGTTCTGCTATTGGTATAAGATGTGGGCTAGACAATGGATGTTCTGGTTTTATACATATAAAGAATCTCAGTGATAAAAAGGTTATAGATCCCTTGGAAAGGGTCAAGGTAAGTGTCTCAAACAGCAGACCGAATCCCAGTTTTGGTCTGTTTTCATGCTTTACCATGCTAACTACTATAAAATTTCCAAAATAATTATGGACATATAAACAAATACAGTAGAACTTTGATGGCTCGAACACCGATGGCTCGTTTACCATGGATGTGTCTAACCCATTCTTACCATGGATGTGTCGAACCCATTCTTACCATGGATGTGTCGAACCCATTCTTGAGCCCCTAGCGAAATCCTCTATATTAGAAGTAGTGGGACATAATTAAGGAGATTTTAGTTTTTTATCTTGCAAATATATGCTGTGTGTACTCATTAGAGTCGCCTCGATGAGGCGATTCTAATGAGTACACACAGCATACATTTTCATTATAGAACACAGAAAAGATGTCTAAAAGTATCTCGGTATGCCTTATGACAGTAACCTCAGTGACTCGAACTACCCAAGTCTCGAACAGATTTTTCGAGGTCCCAAAGGTGTTCGAGCCATTGAAGTTCGACTGTAGCTTCAACCCAGTGTCTTACTCAGATAGGAGTTTATTGGTTTAGGCCCAGTTGTTCAGTGCGTCATTAGCTCAACGGACTCATAAGTGATCAAATCGTTTAAATTTCTAGCAAGTAAAAATCTAATGGGTATTTTTGCTGGAAAAATGTGAGTAGCTTTTGCAAATGGACAAAAACTGTCCTTCAATTATCACAAAATACTTGACATATCTGTTGCTATGCTTTCTGTTGAGCAAGCTAATTTCTCATAGTCCCAGCTAAATATCTAAATATTATTGCGTGCCTCCGTGGCCTTGTGGATAAGAGCACTGACGCTTAATCATAAGGTCTCTCACCATTGTGGTTCAAGCCTAGCGCGGCTCACATTTGATATGCCAAGTTCTGCAATGGAAGGCCGGATTGCTTTTCTCCAGATAATCTGGTTGTTGCCCACTTTTGATTAACAATTGGCCCAAAATGAGTGAAATAATCTTCATAGGCCCGTAAAGCAAAACAAAAGAAACAACAAATGCAAATATTATTTTTCTTATTTCTGCACGAATATATGAATACATATATTGCCATTGTTGTGGGTACTAATTAGAAGTGTCACAGAGGCACTTATAATGAGTACCCACAACATAGGTTTTTGTGCAGAAATAAGAAAAGTATCATTACTTTCCGGATGAAAAAGGCACCTTATATGGAGCTATGATTTCTGTTTTAGATTCGCATGACTGTCCATGCTAGGATAGTGAAGATTGACATTGACAGATTCCAGGCAGATTTGACGACTCGGTCATCAGATCTACTTGATAAAGATGGCCAGTGGAAGTGAGTATTAGCCCTTAAGACATTAAGAAAAAGTACAACTGAAAATGTCGTCTGCTTATGTTGTCTGCTCATTTTTTGTCAACTTTTTTAAAATATTTTTGCATACAGGCAAACAGTGTGAGCCCAGATCATACTGCTCCTACAGGAGCAGTCTGATCTGGGTCCACACTGTTTACAAAAAAAAAATACTTTTAAGGTCACAGGCAGACGACAAAGCAGACGACAATGGTCGTGATTGGCATTTAATGGGTAAGAATAGTTTCCTACCTCACAATTAGTGAGAATATAAAGGGCAAGGATTTGACATCTTTAATTGCCCCCTGATATTATTGGCCTCATGATCAGTAGATCTTGGGTTCATTCCCTGCCAGGCCGGCAACATTCTTACACAGAGATTGACCATGAAATCTCTTCTTAGGTCATTCTTTCTGCTGATTCAAGAAGAGCATTTGACAGTTTCTGACAAAAGAATGTGCGCTGTTATGGTTAACTCCTTATATATATAAGCCTGTCCAGGAAAAGTGTTGTAAGGTAAACTGTTTGGGCTACATGACCTAAATAGTGTTGACTAGGCCATAAAACCCCAAACAAACAAATCAATAGACAACAATATTTGTAATGTTTAGTGATTGTCTGAATATATGAACTGTACCAAAGTAAGATCTGTTACTAAGGAACAGTTTACTTCTCTTCCAAATGCATTGCCAAGACATCATATTTGAACATAACTGCCTTTATTTGGTAACAGAATAGCTTCTGAAGTGTAAGAATACTTTTATTATGCCCCTGCCATTGGAGGAATGGTGGAAAGTGCACAAAGTGTTAGCCCTGTCTGTCTGTCTGTCTCCATCCATGTCCATGTCTGAGATGACGTTAGCAGTTTGTGCTTAAGTTTTCTTAATTATGCATCAATATATCACTAGTTTGAGAGTTGAAAATTGCAAATTTGTGGTCACGAAAATATGTTACAATGGCTTATTCATAGGTCAACACTTACAGTTTATCAGGAAATGATACAATAAATGTTCCACACAAATTAGCATGGAACCTCTCTCTTTACCTGATACTTACAGAATATCTTCTTGCAACTTGCATGTGTTTTCAAATTTCAGTATTGGGGTAACCCAACAACTGGAGAAAGATAGATAATAAAGCTATAAATATACCTAAATTTTTCCATCATTTGAAATTCATTGGATTTGTAACTGGAGCAAAATTTTGACAGTGAAGAAATCTGGGATATTCCAAATGACCATCAATAAACAACATGACTGATAAAAAAATCTGACCTGAAAACGTGGAAAAGTTGTGCTTTTGGCCTTATTTCACCATCACATTTTTGAGGTCAAATTCATAAAAAAATCTACGAGCACCTACAATGGTGAAATTTGGCAGATATGCATATCAGACTGTGATGATGCACAAGACTGATCAGAGTCTTTTCTGGTTGCTGAAGTCTTGATCCTTATCAAAACAACCCCTGTGTTTGCAAACAGTTTAGACCCAGATCAGATGGCTTCAGCCATCTGTTCAGGATCTACACTGCAGTTAGTGAATTGAACAAATACATTATATTAAGTAATTTGATAATTGGAAAGTTCGAAATAGGTTTGGCAAAATTAATGTATTCTGTAGGATAAGGGTTAATATATATCTCCAGCATTTCCCCTGAGATACGAAGTGTTTTGCAGTACATAGTTTTCTTTGGTGTAGGCCACAGAAGGACCCATATTATGATTATGCCCTTGAAGAACAAGAGACAGTTAAAGAGGAAGATAAGAAGAAACAGCAGGCCAGACAAAGTAAGAACATTTGAGAGCCAGTTCTGTTTCAGCATAGCACTAAGTAAGGTGACAAAGTAAGAACATTTGAGGGCTAGTTCCGTTTCAGCATAGCACTAGATAAGGTGACAAAAGTAAGAACATTTGAGAGCTAATTCTGTTTCAGCATAGCACTAGATAAGGTGGCAAAGTAAGATTTGAGAGCTAGTTCCGTTTAAGCATAGCACTAGATAAGGTGACAAAGTAAGAAATTTTGAGAGCTTGTTCCGCTTCAGCATAGCACTAGATAAGGTGACAAAGTAAGAAATTTTGAGAGCTAGTTCCGCTTCAGCATAGCACTAGATAAGGTGACAAAGTAAGAACATTTGAGAGCTAGTTCTGTTTCAGCATAGCACTAGATAAGGTGACAAAGTAAGAGCATTTGAGAGCTAATTCTGTTTCAGCATAGCACTAGATAAGTTGACAAAGTAAGAACATTTGAGAGCTAATTCTGTTTCAGCATAGCACTAGATAAGGTGACAAAGTAAGAACATTTGAGAGCTTATTCTGTTCAGCATAGCACTAGATAAGGTGACAAAGTAAGAACATTTGAGAGCTAATACTGTTTCAGCATAGCACTAGATAAGGTGACAAAGTAAGAACATTTGAGAGCTAGTTCCGTTTCAGTATAGCACTAGATAAGGTGACAAAGTAAGAACATTGGAGAGCTAATTCTGTTTCAGCATAGCACTAGATAAAGGTGACAAAGTAAGAACATTTGAGAGCTAGTTCTGTTTCAGCATAGCACTAGATAAGGTGACAAAGTGAGAACATTTGAGAGCTAGTTCAATTTCAGCATAGCACTGGATAAGGTGACAAGTAAGAACATTTTAGAGCTAAGTTCGGTTTCAGCATAACACTAGATAAGGTGGCAAAAGTAAGACCATTTGAGAGGCTAATTCGGTTTCAGCATAGCACTAGATAAGGTGACAAAGTAAGATTTGGAGAGCTAGTTCTGTTTCAACATAGCACTAGATAAGGTGACAAAGTGAGAACATTTGAGAGCTAGTTCCGTTTCAGCATAGCACTAGATAAGGTGACAAAGTAAGATTTGAGAGCTAGTTCTGTTTCAACATAGCACTAGATAAGGTGACAAAGTAAGAACATTTGAGAGCTAATTCTGTTTCCAGCATAGCACTAGATAAGGTGACAAAGTAAGAACATTTGAGAGCTAGTTCTATTTCAGCATAGCACTAGATAAGGTGACAAAGTAAGTTTTCAGAGCTAGTTCTGTTTCAACATAGCACTAGATAAGGTGACAAAGTAAGAACATTTGAGAGCTAATTCTGTTTCAGCATAGCACTAGATAAAGGTGACAAAGTAAGGAACATTTGAGAGCTAGTTCTGTTTCAACATAGCACTAGATATGGTGTGACAAAGTAAGAACATTTGAGAGCTAGTTCTGTTTCAGCATAGCACTAGATAAGGGTGACAAAGTAAGATTTGAGAGCTAGTCTGTTTCAACATAGCACTAGATAAGGTGACAAAGTAAGATTTGAAAGCTAGTTCTGTTTCAACATAGCACTAGATAAGGTGACAAAGTAAGATTTGAGAGCTAGTTCCATCTCAGCATAGCACGCACTAGATAAGGTGACAAAGTAAGAACATTTGAGAGATAGAGCACTAGATAAGGTGACAAAGTAAGATTTGAGAGCTAATTCTGTTTCAGCATAGCACTAGATAAGGTGACAAAGTAAGAACATTTGAGAGCTAATTCTGTTTCAGCATAGCACTAGATAAGGTGACAAAGTAAGAACATTTGAGAGCTAGTTCTGTTTCGGCATAGCACTAGATAAGGTGACAAAGTAAGATTTGAGAGCTAGTTCTGTTTCAACATAGCACTAGATAAGGTGACAAAGTAAGATTTGAGAGCTAGTTCTGTTTCAACATAGCACTAGATAAGGTGACAAAGTAAGATTAGAGAGCTAGTTCTGTTTCAACATAGCACTAGATAAGGTGACAAAGCAAGATTTGAGAGCTAGTTCCATCTCAGCATAGCACTAGATAAGTTGACAAAGTAAGAACATTAATTTTGAGAGCTAGTTCCGTTTCAGCATAGCACTAGATAAGGTGACAAAGTAAGATTTGAGAGCTTGTTCTGTTTCACATTGCACTAGATAAGGTGACAAAGTAAGATTTGAGAGCTAGTTCTGTTTCAACATAGCACTAGATAAGGTGACAAAGTAAGATTAGAGAGCTAGTTCTGTTTCAACATAGCACTAGATAAGGTGACAAAGCAAGATTTGAGAGCTAGTTCCATCTCAGCATAGCACTAGATAAGTTGACAAAGTAAGAACATTAATTTTGAGAGCTAGTTCCATTTCAGCATAGCACTAGATAAGGTGACAAATAAGAACATTTGAGAGCTAGTTCCGTTTCAACATAGCACTAGATAAGGTGACAAAGTAAGAACATTTGAGAGCTAGTTCTGTTTCAGCATAGCACTAGATAAGGTGACAAAGTAAGAATATTTGAGAGCTAGTTCTGTATCAGCATAGCTCTAGAGGAGTAACAATGACAATGGTTCCAGAAATCCCATTCTGTTTTTAGCTCACCTGTCACGTAGTGACAAGGTGAGCTTTTGGGATCACTTTTTGTCCGTCGTGCGTGCGTGCGTGTGTGCGTGTGTGCGTAAACTTTTTCTTCAAATGACATCTCCTCCTAAACCACTGATGGGATTTTAACCAAACTTCACAGGAATGATCCTTAGGTGGTCCCCTTTCAAAGTTGTTCAAATGGTTCCGGTCCACTGCACATCTAGGTCACAGGAGCTAAAAATAGATTTCTAAAATGAAAACTTTAAAAATCTTCTTCTCTGAAATCGAAAGGCCCAGGTCTTCGATATTTGGTATGAAGCTTCATCTAGTGGACCTCTACCAAGATTGTTCAAATTATGGCCCTTGGGCCAGAAATGCCCCCGCCCCGTTGGCCTTTGGGTTTACATAGGCTTATATAGGGAAAATGTTTAAAAATCTTCTTCTCTGAAACCACAAGGCCCAGGTCTTTGATATTTGGTGTGAAGCTTCACCTAGTGGACCTCTGCCAAGATTGTTCAAATTATAGCCCTAGGGCCAAAAATGCCCCCGCCCCAGGGGCCTTTGGTTTTACATAGGCCTATATTGGGAAAATCTTTAAAAATCTTCTTCTCTGAAACCGAAAGGCCCAGGTCTTTGATATTTGGAATGAAACTTCATCTAGTGGACCTCTACCGAGATTGTTCAAATTATGGCCCTTGGGCCAGAAATGCCCCCGCCCCGGGGGCCCTTGGGTTTACATAGGCTTATATAGGGAAAATCTTTAAAACTCTTCTTCTCTGAAACCACAAGGCCCAGGTCTTTGATATTTAGTGTGAAGCTTCACCTAGTGGACCTCTACCAAGATTGTTCAAATTATAGCCCTGGGGCCAAAAATGCCCCCGCCACGGGGGCCTTTGGTATTACATAGGCTTATACAGGGAAAATCTTTTAAAATCTTCATCTCTGAAGCTGCAAGGCTCAGATCTTTGATATTTGGTGTGAAGCTTCATCTAGAGGACCTCTACCAAGATTGTTCAAATTATAGCCCTAAGGCCAAAAATGCCCATGCCCCGGGGACCTTTGGGTTTACATAGGCTTATATAGGGAAAATCTTTAAAAATCTTCTTCACTGACACCACAAGGCCCAGGTCTTTGATATTTGGTGTGAAGCTTCACCTAGTGGACCTCTACCAAGATTGTTCAAATTATAGCCCTAGGGCCAAAAATGCCCCCGCCCCGGGGGCCTTTGGTTTTACATACAGGGAAAATCTTTAAAAATCTAGAGGACCTCTACCAAGATTGTTCAAATTATAGCCCTAAGGCCAAAAATGCCCATGCCCCGGGGACCTTTGGGTTTACATAGGCTTATATAGGGAAAATCTTTAAAAATCTTCTTCACTGACACCACAAGGCCCAGGTCTTTGATATTTGGTGTGAGGCTTCACCTAGTGGACCTCTACCAAGATTGTTCAAATTATAGCCCTGGGGCAAGAAATGCCCCCGCCCCGGGGGCCTTTGCTTTAACATTGGCTTATACTGGGAAAATCTTTAAAAATCTTCTTCCCTAAAACCCCAAGGCTCAGATCTTTGATATTTGGTGTGAAGCTTCATCTAGTGGACCTCTACCAAGATTGTTCAAATTATGGCCCTGGGGCCAAAAATGCCCCCATCCTCCTTTGGTTTTTCATAGGCTTATATAGGGAAAATATTTAAAAATCTTCATATCTGAAACCACAAGGCTCAGGTCTTTGATATTTTGTATGAAGCTTCACCTAGTATAGCCCTTGGGCCAAGAATGTACTAGAGACACTGATTCTCAGGTGAGCGATTCAGGGCCCTCTGGGCCCTCTTGTGTTTTATATTAGGATCACTTTTTGTCTGTCATGCGTGCGTAAACAATTTCTTCAAACGACATCTCCTCCTAAACCACTGATCGGATTTTGACCAAACTTCACAGGAATGATTCTTAGGTGGACCCCTTTCAAAGTTGTTCAAATGGTTCCGGTCAGTTGCACATATAGGTCATAGGAGCCAAAAATAGATTTTTTTTCACCGAAAACTTAAAAAATCTTCTTCTCTGAAACCGCAAGGCCCAGATCTTTGATATTTGGTATGAAGCTTCATCTAGTGGACCTCTACCAAGATTGTTCAAATTATAGCCCTGGGGGGCAATATGCCCCCACCTGGAGGCCTTTGGTTTTACATAGGTTCAATATAGGGAAAATCATTAAAAAATCTTCTTCTCTGAAACCACAATGCCCAGGTCTTTAATATTTGGTGTGAAGCTTTACCTTGTGGACCTCTACTAAGATTGTTCAAATTATTGCCTTGGGTCAAAAATTACATAGGCTTATCTTGCTGTCGTGTCCTCACCGTTGTCTCACCTCTGTGGTTCTTTGATTTTTGTGTTCACGGAGATGTTGCACTGATGAGTTGGGAGGCCTTCATGCGGACTGAACAAATTATTTGTCTAAATCGCCACTAACTAAGGGCGAGGATTGTGGCCACGTAAAATCGATTGTAGCCCCCCCCCCCCTTCGGAAACCTTTCCACTGACCGTTCCAAGGCGGTTCTTTTTGTGGCGATTTATTTATGTTGTTGTTTGTTACTTACTGTGTGTATCACTTGTGTCTTTTTATTTTGGATGGCCATATGGCCATTTTGTGGGAAAGTAACTGTCCTTATGGCCTTCCTTTGTTAAGGTTTCCATTATGGTCTGGTCCCTTAATGTTTGTGTTTCTTTCCCTTTGGTGTCTTTGATGGGTGGAGTAAGTTAATTATATTGATTCCTGATCTTTGTTTATCCCCTCGCAACAACGTTGCGAATGGGGATATAGCATCGGTGCCGTGCGTCCGTGTGTTAGTGTGTGTGTGTGTGTGTCTGTGTGTGTGTGTGTGTGTGTGTGTGTGTCTGTCCGGAACCTTGTGAGCAGGATAGAAGACACAGTATTCATCGTAGAAGCATCAAACCTTCCACAAATGTTCACCATGTACAGAGGATGAACCCTATTGAATTTCAAGGTCAGGGGTCAAAGGTCAAGGTCACAATGGACTTGACCTTGAAAACCCTGTGAGCAGGATAGAAGACACAGTATTCATCGTAGAAGCATCAAACCTTCCACAAATGTTCACCATGTACAGAGGATAAACCCTATTGAATTTCAAGGTCGGGGGTCAAAGGTCAAGGTCACAATGGACTTGACCTTGAAAACCTTGTGAGCAGGATAGAAGACACAGTATTCATCGTAGAAGCATCAAACCTTCCACAAATGTTCACCATGTACAGAGGATGAACCCTATTGAATTTCAAGGTCAGGGGTCAAAGGTCAAGGTCACAATGGACTTGACCTTGAAAACCTTGTGAGCAGGATAGAAGACACAGTATTCATCGTAGAAGCATCAAACCTTCCACAAATGTTCACCATGTACAGAGGATGAACCCTATTGAATTTCAAGGTCAGGGGTCAAAGGTCAAGGTCACAATGGACTTGACCTTGAAAACCTTGTGAGCAGGATAGAAGATACAGTATTCATCGTAGAAGCATCAAACCTTCCACAAATGTTCAATATGTACAGAGGATGAACCCTATTGAATTTCAAGGTCGGGGGTCAAAGGTCAAGGTCACAATGGACTTGACCTTGAAAACCTTGTGAGCAGGATAGAAGACACAGTATTCATCGTAGAAGCATCAATCCTTCCACAAATGTTCACCATGTACAGAGGATGAACCCTATTGAATTTCAAGGTCAGGGGTCAAAGGTCAAGGTCACAATGGACTTGACCTTGAAAACCCTGTGAGCAGGATAGAAGACACAGTATTCATCGTAGAAGCATCAAACCTTCCACAAATGTTCACCATGTACAGAGGATGAACCCTATTGAATTTCAAGGTCAGGGGTCAAAGGTCAAGGTCACAATGGACTTGACCTTGAAAACCTTGTGAGCAGGATAGATGACACAGTATTCATCGTAGAAGCATCAAACCTTCCACAAATGTTCACCATGTACAGAGGATGAACCTTATTGAATTTCAAGGTCAGGGGTCAAAGGTCAAGGTCACAATGGTCTAACATATTCAGATTGGATTTTCATGTTAATGAATGGTATGCAGTTGCGAGGGGATGCTACGCTTGCGTTGCCTTGTTTACTTCTATGTATACAGGGAAAGTCTTTAAAATTCTTCTTCTCTGAAACTGCAAGGCCCAGGACTTTGATATTTGGTGTGAAATTACATCTAGTGGACCTCTATTAAGATTGTTCAAATTATAGCCCTGGGGCCAAAAATGTCCCCGCCCCGAGACCCTTTTGTTTTACATAGACTTATATAAAGTCTATGTAAAAATATATTTAAAATCTTCTTCTATGAAACTGCAAGGCCCATGTCTTTGATATTTTTGTATGGAGCTTCATTTGGTGGACCTCTACCAATATTGTTCAAATTATAGCCCTCGGGCCACAAATGCCCCTGCCCCGGGGCCCTTTAGTTTTACATATACTTATATATAGATAATCTTTGAAAAATCTTCTTCTCTGAAACAGCAAAACCCAGGTCTTGGATATTTGGTGTGGAACTTCATCTAGTGGACCTCTATCAAGATTGTTTAAATTATAGCCCTGAGGCCAAAAATACCCCTGCCCCGGGGCCATTTGGTTTTACATAGGCTTATGTAGAGAATATCTTAAAAAAATCTTCTTCTCTGGAACCGCAAGGCCCAGGTCTTTGATATTTGGTGTGTAGCTTCATCTATTCGACCTTTGCAGAGATAGTTCAAATTATAGCCTTTGTTGACATTTGGTATGAACCTTCACCTTTTTAGACCTCCCTCAACATTATGCACATTATAGCCCTGGTGTCAATAATGGCCCTCCACGTTGCCCAGTTATTACTCTATGGATCAGGTGAGCGATCCAGGGCCATCATGGCCCTCTTGTTAGCTCACCTGTCACGTAGTGACAAGGTGAGCTTTTGGGATCACTTTTTGTCCGTCGTCCGTCGTGCATCCGTGCGTGCGTCCGTGCGTGCGTGCGTCCGTGCGTCCGTCCGTAAACTTTTCTTCAAACGACATCTCCTCCTAAACCACTGATTGTATTTTGACCAAACTTCACAGGAATGATCCTTAGGTGGTCCCCTTTCAAAGTTGTTCAAATGGTTCCGGTCCGTTGCACATATAGGTCACAGTAGCCAAAAATAGATTTTTTTCACCGCAAACTTAAAAAATCTTCTTCTCTGAAACCGCAAGGCCCAGGTCTTTGATATTTGGTATGAAGCTTCATCTAGTAGACCCCTACCAAGATTGTTCAAATTATAGTGCTGGGGCCAAAAATGCCCCCGCACGGGAGCCCTTTGGTTTTAAATGGGCTTATATAGGGAAAATCTTTAAAAATCTTCTTCTCTGAAACCGCAAGGCCCAGGTCTTTGATATTTGGTATGAAGCTTCATCTAGTGGACCCTTACCAAGATTGTTCAAATTATAGTGCTGAAGCTAAATATGCCCCCGCACGGGGGCCCTTTGGTTTTACATGGGCTTATATAGGGAAAATCTTGAAAAATCTTCTTCTCTGAAACCGCAAGGCCCAGGTCTTTAATATTTGGTATGAAGCTTCATCTAGTGGACCCCTACCAAGATTGTTCAAATTATAGTGCTGGGACCAAAAATGCCCCCGCAGAGGGGCCCTTTGGTTTTATATGGGCTTATATAGGGAAAATCTTTAAAAATCTTATTCTCTGAAACCGCAAGGCCCAGGTCTTTGATATTTGGTATGAAGCTTTATCTAGTGGACCCCTACCAAGATTATTCAAATTATAGTGCTGGGGCAAAAAATGCCCCCGCACCAGGGCCCTTTTGTTTTACATAGGCTTATATAGGGAAAATCTTGAAAAATCTTCTTCTCTGAAACTACAAGGCCCAGGTCTTTGATATTTTGTATGAAGCTTCATCTTGTGGGCCTCTACCAGATTGTTCAAATTATAGCCCTGGGGCCAAAAATGCCCCCGCTTCGGGGCCCTTTGGTTTTACATAGACGTATTAAGGGAAAATCTTGAAAAATCTTCTTCTTTGAAACCACAAGGCTTAGGTGTTTGATATTTGTTATGAAGCTTCAGCTAGTGGACATCTATAAAGATTGTTCAAATTATAGCCCTGAGACCAAAAATGCCTCCGCCATGTGGCCCTTTGGTTTTACATAGACTTATATAGGGAAAATCTTTAAAAATCATCTTCTCTGAAACACAAGGCTTAGGTCTTTGATATTTGTTATGAAGCTTCAGCTAGTGGACCTCTACCAAGATTGTTCAAATTATAGCCCTGGGGCCAAAAATGCCCCTGCTCCGGGGCCCTTTGGTTTTACATAGACTTATATAGGGAAAATCTTGTTTTACATAGACTTCTATATGCAGGGTAAACCTTTAAAATCTTCTTCTCTGAAACCAGAAAGCCCAGGTCTTTCATATTCGATATGAAGCTTCATCTTGTGGACCTATACCAAGATTGTTCAAATTATAGCCCTGGGGCCAAAAGTGACCCTGCCCGGGGCCCACTTGTTATACATTTGATCAGGTGAGCGAACCAGGGCCCTCTGGGCCCTCTTGTGTTTTATATTAGGATCACTTTTTGTCTGGCATCCGTGCGTAAACAATTTCTTCAAACGACATCTCCTCCTAAACCACTGATCGGATTTTGACCAAACTTCATAGGAATGATCCTTAGGTGGTCCCCTCTCAAAGTTGTTCAAATGGTTCTGGTCAGTTGCACATCTAGGTCACAGGAGCCAAAAATAGATTTTTTTCACCGAAAACTTAAAAAATCTTCTTCTCTGAAACCACAAGGCCCAGGTCTTTGATATTTGGTATGAAGCTTCATCTAGTGGATCCCTACCAAGATTGTTCAAATTATAGTGCTGGGGTAAAAAATGCCCCCGCCCCGGGGCCCTTTGGTTTTACATAGGCTTATATAGGGAAAATATTGAAAAATATTCTTCTCTGAAACCACAAGGCCCAGGTCATTGATTTTTGGTATGAAGCTTCATTTAGTGGACCCCTACCAAAGTTGTTCAAATTATAGTGCTGGGGCCAAAAATGCTCCTGCCCCGGGGCCCTTTGGTTTTACATAGGCTTTATAGGGAAAATCTTTAAAAATCTTCTTCTCTGAAACAACAAGGCCCAGGTCTTTGATATTTGGTATGAAGCTTCATCTAGTGGACCCCTACCAAGATTGTTCAAATTATAGTGCTTGGGCCAAAAATGCCCCTGGCCCAGGGGCCCTTTGGTTTTACATAGGCTTATATAGGGAAAATCTTTAAAAATCTTCTTCTCTGAAACCACGAGGCCCAGGACTTTTGATATTTGGTATGAAGCTTCATCTAGTGGACCCCTACCAAGATTGTACAAATTATAGTGCTGGGGCAAAAAATGCCCCCGTCCCGGGGCCCTATGGTTTTACGTAGGCTTATATAGGGAAAATCTTTAAAAATCTTCTTCTCTGAAACCGCAAGGCCCAGGACTTTGATATTTAGAATGAAACTTCATCTAATGGACCCCTACCAAGATTGTTCAAATTGTAGCCCTTGGGCCAAAAATGCCCCCGCACCGGGGCACTTTGGCTTTACATAGACTTATATAGGGAAAATCTTTAAAAATCTTCTTCTCTGAAACCACAAGGCTTAGGTCTTTTATATTTGGTATGAAGCTTCTTCTAAAGGACCCCTACCAAGATGATTCAAATTATAGTGCTGGGCCACTTTTTGCTGGGGCCAAAAGTGGCCCCCGCCCGGGGCCCTTTGGTTTTACGTAAGCTTATATAGGGATAATCTTTGAAATTCTTCTTCTCTGGAATTACAAGGCCCAGGACTTTGCTATTTCGTATGAAGCTTCATCTAGTGGACCCCTACCAAGATTGTTCAAATTATAGTGCTGGGGCTAAAAACGCTCCTGCCCCGGGGCCCTTTGGTTTTACATAGGCATATACAAGGAAAATCTTTAAAAATTCTTCTTCTCTGAAACCGCATGGCCCAGGTCTTTGATATTTGGTGTGAAGCTTCATCTTGTGGACCTCTACCAAGATTGTTCAAATTATAGGCCTGGGGCCAAAAATGCCCCCGCTCTGGGGCCCTTTGGTTTTACATGGGCTTATATAGGGAAAATCTTTAAAAATCTTCTCTTCAAACCCAAGGCCCAGGTCTTTGCTATTTGGTATGAAGCTTCATCTAGTGGACCCCTACAAAGATTGTTCAAATTATAGTGCTGGGGCCAAAAATGTTCCAGCCCTGGGGCCCTTTGGTTTTACATAGGCATATATAAGGAAAATGTTAAAAAATCTTCTTCTCTGAAACCACAAGGCCCAGGTCTTTGATATTTGGTGTGAAGCTTCATCTTGTGGACCTCTACCAAGATTGTTAAAATTATAGCCCTGGGGCCAAAAATGCCCACGCTCCGGGGCCCTTTGGTTTTACATGGGCTTTTATTGGGAAAATCTTTAAAAATCTTCTGTGAAACCACTGGACCTAGGTCTTTGATATTTGGTGTGAAATTTCATCTAGTGGACCTCTATCAAGATTGTTCAAATTATAGTGCTGGGGCCAAAAATGTTCCAGCCCTGGGGCCCTTTGGTTTTACAGACTTATTTGGGAAAATCTTTAAAAATCTTCTTCTGTGAAACCACTGGACCTAGGTCTTTGATATTTGGTGTGAAATTTCATCTAAAAAAAATGCCCCCCCCCCCCCTCTGACCCTTTGGTTTATCAAGACTTTATATAGGGAAATCTTTAAAAAAAATCTTCTTCTCTGAAACTGCAATGCCCATGTCTTTGATATTTGGTGTGAAGCTTCATCTTGTGGACCTCTACCAAGATTGTTAAAATTATAGCCCTGGGGCCAAAAATGCCCACGCTCCGGGGCCCTTTGGTTTTACAGACTTATTTGGGAAAATCTTTAAAAATCTTCTTCTGTGAAACCACTGGACCTAGGTCTTTGATATTTGGTGTGAAATTTCATCTAGTGGACCTCTATCAAGATTGTTCAAATTATAGCCCTGGGGCCAAAAATGCCCCCCCCCCTCCCCCTCCCCCGACCCTTTGGTTTATCAAGACTTATATATAGGAAAATCTTTAAAAAAATCTTCTTCTCTGAAACTGCAATGCCCATGTCTTTGATATTTGGTATGAAGCTTCACCTTTTTAGACCTCCCTCAACATTATGCACATTATAACCCTGGGGTCAATAATGGCCCTCCCCCGGCCCACTTGTTACTCTATGGATCAGGTGAGCGATCCAGGGCCATCATGGCCCTCTTGTTAGCTCACCTGTCACGTAGTGACAAGGTTAGCTTTTGGGATCACTTTTTGTCCGTCGTCCGTCGTGCGTTCGTCCGTCCGTGCGTCCATGCGTGCGTCCGTCCGTAAACTTTTCTTCAAACGACATCTCCTCCTAAACCACTGATTGTATTTTGACCAAACTTCACAGGAATGATCCTTAGGTGGCCCCCTTTCAAAGTTGTTCAAATGGTTCCGGTCCGTTGCACATATAGGTCACAGTAACCAAAAATAGATTTTTTTCACCGCAAACTTCAAAAATCTTCTTCTCTGAAACCGCAAGGCCCAGGTCTTTGATATTTGGTATGAAGCTTCATCTAGTGAACCCCTACCAAGATTGTTCAAATTAAAGCGTTGGGGCCAAAAATGCCCCCGCACAGGGGCCCTTTGGTTTTACATGGGCTTATATAGGGAAAATCTTTAAAATCTTCTTCTGTGAAACCGCAAGGCCCAGGTCTTTGATATTTGGTATGTAGCTTCATCTAGTGGACCCCTACCAAGATTGTTCAAATTATAGTGCTGGGGCCAAAAATGCCCCCGCACCGGGGCCCTTTTGTTTTACATAGGCTTATATAGGGAAAATTTGAAAAATCTTCTTCTCTGAAACTGCAAGGCCCAGGTCATTGATATTTGGTATGAAGCTTCATCTTGTGGACCTCTACCAAGATTGTTCAAATTATAGCCCTGGGGCCAAAAATGCCCCCGCTCCGGGGCCCTTTGGTTTTACATAGACTTATATAGGGAAAATCTTGAAAAATCTTCTTCTCTGAAACTACAAGGCTTAGATCTTCAATATTTGTTATGAAGCTTCAGCTAGTGGACCTCTATAAAGATTGTTCAAATTATAGCCCTGAGACCAAAAATGCCCCCCCCCCCCCCCCCCCCCCGCCATGTGGCCCTTTGGTTTTACATAGACTTATATAGGAAAAATCTTTAAAAATCATCTTCTCTGAAACACAAGGCTTAGGTCTTTGATATTTGTTATGAAGCTTCAGCTAGTGGACTTCTACCAAGATTGTTCAAATTATAGCCCTGGGGCCAAAAATGCCCCCGCATCTGGGCCCTTTGGTTTTACATAGACTTATATAGGGAAAATCTTGTTTTACATAGACTTCTATTTGCAGGGTTAACCTTTAAAATCTTCTCCTCTGAAACCAGAAAGCCCAGGTCTTTCATATTCGATATGAAGCTTCATCTTGTGGACCTCTACCAAGATTGTTCAAATTATAGCCCTGGGGCCAAAATTGACCCTGCCCGGGGCCCACTTGTTATATATTGGATCAGGTGAGCGAACCAGGGCCCTCTGGGCCCTCTTGTGTTTTATATTAGGATCACTTTTTGTCTGTCATCCTTGCGTAAACAATTTCTTCAAACAACATCTCCTCCTAAACCACTGATCGGATTTTGACCAAACTTCACAGGAATGATCTTTAGGTGGTCCCCTTTCAAAATTGTTCAAATGGTTCCGGTCCATTGCACATATAGGTCACAGGAGCCAAAAATAGATTTTTTTCAACGAAAACTTAAATAATTCTTCTCTGAAACCGCAAGGCCCAGGTCTTTGATATTTGGTATGAAGCTTCATCTAGTGGACCCCTACCAAGATTGTTCAAATTATAGTGCTGGGGCGAAAAATGCCCCCGCCCCGGGGCCCTTTGGTTTTACATGGGCTTATATAGGGAAAATCTTTAAAAATCTTCTTCTCTGAAACTGCAAGGCCCAGGTCTTTGATATTTGGTATGAAGCTTCATCTAGTGGACCCCTACCAAGATTGTTCAAATTATAGTGCTGGGGCGAAAAATGCCCCCGCCCCGGGGCCCTTTGGTTTTACATGGGCTAATATAGGGAAAATCTTTAAAATTCTTCTTCCCTGAAACTGCAAGGCCCAGGTCTTTGATATTTGGTATGAAGCTTCATCTAGTGGACCCCTACCAAGATTGTTCAAATTATAGTGCTTGGGCGAAAAATGCCCCCGCCCTGGGGACCTTTGGTTTAACATGGGCTTATATAGGGAAAATCTTCTTCTCTGAAACTGCAAGGCCCAGGTCTTTGATATTTGGTATGAAGGTTCATCTAGTGGACCCCTACCAAGATTGTTCAAATTATAGTGCTTGGGCCAAAAATGCCCCCGCCCTGGGGCCCTTTGGTTTTACATAGGCTTATATAGGGAAAATCTTTAAAAATCTTCTTCTCCAAAACTGCAAGGCCCAGGTCTTTGCTATTTGGTATGAAGCTTCATCTATTGGACCCCTAAGAAGATTTTCAAATAATAGTGCTGGGGCCAAAAATGCCCCCGCCCCGGGGCCCTTTGGGTTTACAAAGGCTTATATAGGGAAAATCTTTAAAAATCTTCTTCTCTGAAACTGCAAGGCCCAGGTGTTTGATATTTGGTATGAAGCTTCATCTAGTGGACCTCTACCAAGATTGTTCAAATTATAGTGCTGGGGCCAATATGCCACTGCTCTGGGGCCCTTTGGTTTTACAAAGACTTATATAGGGAAAATCTTGAAAAAATCTTCTTCTCTGAAACCACAAGGCCCAGGTCTTTGATATTTGGTTTGAAGGTTCAGATAGTGGACCTCTACCAAGATTGTTCAAATTATAGCCCTTAGACCTAAAATGCCTCCGCCTCATGGCCCTTTGGTTTTACATAGACATATATAGGGAAAATCTTTAAAAATCTTCTTCTCTGAAACTGCAAGGCCCATGTCTTTGATATTTGGTATGGAGCTTCAACTAGTGGACCTCTACCAAGATTGTTCAAATTATAGCCCTCGGGCCACAAATGCCCCCGCCCCAGGGCCCTTTGGTTTTACATAGACTTATATAGAGATAATTATTGAAAATCTTCTTCTCTGAAGCAGCAAGGCCCAGGACTTTGATATTTGTTGTGAAGCTTCATCTAGTGGATCTCTATCAAGATTTTTAAATTATAGCCCCGAGGCCAAAAATGCCCCGCCTCGGGTCCATTTGGTTTTACATAGGCTTATGTAGGGAATATCTTTGAAAAAATCTTCTTCTTTGAAACGGCAAGGCCCAGGTCTTTGATATTTAGCTTCATCTAGTGGACCTTTGCCAAGATTGTTCAAATTATAGCCTTAGTTGATATTAGGTATGAAGCTTCACCTTTTTAGACCTCCCTCAACATTATGCACATTATAACCCTGAGGTCAATAATGGCCCTCCCCGGGGCCCACTTATTACTCTATGGATCAGGTGAGCGATCCAGGGCCATCATGGCCCTCTTGTTTAGTCCAGTATTTACCGTATGGATTTGGACAGATAGGCCTTAGCAAACAGTGTAGACCCAGTATGTGGCATCTCATCAGCGTCTACACTGTTTGCAGAAGGACCTATATTATTATGATTATGCCCTTGAAGAACAAAAAGCAGTAAAAGAGCCAGATAAGAAGAAACAGCAGGCCAGACAAAGTAAGATTGAGTGCTAGTTCCGTTCCATCATAGCTGTGGATATGGTGGAGTAACAATGACAATGGTTCCAGAAATCCTATTCTTTTTTGGAGTACCATATTTACCATATGTATTCGGACAGATAGGCCTGAGCAAACACTGTAAACCAAGATGAGATTCCACATTCTGCAGCGTCTCACCTCTGTCTACACTGTTTGCCACCCATTCCGCTGTTCTTGAAAACAACATCGGGTAGTAAACTGTACTTGTTCAAATTTAAGAGAAGTATGATAAGGAATTTAGGTGTCCGAATACCTACGGTAAATGCGATATGGGCCTCTAAGCAAGCATTTTGGAAACCAAATTACCAAACATGTCCAAAAATAGCATAACGAGATGACATACTAAAAACAATGAAACACAAGACAGCAATTTGTCATTCTTTATGACAAAAGCATAATAATTGATGTGTTGGTGGATCGTTTGGCACTGTTTTAACTTCACTAAGCGGTTCACTAGTACTCCGGTGTGGTTGGTTTCAGCTCTGCCTTGAAGCATCATACAGCCCAATCTATTTCTTCAAGGCCCGATGGGCGGGTGCCCAAGCTCTTAATTGTTATTATACCCCCGGCATACGAAGTATGCTATGGGGGTATATAGTTTTCGTCCTGCCGTTCGTCCGTCCGTCCGGTAACTGGTCAACTCGTACCTTAGTCAACTCGTACCTAAGTCAACTCGTACCTGTTTTTGGTCAACTCGTACCGGTTCTTTGGTCAACTCGTACCCCCTAGTCAACTTGTACCTATTTTGGTCAACTCGTACCCCAGGAGTAGGTGGTGTACTCTGTTTTTTTTTGGCCGAACAATAGTTGAAATAGGTCATAACTTGCCCCGAGACATGTCTTGAGTTAACCAGAGGCCAGAGAGAAGTACTTTGGGTCCTTTTATTATAACATGGTTTTCACAGCGCGTGGATATGCGATGGCGCGCCATCAACCTGCTCTAGTTATTATTATTAGCTCACCTGTCACGTAGTGACAAGGTGAGCTTTTGGGATCACTTTTTGTCCGTCGTCCGTCGTGCGTCCGTGCGTGCGTGCGTGCGTGCGTGAGTGCGTCCGTCAACTTTTCTTCAAACAACATCTCCTCCTAAACCACTGATCGGATTTTGACCAAACTTCACAGGAATGATCCTTAGGTGGTCCCCTTTCAAAGTTGTTCAAATGGTTCCGGTCCGTTGCACATATAGGTCACAGTAGCCAAAAATAGATTTTTTTCACCGAAAACTTAAAAAATCTTCTTCTCTGAAACCGCAAGGCCCAGGTCTTTGATATTTGGTATGAAGCTTCATCTAATGGACCCCTACCAAGATTGTTCAAATTATAGTGCTAGTGCCAAAAATGCCCCCGCACGGGGGCCCTTTGGTTTTACATGGGCTTATATAGGGAAAATCTTTAAAAATCTTCTTCTCTGAAACCACAAGGCCCAGGTCTTTGATATTTGGTATGAAGCTTCATCTAGTGGACCCCTACCAAGATTGTTCAAATTATAGTGCTAGTGCCAAAAATGCCCCTGCCCCGGGGCCCTTTGGTTTTACATGGGCTTATATAGGGAAAATCTTTAAAAATCTTCTTCTCTGAAACCACAAGGCCCAGGTCTTTGATATTTGGTATGAAGCTTCATCTAGTGGACCCCTACCAAGATTGTTCAAATTATAGTGCTCGAGCTAAAAATGCCCCCACACGGGGGCCCTTTGGTTTTACATGGGCTTATATAGGGAAAATCTTGAAAAATCTTCTTCTCTGAAACCGCAAGGCCCAGGTCTTTGATATTTGGTATGAAGCTTCATCTAGTGGACCCCTACAAAGATTGTTCAAATTTTAGTGCTGGGGCCAAAAATGCCCCCGCACCAGGGCCCTTTTGTTTTACATAGGCATATATAGGGAAAATCTTTAAATATCTTCTTCTCTGAAACCGCAAGGCCCAGGTCTTTGATATTTGGTATGAAGCTTCATCTAGTGGACCCCTACCAAGATTGTTCAAATTATAGTGCTGGAGCTACTAATGCCCCCCCCCCCCCCCCCCCCCCCCCCCCCCCCCCGCATGGGGGCCCTTTGGTTTTAAATGGGCTTATATAGGGAAAATCTTGAAAAATCTTCTTCTCTGAAACCGCAAGGCCCAGGTCTTTGATATTTGGTATGAAGCTTCATCTAGTGGGCCCCTATCAAGATTGTTCAAATTATAGTGCTGGGGCCAAAAATGCCCCCCTCACCAGATCCCTTTTGTTTTACATAGGCTTATATAGGGAAAATCTTGAAAATTCTTCTTCTCTGAAACTGCAAGGCCCAGGTCTTTGATATTTGGTATGATGCTTCATCTTGTGGACCTCTACCAAGATTGTTCAAATTATAGCCCTTGGGCCAAAAATGCCCCCGCTCCGGGCCCTTTGGTTTTACATAGGCTTATATAGGGAAAATCTTGAAAAATCTTTTTCTCTGAAACCACAAGGCTTAGGTATTCGATATTTGTTATGAAGCTTCAGCTAGTGGACCTCAAAAAAGATTGTTCAAATTATAGCCCTGAGACCAAAAATGCCCCCGCCATGTGGCCCTTTGGTTTTACATAGACTTATATAGGGAAAATCTTTAAAAATCATCTTCTCTGAAACACAAGGCTTAGGTCTTTGATATTTGTTATGAAGCTTCAGCTAGTGGACCTCTACCAAGATTGTTCAAATTATAGCCCTGGGGCCAAAAATGCCCCCACTCCGGGGCCCTTTGGTTTAACATAGACTTATATAGGGAAAATCTTGTTTTACATAGACTTCTATATGCAGGGTAAACCTTTAAAATCTTCTCTGAAACCAGAAAGCCCAGGTCTTTCATATTTGATATGAAGCTTCATCTTGTGGACCTCTACCAAGATTGTTCAAATTATAGCCCTGGGGCAAAAATTGACCCTGCCCGGGGCCCACTTGTTATACATTGGATCAGGTGAGCGAACCAGGGCCCTCTGGGCCCTCTTGTTTTTATTAATGTTATTATTATTTTATTATTATTAGTCACTTTTAACCCATTCAGTACCAGAAACCCACAAAGGGATACCTTGTCAAACACTGCAGGCCCATATCAGACGCCGCAGAACGCGGCGTTGTATGATTAGGGCCTACGCTGTTTGAAAAAAAATAAGCCAATTCCCGAATAAATTTTGAAGAAAACGCAACCTGACACCCATAAATTTTGAAATATATAAGATGGAAGATTCCATTTGGGTTAGTTTAATTAACACATTAGTTAATCGTGTACCGATTAATGTGGGTGTAAAAAACGATTATCGGTACTAGTTTAATCTAATCGTCCTTCATTAAAGACTGTTTTTTAATTCCTTTAATTTTGCTGGCGAGCGGCTGTTTTTGTTCTGACAAAACTTAATGACACGCAGGAATTTTAAGGTCAATTATCTTTTGTGTATTATTTTCGTTTGAATTGCCGATTACAATGTCTCCCTTTGTTATACCTCAGGACCAATATTTCTTCGAGGGTTTTCTTAGGATTACACACAATCTGCTCGAACACATCCTTCGAAAACCCTCGACGAGGCGGTTCTAACAAGTACCCACAATCTATGTTTTTGAGCGGATATAAAAAAAGAAAAATGTATACCCCTGTAAAACCCAGTGCGTTTTAAGAGGGACAAATTCATATAGGCTTGCATTCGTGATGATTGTTTTTATTTAAGAGTTTGTTAGTTAAACGGTATAACAAATGTTTATAATTTAAGCAATAAAATTATATAAATAACTGAATTTATTTTTATTTTTATTGCACTACCTATACATCCCGCTGTGTTTATACTCGCCGACATGTAACCTGTTTTGTCCGTGCAATGGGCACACTTTGTATAGAGAAACTCGGGTTTACTTGGGTATACATTTCCTTTCTTTATTTATGCTCCAACACATAGGTTGAGGGTACTCGTTAGTCGTTCCAACTAAAGATCACAGCCTATGTTTGAACTAGTAATAAGAAAAAATAAAATAATAAAAAAAAACATGGATTTTCGTAAGAAAAGTTGCCATTTTGGAGATGTGAAAAACGCACTTTATTGCACGGGTGAGTTATCGTATAGTAACAGTTATAAGGAATATGCAACATTTATGTTTGCCAACATTTATGTTTTGAGCATATATGAGAACAAATTATAATTGTATAACTACATTTTATTTTCAAATGAACATGTAATGTAAATTCCTCAATTATATTTTTCTCGTTATCTCCATTTACATATGAAGTTCGTCTTATGTTGAGCATGGTGTTAGTACCAATTACATCCCTCTGGAGCATAGATTGTTGGCACTCGTTTGAGCTGCCCCAAAGGGATAGTTCTAACGAGCACCCATAAATTATGTCTGGCTAAAGGGATATGGGGTCATACACAAGAAAGGCGCCATTTGGGCGCACGTGTGTAATGGCGTCATGCACACACTATGTATTGTCTTCGTCGTCGGGAAAAGGATCAGGAGTCTGTATAGACCATAAAGTTGACCTGTATATATGTGTACTTAAGCTAAACTTACCCCCAAAACAAATTTTATTTTCACTAAGGTACGAGTTGACTTAGGTACGAGTTGACTAAGGTACGAGTTGACCTATCTCGGGTACGAGTTGACTAAGGTACGAGTTGACTTAGGTACGTGTTGACCAGAAACTGTCCGTCCTTGTTTCCGTCCTTCCGTCCGTCCGTCCGTCCATCCTTCCGTCCGTCCTTCCGTCCGTAAGTTAACATTTTGGTTAAAGTTTTGCGTTAAAGTTTCTAAGAGGTTGTATCTTCTGAACCCTTTGATAGATTTTGTTGATACTTACACTGAAGCTACATACTGGTCTAAAGATTTCATTGATGCATGTCCCACCCCCCCACAATGACATTGAGGTCAAGGTCACAGACTTAGAAATTTTACGTTGGTTAAAGTTTTATGACAAAGTTTATAGATGCCTGTATGTTGTAAACTCTAAGACAAATTCAGTTGATACTTGCATCAATGTTGCACCAGTCCAAAGATTTTGAGATGCATGTCGCTTCCCCACCCACAGTGACCTAGACCTCAGGGTCATGGACTTAGAAAGTTTACATTTGGTTAAAGTTTTATGACAAAGTTTATAGATGCCTGTTACATAATGTTCTAAACTCTAAGACAAATTCAATTGATACTTGCATCAATGTTGAATACCGGTTCAAAGATTTCATTGATACATACCCCACCCTGCTGCTTCAGTAACATTGGTTCCCCCCATCCCTTCAGTAACTTTGATACTCTCACTCCCTTGGTCCATTTAGAAAGATTATGTTTGGTTTAGATTTTATAAGCAGATTATAGATTCTTATAGCTTCTTGACTTCTTCACTCATGTTACATACAAGCTCGAAAGATATATCAGAGGGTGGCACTAGCCGGGGGTATACTGTGACCCACTGGTCGCTTTCTCTAGTGAAATATATTTCTTGTACACAAAAGGTATTGGTGTGCGCTTTTAGGAGCATATGTGACAACCAGATCTGCAATAAGACCTGTACTGCCAGCAAAGACTATGGTTCCCATAAAAATCCTAAAATTTCAGACACCTTGTGGTCTTGCTGTAATTCTTCTGAAATTTTAACAAATTTGTTTCATGATCCAGCAAGGAGTCGGAAAGGTGCAGACGGAACAGCAAACAGTGTATATCCTGGGTCTGCACCATGGCAAACAGTGTAGACCCTGGGTCTGCACAGTTTGCTTAGGCCTGTCTGTCCCACTATTTAGGATCATTACGGCATTCTGCATCTCCAAGCAGAATGACAAGTTTTTGCTTATCCTTTCAGAAAACCCGGAGGCTGACGATGGCTCATATGATCAGGGAAGACTCTGATCAGACTGCATGGATGTGCAGGCTGATCTGAATCTATCCTGATCACACATGCCCTATTATAGGTTCTTCATGCACTGATGAATGTAAATGTATTATAATAGTGTAAAATTCTGCTTTTAAAACCACCTTAGAATTAGACTAAATCTTGTTTTAAGAACATATTTATCCCTTATTCTGCTGAACATAACAACCCCTACCTTTGAAAACTGTAGCACCAGATCAGATGGCTTCTGAAGAAGCCAGCTGATCAGGATCTACACTGTTTGTCATTCAGTTTCCAAATGTGGAGAAATATTATTATTTCAAGCAATTCCGCTGGTTAATAATCATAAATGGGTGTAGCAAATTAATTTATTCAATAGGATAAGGGGCTAAAAGTTTCAGTGTTTCAGCGTGTTTGTTTTCCACATTCAGTGTCCTCTAGTACTAGACCATCATTGGGACTGTTCAAAAGTGGTCTTAAAGACCACTTTTGAACAGTTCCAAAGGTGGTCTTAAGGAGGGTGGGGAGTAATTCTTTTCTCTTTAGATTTTTTTTATTTGCTTATATTTTGTAGCTTGAAATCTCTGCACTCGTTTGCCGGTATAAAAATATAGGCACACCAGGCTTTTTTTCGAGCTTTTTAGCCTTAAAGATGGGTACTGTTTTCGAATTTATCGAATGTTTCAATAATTACCCCAGTCATTGACAAATTGTCGATAACAATTGTTTAAAACAATATTTCCAAGTTTGGTTTAAAAAAACACAATGCAGGATAATGTCATGTTTGCGTACCTATGTGTGAAAGACAAACTCTTTCACAGATTCTTGTCGAAACACCTATTTACAAATGTCCTTTTCTGCATGTTTTGCTGTTTTGGGATGCAATTTTCGCTATATTTGAAAAAAGAATGCATTTTTCTTATTTTCACATATATTGTGTAATAATATTAGATCCACGAAATAGGCGTGAAATTTGACCATGTCACCAGGCATCTGAGAGAAATATTGCAGAAAAAATTACCCCACACCCCAATAAAAATGGCTAAAAAAGCATTAAGATATTGTTTAAATGACAAGAACAAGGATTATACCTTTATTATTGCACATACTTTTGCTTCCTTAATGTGATATTAATCAAAGTATTTCATTAGAATTGAAAAACAATTTTATTTATAAGTTTTATGGTGTGAAAAAAGGATTTTTCTGGCCAAAAATGCATGTTCTGATATAGCCATATTGTCGTTTTGTTCATGTTTAAAAGATATGATGCCATTAACATTGTCGCAGACGTTCAAACAATGTCAGATGTATGTTATTAATATACCTGGTAAACATTATTAAACATTTTAGCTTTCTTTTTGGACAATCTATTACCCCACCCCCTAATGAAATGGGTTGAAATTGATAAAAAAAAAAAAAAAAATACAATAAGCTGATGCAAAATAATATAAAAATTTCCTTTTTCCCATTTAACTTCCTGCCAACGTTATAGGAAAAGTAGAAACACTTCTAATTATTTTTTTTTCTATAATTCTGACAAGTTTTTTTGTTCATGCCATATTGACCGGAAACGCTATTTAATTATCTATTGCCTGTTTATGCAAACTGTGAAAGGTAGGTGAGATAAGTTATCCTTTTACTTTCCGAAAGTGGATAGAAGTGATGGCAATGAACTGGAATCGATACAATTACCCAACACCTCCGATCAGACACACCAAAGGGAAAGAACCACGAACATGAATAACTAGACCGTAATGGAAACATCACTAGCGGAAAGCCAAAATGGCAGTTGCATTCCCACATAGTGGCTTTCGTGGACCTTGAGAAGGCATTTGGTTGAGTGTCTCGAAAAGTCATCTGGGAGGCACAGAGAAAATTTGAAGTGGAGGAGTGGAGTGTTCGAATGGTCCAGTGGCTGTATGCTAATTCGCGGAGCCGTATGCGTTTTTGTGTTGGTTCCATTGAAGAATTCGAATTGAAGGTCGGTGTTCCTCAAGGCTCTTTTCTCAGCCTAATGCATTTCATCATTGTGCTTTATGTCTTGTCATGCGAGTTCTGTTCTGGGGGACCTTTGTAATCGTAGCTGAATCACTTCAGTGTGCTACACCACTTCAAAGGCGTCGCCCAAAAAGTTCTCATATATATAGTCTCTACAATGCATGATAGCCCCGAACTGGCCTTGAAGAAAAAGATTGTGCTGCATGATACTAACCCAATCACTCATGAGTACGAGTAGACCGCCCTGCCCAGGTAAAGTGGTGCAAGACGGACGGTCCTTATAAACATATAGATTGGTTTCACTGGCTGTCAGGTTTCGTCACAATGTCGGGTAAAAAGACCCACAAATTGGGAAGTAACCTCTCCAAAATGACCAATATTATGTTGACGGTAAAATGACATCTCAAGCCCTGCCGCTCAACGAAACCAAAAGGGTTTATATGCATGGACGGTCCGACTCGGACCCATTTTCCTGGGCAGGTTTAGACCCTCTAAGCGGTTTACTAGTTCTCACGTGCGGTCGGTTTCAGCTCTGCGTGAAAGCATCATGCAGCCCGATTGGCTGGAGCCGGTACATTGACAAAATTCTGTTATGATGGTGGATGTGTGGGCATACAAAGGCTCCGTGTGGCACAACCTAAACCATCATCTTTATATTCGAAACAGATCAAAGGGATTTTTTCTTGTACACCCTTTTGCTTATGCTTGATTATTGTTTGTTTGATTTGAGGTTTAACGTCCCCGTCAACACTGTAAAGGTCATTTTGGAGACTTCGCTTCCAATTTTGTGGGACATTTACCCGACCTTAAGATGAAATGTCAACTAAAACCCCGCCGCCAATTGAACCAATAGAGTTTATTAACATGGACAGGCAGACTCGCACCGCTTTGCCTGGGCAGGCTTAGATCCTCTAAGCAGTTTACCAGTAGGCCTACACCTGTTGAGTGCAAGATCCTAATTATGGGTGCTGGCAGAGGCTATTTGTTCACTGAGATGGCTTAACAGTAATTGAACCTGAGACTGCGACTGGCAGTTAAAAGAATATTGTGTGCTGCCGCACTTTTAGTTATCAAATATGGCAGTGTTTTCTTTCCATATATATGACGTCACGCAAACTAAAGTAAACGTCACTTTTGATTCATTGTTTTGTTTGTGTTGACAAAGTATGGCCGTGGAAAATGTGACCTGATAGACTCTTCGAGGCTATATTTTTGACACCAATGGAAAAATAAAGCAAACATCGTGCGTTAAAGAGAGTTCAGATTTGCCATGGACAGCTGATGGGCTGCAATCGGAGGAAACAAACCAGTAGCTGGAAAAAAAACAGGGTTAGTTTGTTTATCCCTCTATTTTCCTGTGCTTCCAGCCATGCGGACTAGACCGAAAAGTAGTCTATGAAGTCGCAAAATAATTTATAACAAAATGCACATTGCAATGGTTATTAAATGTTACAAAAACCTCAGAAAACACTTTGAAAACTAAATAGAAACAAAAATCATTTTGAGGTAAAAATTCGAACCTGATTACGGCAGAGTCAATTATGCGCGACCCTCCTTAATATAGGAATTTTACTCTTAGTATTGTAATCTATATTTTCAGCATATATAAAGAGAGTAATAGCTCATCCGTCTTTCCATAACATTGGGTACAAAGAATGTGAGAAAATCCTCGACAAAATGGACCAGGGAGAGTGCATTGTTAGGCCCAGTAGCAAGGTAAGTGGGTATGGGTCTCTGTTGCATAGTGAATAAGAGAGCTGCCTCATAATCATTAGGTCTCTCACTACTGTGGGTTCTAGCCTCGCACAGGTCACACATGAGACACCAAATTCTGCAATCGAAGATCAGGTGGTTTTTCTCTTGGTATTCCAGTTTTTGTCAACCTCTGATTAATGATCAGCTGGACAAGTGAAAGAATATTGAAAAGAATATAAACCAAAAACTAAAAAAAAAAAAAAAAAGATCAGGGGCCAGTTGTTCAAAACTAACGACGTTGTTAGCTAAAGTATTGTTAAAACTTTGATCTCTCAATATGGTGAAAATAGAAATATTTTTGCTGAAAACATGTGAGCAGCTTTTGCATTCGCAAAAGCTGCTGACTTTTTTTTCAGCAAAAATACCAAAATTTTAAATATTAAACTTGCTAGAACAGTTATGACCACTAACGAGCTCATTAAGCTAACGATGCTTTGAACAACTGGGCCCTGAAAGGTAAGCCAGATTGCTTCACTTCTGGGTCCAATGGTTCAAAAGTAATGAAGGTGTTGAAGGTGTCGCCTCATAAAGCAGGGGTTGTGGGTAGCTTTAGGGCTTCTCCAGACTTTCCGATGAGATTTTTAGCTCAGATCTCATAGAAGCCTCACTGGTGTAGTGGTTTAAATTTATAAACCAGGGGTTGGGTGTTTGATTCTGGGCTTTTCCAGACCTTTCAGATGACTTTTTTAACAGAGTTCCCATCCCCATATGACCATAATTGTTGGTCTGACAAACTGAAAAGGTGTCAATGTAACAATAAAATTTCATCCTGCTGAAAAGATTAACAGCCATTAACCCATTTCTGACTATCAGCCAATCCAGTTACTCGATATAATGTATCCAATTCGCAATGACATGACAGTGTGGATCCTGATCAGATGGCTTCTGAAGAAGCCATCTGATCTGGATCTTTGCTGATTGCAAAGGTTGGTATTATCATGGTTCATCAGGACAAGGGTTAATCAGACTGGAGAGATTGATCGTAAATCTTTTCCGCTCAAGAAGGGCAGGGGTTATGAAAGAATGTACACTGTACTTGTTAACAACTTATGTATAAACCTGCCCAGGAAGTGTTGTTAGGTTTTGTTTTGTTTGATTTGAGGTTTAACGTCCCCATCAACAGTACTTAGTTCATTTTGGAGACATTACTTTCAATCCCTGCCGCCCAATGAAACCAATAGGGTTTATATACATCGGCAAGCCGACTCGTACTACTAGGCCTTGGCAGAAGAAGACCTTCTAAGTGGTTTACAATACTCCTAAGCGATTGGTTTCAGCTCTGTGTGGAAGCATCATGCAGCCCAATCTATTGTGTTGTTAGGTAAACTGACTGTATCAATATGACCTAAATAGTGTTGACTGGGCTGTTCATCTCCAAAACAGATGAGTAAAACAGTTGCATGTGACAGGGTAGTGGTTGCCCATCCAAGGATGGTTGTGGTTTTCTAAAGGTACCCAGATTTGATTTCATCCACCACATAAGACCACATTTCCCAAACATCTCTGCTTTAAGAATGCTTTTAAATAAGTTCTTGTTAGCTTAGCACTGTTGAATAAATTAACTTTGTCCCACCCATTTCTGACTCAGTTTCTGGCAAAAGAATGTGCACTGTACTGCTTAACCTGCCCAGGAAAAGTGTGGATAGGTAAAATGACAGCTCAAAAATGACCTAAAATAGCATTGACTGGGCCGTTAAAACTCCAATACAAACAAGACTGTCAACCAATCAGATTACTTGATATAATGTATTCAATTTCATTGAGATTTGCAAACTGAATAACAAACTGTGTAGATCCTGATCAGATGGCTTCTTCAGAAGCCATCTGATCTGGATCGACACTGTTTGCAAATGACTGATCATCGTGTTCAGCAGGCCAAGGGTTTAAACCCAACACAAGAACAAATACAATATTCATTTCTTGTACATTTCTTCAGGGCTCGGACCATTTGACAGTCACGTGGAAGGTGGCTGATGGCATTCTACAACACATTGATATTAAAGAAGAGGGAAAAGAAAATGCCTTCAGTTTGGGAAGATCTCTACTTATAAATGGAGAGGTAAATATAAAACAGCAACTAAATGGTCTAAAAATCGTGTTTGTATATTAAATCTAACTTCAAAACAAAAACAAATTCTGTAGGTATTGTATTATTGAAGCAGTGAACACAATAGTGCTGATCAGTGCACAAATTTCACTGAAAAAGTTTGTGAGCTCGAACATTTTTGATGCCATTTAATGCTTAGGTAACTGTTGGTGATTGGCAAGAATATGTATGACTGCAACTGCAGTCCTTAGTAGATACAGAACACCATAATAAAGATGGTGACATACTTTTTAGGCAGTGATGTATATGTAGCAGGTAGACCTTGTGACATGGTGGCTCAGTCGGTGGGGTGTTCACACGGTATGCGAGAGGCCCTGGGTTCGAATCCCGGTCGGTCGCAATTTGCAAATATGATGACAAGCATGTTGTTTGAACTAAGCCGCCCCCGCCCATCGGGGCTTGAAGAAATAAATGGGCTGCATGATGCTTCCATGCAGAGCTGAAACCAACCCGCATACGAGTACTGGTAAACCGCCTAGAGGATCTAAGCCTGCCCAGGCAAAGCGGTGCGAGTCGGCATGGCCATGCTTATAAACCCTATTGGTTTCATTTGGCGGCAGGGCTTGAGATGTCATTTCATCTCAATGTCGGGTAAAAGTCCCACAAAATTGGAAGCAGCATCTCCAAAATGACATTTACAGTGTTGACGTGGACGTTAAACCTCAAATCAAACAAACAAAACCTCATTTGTTTGTGGGATTTGCAAGACTTTCAGGATATATTTCCTGCAGTTAAACACAAGTCTCTATTTATTTAGTATTTTAACGGCCAGCATAGGTCAGAGTTTATAGGTCCTGTATACTCGTGTATATTTGTATAAACCTAATGATTTTATCTGGATTTCCTCTTCAGGAATTTGAAGATATAGATGAAATCATAGCAAGACACATTCAGCCCATGGCATCATTTGCCCGAGACATCTTTAACTTCAAAAATTACAAGAACACAGAAGGTGGTAGGAAAGAAATCGTAGACAAATGGTTGACCGAGGAGAAGAAAAAGGCCCCCATGAGGTAATATGCCTTGAACATCAAACTTGTCAGCTCTGTACACACAGACTGATTAGAGTACTATCTTAACATTAAATAATATAAGAATCTGATATAGTGTTGTATTGTAGATGGGCGTTTCCAACCCGAGGGATGACATTGCTGAGCGGAACTGAGGCTGTGCCGAGGTTCCACGCAACATGCTCACCTAAGAGTTGGAAAGGCCCGTCTGCAGCAGAGCACAGTATTACTCTCCTTTTCTTGCATGCCACCACCAAAAATTTTAATTTTTCTTAACTTAATGTTTTATTGTTTGTGCACTATACTTATGTAGTTTGCCTGGGCAATAACATCAGGGTAAGAACAGAATTTCTATCACAGGTTATAACCACGGAGTTCCATATCTGGTGTGCAAGAAAGTGTTTAAGACAGCACATGGAACAAGACATAATAGGGCCTTTTTCCCCATAATTACTGTAAGAAGCATATGATGCGGACATACGTTAGAACCCTAAAATATCCACAGCATTTGTTTGCAAGGTGATTCTAACAAAGATCCACACTCTTCATTCTCGGAGTAATGAATACAATATTCTTGCAATAATCTCCATTAATCTGTCTCATCCTAAGCTAAGGATTCAGTCTAACGAAATTTCATTATAATGAGATTGCCATTATATAGAACACCATTACACCACAACCTCTTTATAACACTATTGATGGAGTCCAAAGCAGAAACCATATTAGGTCATCAACCGTGTTATATCCAAACAAAAATGTATGGATTATATAGAAAAATGACCATTTATGGTCATGATTATATAGAAAAATGACCATAAATGGTCATTTTTCTATATAATCTATACATTTTTGGGATCCATCCTCAAACCGTGTTATATCCTTAAACCATGTTATAATGAGGTTGCGGTGTATAAGGGCCTCTAGGCTAATGAAACCTACTGCACATATCTGTCATGACACATCCTGCCCATTGCTATCATCCATTTTTGACCTTGACCTACTTTTCAAACTGGGCTGAAGATTGCTTAGTGTATGTATTTGACTCTGGCTCTTGACCACAAAAAGCAGTTGCTAAAATCATTTGGCAAATTTCTTATTCAGGCCTATTCCATTATAAGAGATTTCAGGTTTCTAGGTTTATAGCAACTTGAAACTTTGTATGAGGATTTATGTCTATGAGTTGTACAGGAAGTACAAGAATCAGGTCATCATGACCCATATGTCACGGTCCACTGGCTTTGGCTAATTTTGCAAGGTTAAAGTTTTGTAAGAGGTAGAATTCAGGGTTCCTATTATGTAGCAACTTGAAATTTCTTATGACATTTTATGCCTATAACTTGAACAGGAATACATAAGAATCAGATCGTCATGGCCCATATGTCACCGTCCACTGACTTTGGACTTGTGCTAATTTTACAAGGTTAAGATTTTTGTAAGAGGTAGATTTCAAAGGTAAGTACAGACCTTTATAATATACATATATATATATTAAAATCTGTTCGGAGGGGAATAAAATCTATTCTAAAGAGGGATATGTTTTGAAAGAAAATGCTTCTAATGTGGGTGGGCATACAGAAAATTGCTGTTCTAAATGTGGTTGAGCAAATTGAAAAATGGGGTCCCCCCCGGGTGGTCTATTTTAATGGAATAGCCCTCAGCAGTTTTACTGTACATGTGTAACTAAGGACATTTTCTTAAACTTTCAGGATCCCTTATTGTCTAAGTGCTGCCAAACAGTACCCTGGGAAGTTCTTGCTGTCTTACATGCCTCGCAACAAGGCTCGTCACGAGTACATTTCGGTGAACGCAGATGGAATTCGCTACAGAGGAAATAATTTCCACTCGCTGAACTCACTAATGAGGTGGTTCAAAGAGCACTTCAGAGAGCCAATTGCAGGTATGTATAGCATTATTTGTGTACCACCAACTCTAGATGTTACACAGTTTAAAGATGGATTCCTAAAATATGCAGATTATATGAAGATCCCAAAAATATATAGATTATACAGGAAAATCATCATAAATGGTCATTTTTCATTTAATCTATATATTTTTGTTTTGATATGATATTTAAGTATTCATAACCAAAGCTGAGGGCACTATCAAGCTTTGTGGACTGCCCGAGAGCCAGGGCCTGGACTGCTTGGATGATATGGCCCAAGCCGCAGGCTTATTTTCAGCTGAGGATTCGTTCCATTGAAAACTGTCGTTATAATGAGTTTTGTTACTATATCAAATGTCGGTATTCAGAGGATTGACTGTACATATATTCCCTGGTAAAATAAGTTTGCACCAGCCTCATTGCTCAGGCTCAAGTCGGATGTGTGTCCAACTTATGAGTTCGGGTTTGATCTCCACCAGGGCCTTGTTGTCCAAAGCATCGTATTCTTAACGGGCTCATTTGTGGTCAGAGTGTGATCTGTTCTCGCAAGTATATGTAATATAGTGTTATTTTTGCTGAAAAGATGAGGGCAGCTTTTGCAGATCAGCTTTTGCATCTGCAAAAGCTGCTCTCATTTTTTTCAGCGAAAATATTAGCATATTTGCCATTGTAAATGTTCAAAGTTTTAACAATACGTCAACTAACGACATAGTTACTTTAAAGTTTGAGCAACTGGAGCCAGGTTCAAGTCTGGTTGACATTTCCACCATGTTGACAATATTTTCTAAATAATCTATATAGTTGTTGCAGCTAAGATTGACAAGATTGAGCCACTGTTTGCTTCTTCTTTCGGAATATTCTATTAACAAAAAGGTAAACCAAGTCACCTGATTATGTGAATTCAACTCATAACACAAAACTATAGTGTATATGGCCATTTTGTCTGCTTGCAAAAAGCATGCAAAAGGCACTGTACCAAATCTTCTTATGGAATTAGCAAATTTGGCATATAGTGACAACACCTTAACTGCCCCGCCCTTTCAGTCTTACTGCGACTACTATACATTTGGCAAAAATGACTATTTATGGTCATTTTTCTAAACTATACATTCTAGTTCTGTCATATGGAAACCTCTGAAACAAGTAGCAACACTGGAATATTCCAAGCAGTTTCATCGGCCAATAATTAATTCATCATACAGTTTAATACACTTGCTTAATTATGTAGCACACCTTTAGATTGGATAAAGTCGTATAGCAGTGTTTGTGACCGTATACTGTCTGAAATGCGATGTTTTAAAGTAACATGTCCCTTTTCATTATGCCCCCACCATTCGAAGAATGGTTGAAAGGGCATATTGCGTTGCCCCTGTCCGTGCGTCCGAAACTTAAACGCAGTCAATAACTTCCTTATGGATTTTAAAATTTCTGGGCATAAATGTTAACCGTCATGAGACAATCTGCCTCACATAAAACCAAGGTCCTTACTGCCAAGGTCAAGGTCATACTTAGAGGTCAAATGTGAATAAAGGATCCAAAACTTAAACACGGTCAATAACTTTCTATGGATAAATACGAACAGACATATTTTCAGGCGGGGGCATCGGGGTCCTATGGACGCATTTCTAGTTTGCTTGCAGTTGGATTTGCGCATCTCAGAGCCCCAGTGTTGCGCCGAGAGGGGGCCATGGGGCCATTTGCCTACCTAAAGTCATTGATGGCCCTTTCAACATTAAACATGGGGCCCGGATGACCCTCAGAAATCAACAACGTTGCTTATATTTTATTTACTGAAGCCCCTTTAAAATATAAAATGACCCTTTGGAAAATGTCATAAGGGCCATTGGTGTCCCCCAAGCAATCGAGCCTAGGCACAACACTGGAGCCCTTATTCCTTTGTATAAATAGTACAATTTCTAACAAAACCAAAGCGTCATTTGTTGAGTTTGATTGTCTTTTTACAGTCGCAATTTAGTTTGATGGCTATGCTTAAGTGGTAAAAGGAATTCTTGCACACCAGACAAGGAAATCCGTGATTTTACCCTGGGATAGAAATTTATGTTCCGACCCTGGTGTTTCGACCCCAAATCGAATATAATCGCGTGTTTGATAAATGCACTGGTTGATTACAGCCTCATGTGCGGCGGCATCATGCGTGACGTCACTAAACATTCCTGTCGTGTCATCACAAAATGGCGGACGTCGGTAACCGAAGTGACAGTAGCATTAAAAATTCGCAATAGAAATGGAAGGTATGCAAGAAAAAGAATCCAATATGGGTGTAAGGGGTGGATAGAAAAATCCGTCCCTCGGGATCACTGTCCGGCATCACTCGGCAAGCCTCGTGATGCCAGACAGTGTCCCTCGGGACGGATTTTTCAATCCACCCCTCACACCCATATAAGATTCTTATAATATCGGACCATAAAACTGCTGATTTACCCACAATCTGCTGAACATGACAAACCCTACTTCCAAACTGTAGATCCAGATCAGATGCCATCTGATCAGGACTTACACTGTTTAATTTGCCATGCAGTTTGTGAATTGAAGGAGTACATTATATTTTGATGAATATTTAACTATCAATTAATTTGACTGGTTCATTGTCAGTGATGGGTGTGGCTAAAGTAATATATTCAGCAGGATAAAGTTAAATAGTTCTCCCCTAATTGGTCACCTACATAAGCTATAGATCAACCGCAAGCCACTACAGGAAACTTGTGCATGTTTACTGTCAGAAGGTTCTTTTTTGAAGTTTTTGAGGATTTTATGACATCTAGTTGCTACTAGATACAGGAAAATTATACTATTATGACCACCTAAAATTGAGACACAATCAGCTTTGAAATGCTTACTGAGAAGATTTCGTTTGTTAATTGTTTGTGTTTTGTACACCGGATGTCTTCTAATAAGAGACCACCTTTTGGTCTGTTCAAAAGTGGTCTTTAAGACCACTTTTGAACAGTCCAAAAGGTGGTCTTTTCAAAAATGGTCTTTAAGACCACTTTTGAACAGTCCCAAAGGTGGTCTTTATATAGGTGGTTTACTTTATTTCACATTGTAATGTGACCTATGACCTCTTGTTGCAGGTGTTACACCAGGAAGTACAAGGACGCCCGCTGGAAGAACGCCTGGCATTGGCGGTACACCCAGTTTTAACATGCAAGGTAAGCTGGAGGACAAGGGATGCACCTAGGCCTAGTTTTCCAAAGCCTTGTTAGGTAACAAACAAGATGGACTTGTTCAAATCCTGGTTAACTTACCAGTCAGGGAAAAATTGTTTAACCCTTTTTGTACCAAGTGGAATCTTCCTCCTTATTTAATTATAACAGGAGTCCATTTCCAACTTAGGGGTGTCAGGTTATGGTTTCTTCAAAACTCATTTGGAAAATGGCTGAACTTTTTGCAAACAGTGTAGGCCTTGATCAGACGCCACGGTTTGGCCTGCACTGTTTGCCAAGTACCCGTTTTGAGGGTTAAAGCCAAAGATGTTTTGAACAACTAGGCCCGGTTTAAGCTTAACAACTTAACAGACTTGTCCCAGTTGTTAAAAACATAAACTGTTTGACAAACTCTACACTGTTTGCCCAGGCCTGTCTGTGGGAAAACGTACAGTAAATAGGGTATTTAGACAATATACTCAGATCAGTCTGAATACATAGGGTAGATACAGTATGGAACAATACAAATGTGTGTCAAACTGAATGATTGAGGTTATACGCTCGTAACATTATGATTTTATTAATTGTCTATCCTGTATTGTTTGGAGGTCATACATATTAACACTGAGGTCAAAAATCAATAATCATGTTTTTTAATGGTGTCAGTGAATAAAATTGTCATTAATCAAGTAATTCTGTATTGGCCCAGTTACAGGTCCTCTGTCTGCTGTATTGGCCTCCGCTGTATCGGCCCAGTAACAGGTACTCGGTCTGATGTATTGGCCTCGGCCTCGGGGTCAATACAGCAGACCTTGGACCTGTAACTGGGCCAGTACGAAATAACTTGATTAATAACATTATAATATTAACTGTGAAGACTTAGTTCCTGATGTTTGACCAAAACTATTGTTGTGTCATTTTGGAAAGGGAGAAAACTCAAAAGGCTTCCAGAATACTCTGGTGACAAGTAGTTTTAGTCACCAAGAGCCATAATTGCCAGTTAAACATTATGTACCTATACAGCATGAACACCTTTGGGGATGGTTGGGTGAAGGGAAGGTGATGTGTATCTTGTGTCACTGGGGCGTCCAAGTGATATTGACTTGCAGTTGGGTAGAGGGGGTGGGGGTGTGTTGTTATTTTCGTCTGTTTCTACATTTCCATTCATTTTCCTCTTTCTCCCTTTTCCCTCAATTTTCATCTCCTCTACAATTTCTTTTCTCCCTTTCTCTGGGAGACAACACAAAGTGACCCACAAGGGTTGACATGTTGTTAAACCCAAAACAATCAATCAATCTGACACCTTCTGGACTGGTAAAAAATTATGAGCAGAGGTACTTTGAGTCACTTAAGGTCAGTCATAGTGTCAAGTAAGGAGGTATGATAGGAATATATGTTTTGCTTTCTTTATTATAAAGGTATGTTGTGTGTACTCATTAGAATCGCCTCATTGAGGCGATTCTAATGAGTACACACAACATACATTTTCAAGATTTCCTGAGCATTAATACACCACAATCTCATTATAACACGGCTCATTAAAACATGATTTTGGATATAACATGGTTAGGAGATGGATCCCAAAAATGCATAGATTATTTAGAAAAATGACCATAAATGGTCATTTTTCTATATAATCTATACATTTTTGTTTGCATATAACATGGTTGGTTAACTAACACGGTTTTTGCTTTGGACCCGAAACAATAGTGTTATAAAGAGGTTGTGATGTAGCTACACTTAAGTGATTCAGAAGAAAGTTAGAAACAGCCATGGTAAATGAGTCATTGGAGATTTAGCCATTGATTTTTCACTGTAAATCTGTATATTTTCCTGTTGTAGGTGTTGATGCAGCAACTATTCAGAGAGCTGCAGCAGGCTTGCCGAGCAACATATACAATACCTTGGCTCAGGTAGCTGGCGTCACCCCGGGTATCACACCTCGCATCACCCCAGGTTTCACACCTGGCTACACACCCAGAGCTGGATTCACTCCACAAGTTGCTGGCTTCCGGGTAAGTAATTATATTACTAATAATCCTTAGTCAAATGAAGGACTGATGTTTATTTGTTTGATTTGTGGTTTAGCGTCACTCCCTGTCAACACTGTATAGGTCATTTTGGAAACGTTGCTTCCAATTTTGTGGGACTTTTACCGGACATTGAGATGAAATGACTTCTCAAGCCCTGTTGCCCAATGAAACCAATAGGGTTTATAAGCTTGGACAATCCAACTCACACAGCTTTCCATAAGCGGTCTACAAGTACCCGTGTGCAGTCAGTTTCAGCTCTGCTTGGAAGCGTCATGCAGCCCATCTATTTCTTCAACCCCCGATTGGCGGGGGCCGAAAGGACTGATGATAATGATAATGAAAACATTTCCATACAATATTTCAGGGGCCATGTGTTCAAAACTAAAGACGTCATTTGCTAACGCATGTTTAAAACTTTGATCACCGAATATTGTGTAAATACTAACATTTTTGCTGATAAAATATGAGCAGCTTTTGCAAATGCAAAAGGTGCTCACATTTTTTTTCAGCAATAATAACATTTCTGACAAGTACCCACATTCTGTGTTTTGATGCAGAAATAAGAAAAATAATGTATACCCTTCTAAACGCAACACTGTATAGGTCATAAAAATTTGGGATTTCAGGTGTTCTTATCACAGACTTAGCCCATTTTGTATCCGAAACCCCAAATTGGGTAATTGGTGAAACAATACAAGCCCAGATCAGACAACGCATTTTGCGGTGTATGATCAGAGCCTACACTATTTGCAAAAAGTTCAGCCATTTTCCGATTTGAGCAAATTAATTTTGAAGAAAACACAACCTGATACCCCTAAATTTTTAAATGGACTTGTACTATATAGAAGTTGGAAGATTCTATTTGGTACAAAAAGGGATAAAGGACCAACTGTAGACAAAGCATAGTAATTGACGAATATACAGTAGAACTTCGATGGCTCAAACACCGATGGCTCGTTTACCATGGATGTGTCGAACCCCTTCTTGAGCCCCTAGCGAAATCCTCTACATAAGAAATAGTGGGGGATAATTAAGGAGATTTTAGTCTTTTATCTTGCAAATGTATGCCTCGATGAGGCGATTCTAATGAGTACAACAGCATACATTTTCATTATAGAACACCGAAAAGATGTCTAAAAGTATCTCGTTATGCCTCCTGACAGTACCCCTCAGTGGCTCAAACTAACCCTGTCTCGAACAGATTTTAGAGGTCACAAAGGTGTTCGAGCCATTGAAGTTTGACTGTAACAAATTATTGTATATTTTAGCAATATTCTAATTCAAGAAGAGTGCACATCTATTTGTTTGGTTTGGGGTCTAATGGCCCAGTTAACACCTTAGGTCATATGAAGCTGGTCACTTTACCTAACCACACTTTGATTTTGATAACACACCCATGCAACACAGTGCATTTTTTCACATCTTCAAAATGGCTACTTTTCTGATGAAAATCTGTGATATTTTTCTTATTTATCCTGCAAACATAGGTTGTGGGTGCTCGTTAGAACTGTCTCGTTGAGGCAGTTCTAACGAGTACCTACAATCTATGTATTGGAGCAGAAACAAGAAAAATACTGTATACCCTGTAAACCCCAGTTTTCTCTACATAAAGGGGGGTTTATGGGTGTGTTCATTTCATGGACTTGTTTACGTGATGCTTGGGCAGGCTTATACATAAGTGATTAACCAGAACAGTGCACATTATTTCACTAGAAACTGACAATTGCCCTTTCTGAATCTGTAGAAGTCAGAGGAGCTGATTCTTTGCTTTAACAGCAGACCCTTTTTACAGAGAATGCCTCCCTTGTGTTGACTCAAGAAGGGCAGTTGTTAGTTTCTGGCAAGAGGTCGTGTACTATGCTTGTTAATCACTTACGTATGTATAATCCTGGCAAGGAAAAAGTGTTGTTAGATCAACAGATTGAACCAAACAGCTTGATATGACCTAAATAATGTTGATTGGGATGTTAAACTTACGAAAAACAAACAAACAAACAAATAGAGGGGACCTGTTACATAGGACAACAAACAGAAATTCAACCCTTTTTGTTCTAAATGGAATCTTCCTACTTGTATTATAGCATGAGTCCATTACAAAATTTAGGGGTGACAGGTTGTTTTCTTCAAAATTTATTTGGAAAATGGCTGAACTGTTTGCAAACAGTGTAGGCCCTGATCGGATGCATTCTGCAGCGTCTGATCTGGGCTGCACTGTTTGCTAGGGCACCCATTTTTGGGTTTCTGTACAAAATGGTTTAAACAAGCTACCCTCTTTGTTAAAATTGGGGAATGCCTGCAAATAGGTTTTGAAATAAAAATTTTTATTCTCTGTTACAGCAACCAAACCCTACCGGTATGACACCAATGATGACCCCCTCCTACACAGGCGGTACCACTCCAGCACAGTCTATATCTACACCTTCTTACCAGCCAACACCCCGCTCCCAATGGCCAGGAACCACACCCAAAACTCCACAGTCCCAGTCTGGCTCAAAGCCGGGCTCCAGTTCCGCTGGTATGGACTGGGCAAAGGCTGCTGAACTGTGGGCAAAGCAACGGAGGAATAAGCCTGGCACGCCGAGAAGTGGGATGAGCCCAGGGGTGCGGGCATCACCAAGACCGTCACCCAGAAACCCAGACAGATCACCGGTTGGGGGAGATTCAACACCACTGATTGATGAGAGATGATGAATATACAAGGACAGATGACCTCTGTTTGTATGCTTTAAAATGGCAAACACACATACACTATACTGTAAAGTTACATGTGGCATGCTTAGACTGTGACTTGGTGATCTCCATTTGTACAATGTGAAACAGAAACCACATTAACTGTACAGTTATGTGTGGCGTACTTGTACTGGGACTTTGTGTTCTCCACAGCAAACACATATTACTGTACTGTTACATGTAGCATACTTGGACTCCTCTACCTGTCCAGTGTGAAACAGAAACCAAAAATTATTGACTGGTTACATGTGACATGCTTGGACTGAGATTTAGTGACCTCCACAGCAAACATACTGTACAATTAGATGTGGCATACTTGGACTGGGATTTTGTGATCTTCACTTGTACAATGTGCAACAGCAAAGGCGTATTACTGTACAGTTACATATGGCATGGATTTTGTGATCTCTACTTGTACAATGTAAAGCAGCAAACAATTACAGTTACATGTGGCATGCTTGAACTGGAATTTTGTGACCTCCACAGCAAACACATACTACTGTACAGTTACATCTTGCATGCTTGGACTGGGATTTTGTGGCTGCCACTTGTACAATGTGAAACAGCAAAAAACATATTACTGAACAATTACGAGTGGCATTTTTACTTGTTTACTTTCGTGCATTTGAATGTTTCTCTCAGCATTGTTCATGGGGCTAAATGGGCCATGGCAAAGGAAACTACAGTAGAACTTCAATGGCTCGAATCCCGATGGCTCGTTAAACATGAGTGTCGAACCCGTTATTTAGTCTGCAGGGAATTCCTCCAGATACGAAATAGGGATACTTTAGGGAGATTTTCTTCATTTATCTTGTAAATGTATGTTGTGTGTACTCATTAGAATCGCCTCGATGAGGCGATTCTAATGAGCACACACAACATACATTTATGATATCGAATACCGAAAAGATATCCCACTACTGTCGCCATTATGCCTCTGAGTATGGCACTAACAGTAACCCTCTCTGACTGGAACTACCGCTCCCTCGAACAAATTTTCATGGTCCCGAAGGGGTTAGAGCCATCGAAGTTCAACTGTATCTTCAGTTACTCACACTCAGCATGGATTAACCCATTTTGTACTGAATGGAATCTTCCACCGTATATACAGGATAGCTTTCAAAATTTTATTTTAGTTTTGTTATCTTTAAAAGTTTTATTTGGAAAATGGCTGATTTTATTGCAAACAGTGTAGGACCTCATTAGACGCCGCATTCTGTGAACACAGCGACTGATCTTGGCCTGCACTATATGCCAGTATCCAGTTACAAAAGGGGTTAAAATCAGTTGGTGAAGTCCCTCTGCAGATTTTGAGACCAAGCTGAAACGAGCCATGCCTTGAAGGCTTTAAGTTATAAATCTTCAATGTTTTGGCATAATTCAAGATAATTGACTGGGGGAAGGCTTGGGATGAGAATCAGACAGTTGAACCGGACAGTCTGATCATAAATTGTACTGACAGCCTGAAACTGGTCATGCAGTCAGAGTAGGGGCCTGTCACAGGCTGATTTGAAACTTCAGCAAATGCCCCTTTTTGCTTTCTGCTGCCCAACTAAGCTTGAACATTGAAGAACAGACTTGATCAGTCTTTTGCATATCCATATTGTGATCAATCTTTTCCATATGATCATTCAAGATTGATTATTTGGAAAAGTTGAACTTGACACTTCGATATTTGAGCCGGCGCATGACAAAACCTACAATAAGACAGATGCGACCAGCAGAGACTGAAATCAACCTGTGCACCCATCCACTATGACAAGACTGTTTGCTTATGTCTCTTTGCATAGATATTAGCCTATAGTAGGTACATGCGATCAGCGAAGACTCTGATCAGACTGCGCGAATGATTGCTCAAGACTTCTTGTAGATTTTGACATGTGCTACCTCATTTGTGAACACACAAGTTTCCAGCAATGATGAATTGTATATAGGCCGTATAATTATTATCAAAAGTTTCATGACACTGTATCTTTGAAACTGAGTCATATCGATAAAAAAGCAAATTTGTTAAATATAGTGTACATTTATTAAGAAATACAAGCATTTCATTGCCTGTTCTGTTTTATATATGTCTGTACATATGCTCTCGCATTTTTATCAACCATCAAGGTAACATTTTGTTATAAAACTGTTACACACCATAATCTCTTTTTTTTCCACCATAGTTTGGGCCAGAGTATAAACGGTGTTAGTGAAACCACTGTTATATCCCCTCAAAAATGTTTATATATCTTCAATGCAGAGCTGAAACTTACAGCACATGAGTACTAGTAAATCAATTAGAGGATCTAAACCTGCACAAAATTTCATGGTTCCAAAGGTATTTGAGTTAGTGACGTTCGACTGCATGTTGTTTTTCATGCCTCAGCCATTCAAAGAAAGGTGGAAAGAACTTCTAGTGTTACCAAAGTCCATCTCTGTCCAGGTCCATGTCCAAGATGGCGCTAGCCATTTGCGTTTAAGTTTTCTTAATTGCTTTCTTTCTACTTATACTGCGATCGGTCACATTTGACCATTACTCGCAGATGTACATTACATACACTTCACGTTTGCAGGGTTGAAAGCCTACACAGTAAACATGTAATTATGGTAGGGGTCTTTAACCTGCACAGGGGGCCTCCAATTATAATGTCCCGATCCGGACGGTACACTTTTTGGCATTCATCCCTGCAAATGATGCCAATGGAGGATGTTCAGACACCGAAATAATCACCGCCTCCGGGGATCGAACCCGGGGCCTCTAGCATCAAAACAATTACAAAAAAAACAAACATCTTCTTGCACACCAGACAAGGAAATCTGTGATTTTACCCTGGGATAGAAATTTATGTTCTGACCCAAAATGGAATATAATTGTGTGTTTGCTAAATGCACTGGTTGATTACGAGCTCCTATGGGCCGTCGTTCAGGTTGACGTCACAGCACGTTACGTGACGTCATTAAACATTCCTGCAGTGTCATCACAATATGGAGGACGTTGGTAACCGAAGTGACTGCAGCATTAAAAATCCGCGTTAAGAAATGGAAGGTATGCAAGAAAAAGAATCCAATATGGGTGTGAGGGGTGGATAGAAAAATGTTTCCCTCCGGATCACTGTCCGGCATCACTCGGCAAGCCTCGTGATGCCGGACAGTGACCCTCGGGACGGATTTTTCCATCCACCCCTCACACCCATATAAGTTTCTTATAATACACATACATGTCTGTGGCTTTCTTCTTGCACAGCTGAGCATGCAAATTGTCCTGCTCATAAATATTGGCATTTTAATATTTATAAATGGGACAAATGTATTTAGCTATCCTGAGCTTAGAAACTGACATTTTTGACTGGTATTTTGGTTGTTTTGGAGAAGTTTTAGGTCCCCATCAACACTATTTAGGTCATTTTTGAGACCTTGCACCGGATTTTGTGTGATTTTTACCTGTAATTGAGATGGAATGACATCTGAACCCTACCGCCCAAAGAAACCACTAGGGTTTATTGAATGGTCCAACAAGCACCACTTTCCCTGGACAGGCTTAGACTTAAACGATTTACTAGTACTCCAGTTCAGCTGGGGCCAGTTGCTCAAAAGTTACGACATCGTTAGTTAACCTATCAATAAAACTTTGATTATTTATTATGCCAAATATGCTAATATTTTTGCTGAAAAATATGAGCAGCTTTTGCAAATGCAAAAGCTGCTCATATTTTTTCAGCAAAAATACCAGAATTTTAGATATTCTACTTGCTAGAACAGTTAACAATTTGACCACTAACGAGCTTGTTAAGCTAACGAGGCTTTGAACACCTGGACCCTGGTTTCAGCTCTGCCCAGCAGCACATGCAGCCCAATCTATTTTTCTCCAAGCCTGGATGGGCAGGAATGCTTGGTATTTTAGTATTTATGGCATTGAAAATTTCATGCTCATTTAAAAAGTATTTATTTCTTTATTTATTTTTCAATGAGTTGAGCTTGAGAAAAGTTCTTTATCTGATGAAGGTTTTTTTTGTTTGTTTGTTTGGTTTGAGGTTTAACGTCCCCATCAACACTGAAAAGGTCATTTTGGAGAAGTTGCTTCCAATTTTGCGGGACTTTTACCCGGAATTGAGATTAAATGACATTTGAAGCCCTGTCACCCAATGAAACCAATAGGGTTTATAAGCATGGACGGACCAACTCGCACCACTTTGTCTGGGCAGGCTTAGACTCTCTAAGCGGTTTACCAGTACTGGTGTGCAGTTGGTTTCATCTCTGCATGGAAGCATCATGCAGCCCATTTATTTCTTCAAGCCCAATGGTTGGGCGCCGAGTAGGAAAACAAATTTTGTCTGCATTATGCTGAAAAGTCAAAAGCTTAAAACCACCAGTAATAGCTCAGAGTAAGGAGGAGTAACAAAAGGTAATTAACCCATTGTATGCTAGTGAACTCTTCCATGGCTATATGTTGGACAAGTCCATTTGTCATATAATAAGGGGTGTCAGGCCTATTTTTTTCGTTTTTCTATTTTTGATGGAAAATTCTATTAGCAAATAGTGCAGGCCCTGATCAGATTCCGCATTCTGTGATGTCTGATCTGGGCTTGCACTGTTTGCCATGGTACCCCTAGGGGCTCCCGCATACAGTGGGTTAAGGGATAAAATTGTGTATTTCTTGTTAGAAACATATGTTGTGGGTACCGGTAATAATCACCTCAATTAGGTGTTTCTAACAAGTACCCAGAAGGTACATGTATGTTTTTTGGAAAAATAGGAAAAAATATCCCAATTAACATGACAGTAACATATTTTGTGTGAAAATGTTCATTCTATCATATTACCAAAACAGCGATATTTTTCTTACATGTACTTCAAGCTTAGGTTGTTGGTGCTCATTAGAACTGCCTCAGTGAGGTGGTTCTAACAAGTACCCACAACATATGTGTTAGAGCAAAAATAAGAAAACTTATGCATACCCTAATAGTACCGCACCAGTTTTCTCCATAGAAAGTGGGGTTTAAAGGGGTGTTCATAACATGGACTTATGATCAGTATTCCTCCTTTTGTGCGGAGCTATTACCGTAGTTAACAAAATGAATGACAGAGCTATTATCATAGTTTATAATATGCATGACACAGGGTCTTACTACATTTTGTAGCTGCTGCTTTGTTGCAATAAGTTATGAAAAAAAGTAAATAAAAACAGAAACATCTATCCTACACCTTGTTTCTAATTCTTCAAAATTTTGTGTTTTAATTATTTCAGCGGGGAGGTTGGGTGAGGCAAATGTGACATGTAGCTTGCATCACAGGGGCGGGGCATCCAACTGATATTGACTTCCAGTTGTACAAGGCCTGCTGTCCTTGCAGCAGGTAAGGGTAGTGGGGGGAGTATTATTTCTTCTGTTCCTACACCTCTTTCTCCTCTGTCCCACACTTTCATCTCCTCTACTAGTACTATCTACGAGGGCTGATTGATATGTTGTGAGCCTCATATTGAAGGATTTGAATTTTGTCAGACATATTGTATTATTTTTCAACATAATCCCTCTTCAGTATATATACACTTTTGCCAGCGGTGTTTAAGAGCCACAATGCCAGTTTTATAGAACACCTTTCCTTGGCTGTTCAGAAAGTCATCCACTGCATTTATGACATCATCATCGGACTGAAAGTGGATACCTGAAATAGCCCTGTTCAGTTTTGGAAATTACTGAAAGTCTGATGGAGTGAGATCAGGTGAATAAGGCGGATGCTCAATTAATTTAAGGCCACAATCGTGAATGGCAGACATAGCAATGACAGACTTGTGAACAGGAGCATTGTCCTGATGGAACAACACACCTTAGTGAGCTTTCAGCAGTGCTTTAGTTTACTAATTTCCCGAAACTGCATCAGAAGTGCAGCCTAGTATCTGCCGTTGATTGTTTGTCCCTTTTGGAGATAATCTATAAGCAGAATACCATCTGCATCCCATAAAACCGAGGCCATAACATTCACAGCTGATGGAACTGTCTTTGTCTTCTTTGGTGCGAGTGAGCCAGGGTACTTCCATTGTTTTGGTTGTTGTTGGGCCTCGGGGGTAAAATGATGGACCGGTTTCATCCATAGTGACAAATCTGTAAAGAAAGTTGGCAGGATCTTCTTCAAAAAGGTTATAATGTGCGCCTGGTGGATTTCTCATCAACTGTCAGAAGTCTTGGTACCCATCGGGCTGAAAGCTTTCCCATTGCAAGATCCTCTGTCAGAAAGGAATGTAATAGACTTATATAGGGAAAACATTTAAAAATCTTCGTCTGAAACCAGAAGGCTCAAGTGTAGTCTGAAACCAGAAGGCTCGGGTGTATGATATTTGGTATGAAGCTTCTCCTTGTGGACCTCTATCAAGCTTGTTCAAATTATTGCCCTGGGGCCAAAAATACCCCCACCCGGGGCTCTTTGGATTTACATAGACTTATATAGGAAAAATCTCTAAAAAGCTTCTCTGAAACCACAATGCCCAGGTGTTTGATATTTAGTGTGTAGCTTCATCTAGTGGACCTCTACCAAGATTGTTCAAATTTTAGTCCTTGTGCTAAAAATACCCCCGCCCCGGGGCCCTTTGGTTTTACATTGACTTATATAGGAAAAATCAAACAAGAGGGCCAAATGGCCCTATATCGCTCACCTGTTTACCAGAAAATCATAAGTGTAGGAGACCACTTGACATTGCTACATACTAAATATCTGAGCTCTGGGCCTTATGGCTTTGGAGAAGATTTTTGATTTTTTTTTTTTCAGTATAAGTCCATAGGTCAATTTTGACCCAAAGGGCATGGTTGGCAGGATTTATGTAAGCAACCATTTTATGTTGCTATATACCAAATATCTAAGGTCCGTACTTCATGGTTTCAGTAACGAAGATTTTTAAAGCTTTTTTTTTTTTTCATCATAAGTTTATTGGAGTTAAGAAGCCTCAGGATTTAGCCAATTTGAACCGCAGGGGCAAGTTTCAGGCAGGATTCATGTGGGCAACAACTCCATGTTGCTACATGCTAAATACCTAAGCTCTGGGCCTTATGGTTTCACAGAAGAATATTTTTCAAGTTTCTTTTTTTCCATTTTAAGTATTTTTTCCATTTTAAGTCCATCCATGGTAGCTAATGGGCCATGGGTGTGGCCAATTCTGGCCTAAGGGGCATGATTGGCAGGATTTATGTAGGTGACCTGGGCCCTGTGGTTTCAGAGAAGAAGGTTTTTGAAGCTTTTTTTCCATTAGGAGTCCATGGGAGCTAAGGGGCCCCGGGGCGTGGCCCATTTGGACACCAGAGGCATGATTGGCAGGATTTATGTAGGTGACCACTTACCGTTACTACATGCTAAATATCTAAGCGCTGGGCCCTGTGTTTTCAGAGAAGAAGATTTTTTAAGCTTTTTTTTTTTCCATAAGAATTGTCAATGGGAGCTAAGGGGCCCCGGGGGGTGGCCAATTTCGACCCCACGGGCATGATTTGCAGGATTTATGTAGGTGACCTCTTGCGGTTGCTACCTGCTAAATATCTAAGCTCTGGGCCCTGTGGTTTCAGAGGAGAAGATTTTTGAAACTTTTTTCCATCAGGAGTCTATGGGAGCTAAGGGGCCCCGGGGCGTGGCCCATTTGGACCCAATGGACATGATTGGCAGGATTAATGTAGGTGACCACTTGCCGTTGCTACATGAGTCTATAGGAGCTAAGGGGCCCTGGGGCGTGGCCCGTTTGGACCCCGGGGGCATGATTGGCAAGTTTATGTGTGACCACTTGCCCTTGCTACATGCTAATTATCTAAGCTCTGGGCCCTGTGGTTTCAGAGAAGAAGATTTTTGAAGCTTTTACCCATTATGAGTCTATGGGAGTGAAGGGGCGCCGGGGCATGGCCCATTTGGAACCCAGGGCCATGAGTGGCAGGAATTATGTAGGTGACTACTTGCCCTTGCTACATGCTAAATATCTAAGCTCTGGGTCCTGTGGTTTCAGAGAAGATTTTTGAAGCTTTTTTCCATTATGAGTCTATGGGAGCGAAGGGGCCCCGGGGCATGGCCCATTTGTAATCCAGGGGCATGATTGGCAGGAATTATGTAGGTGACCACTTGCCCTTGCTACATGCTAAATATCCAAGCTCTGGGCCCTTTGGTTTCAGAGAAGAAGATTTTTGAAGCTTTTTTCCATTACGAGTCTATGGAAGCGAAGGGGCCCGTGTACATGGCCAATTTGGAACCCAGGGGCATGATTGGCAGGAATTATGTAAATGACCACTTGCCCTTGCTACATGCTAAATATCTAAGCTCTGGGCCCTGTGGTTTCTGAGAAGAAGATTTTTGAAGCTTTTTTCCATTATGAGTCTATAGGAGCTAAGGGGCCCTGGGGCGTGGCCCGTTTGGACCCCGGGGGCATGATTGGCAGGAATTATGTAGGTGACCACTTGCCCTTGCTACATGCTAAATATCTAAGCTCTGGGCCCTGTGGTTTCAGAGAAGAAGATTTTTGAAGCTTTTACCCATTATGAGTCTATGGGAGTGAAGGGCCCTGGGGCGTGGCCCTTTTGGAACCCAGGGGCATGATTGGCAGGAATTATGTAGGTGACCGCTTGCCGTTGCTACATGCTAAATATCTAAGCTCTGGGCCCTGTGGTTTCAGAGAAGAAGATTTTTGAAGCTTTTTTTCCAATATGAGTCTATGGGACCCAACGTGCCCTGGGGCGTGGCCCATTTGGAACCCAGGGGCATGATTGGCAGGAATTATGTAGGTGACCACCTGCCGTTGCTACATGCTAAATATCTAAGCTCTGGGCCCTGTGGTTTCAGAGAAGAAGATTTTTGAAGCTTTTTTCCATTATGAATCTATTGGAGCTAAGGGGCCCCGGGGCGTGGTCAGTTTGGACCCCAGGAGCATGATTGGCAGGAATTATGTAAGTGACCACTTTTCCGTTACTACATGCCAAATATATAAGCTCTGGGCCCTGTGGTTTCAGAGAAGCGGATTTTTGAATTTTTTTTTTTCCAGTATGAGTCTATGGGAGCGAAGGAGCCCCGGGTGTGTGGCCCATTTGGAACCCAGGGGCATGATTGGCAGGAATTATGTAAGTGACCACTTGCCGTTACTACATGCTAAATACCTAAGCTCTGGGCCCTGTGGTTTCAGAGAAGAAGATTTTTGAAGCTTTTTGCCATTATGAGTCTATGGGAGCGAAGGGGCCCCGGGGCGTGGCCCATTTGGACCCCAGGGGCATGATTGGCAGGAATTATGTAGGTGACCACTTGCCGTTGCTACATGCTAAATATCTAAGCTCTGGGCCCTGTGGTTTCAGAGAAGAAGATTTTTGAAGCTTTTTTTCCATCATGAGTCTATAGGAGCTAAGGGGCCCATGGGCGTGGCCCATTTGGACCCCAGGGGCATGACTGGCAGGAATTATGTATGTGACCACTTGTCGTTGCTACATGCTAAATATCTAAGCCTTTGGCCCTGTGGTTTCAGAGAAGAAGATTTTTGAAGCTTTTTAGCTCACCAGAGCCGAAGGCTCCGAGGGAGCTTATAGGATAGGTAATTGTCCGGCGTCGTCGTCGTCGTCTGACGTCAACACTTTCAAACATCTTCTTCTCTGAAGCCACTGGACCGATTCAGCCCAAATTTTATCTGTAGCATCCTTGGGCTGGGGGATTGAAAGTTTGTGTTTTTTATGAAAATCGGCCCATTAGTTTGGTTGCTATGGCAACTTAGAGTTTCCATAGACTTATAATGGGGAAAATTGAAAAATTGCATTTACTGCCAAGTCATTGCAGATATTTGGACAAAACTTTTATAGAAATGTTTCTTGAGTAAAATTCTTTCAGCCATATGCTTTTATGCCAACCTGAGGGTCCCCCAGGTTGTGCCGGGGCCATGCCCCACCCCCTCCACTTCATAAAAGGCCATATATCTCAGAAACCATTCAGATCCCGACGCCTTAACCATATATATTCTTGTTCCTATTGATAAGACGCATTTAGTAACACCAACCTTGGGGTCCTCAGGGATGCGCCGAGGTCATGCCCCACCCCCTCCACTTAATAAAAGGCCCAATATCTCGGAAACCATTCAGATCCCCACCCCTAAACCATATATATTCTTGTTCCTTATGATAAGACCCATTCAGTGACATCAACCTGGGATTCCCCTGGATGCGCCGGTGCCATGCCCCACCCCCTCCATTTCATAAAAGGCCCAATATCTCGTAAACCTTACAGATCCCCGCCCCTAAACCATATATATGCATGCTTCTTATGATAAGACACATTCATTGACACCAACCTGGGGGTCCTCAGAGATGCGCTGGGGCCTTGCCCCACCCCTCCACTTCACAAAAGGCCATATATCTCAGAAACTGTTCAGATCCCCACCCCTAAACCATATATATTCTTGTTCCTATTGATAAGACGCATTCAGTAACACCAACCTGGGGGTCGTCAGGGATGCGCACAGGTCAGGCCCCACCCCCTCAACTTTATAAAAGGCCCAATATCTCGGAAACCATTCAGATTCCCACCCCTAAACCATATATATTCTTGTTCCTTTTGATAAGACCCATTCAGTGACATCAACCTGGGAGTCCCCTGGATGCACCGGGGCCATGCCCCACCCCCTCCATTTGATAAAAGGCCCAATATCTCGGAAACCTTACAGATCCCCGCCCATAAACCATATATATGCTTGTTTCTTATGATAAGACACATTCATTGACACCAACCTGGGGGTCCTCAGAGACGCACTGGGGCCTTGCCCCACCCCTCCACTTCAAAAAAGGCCATATATTTCAGAAACTGTTCAGATCCCCATCCCTAAACCATATATATTCTTGTTCATTATGATAAGACGCATTCAGTAACACCAACCTGGGGATTCCCAGGGATATGCTGGGGCCATGCCCCACCCCCTCCATTTCATAATATCACAATATCTCGGAAACCCTACAGATGGCCACCCCTTAACCATATATAGTCTTGTTCCTTATGATAAGACACATTCATTGACACCAACCTGGGAGTCTCCCTGGGCCTTGCCCCACCCCTCCACTTCACATAAGGCCTTATATCTCAGAGAATGTTCTTAGCCCCACCCTAAACCATATATATTCATCTTTCTTATGATAAGACGCATTCAGTGACACCAGCTTGGGAGTCCCCGGGGCATGCCCAGGCCATGCCACACCGCTTTACTTCATTAAAAGCCATATACATGTATATCAGAAATAGTTCAGATCCCCACCCTTAAACCATATACTTGTTCCTTATGATAAGACTCGTTCAATCACACCAACCTGGAGGTCTCTTTGTGCTGAGGCAATGTGCCCCGCCCTTCCATTTCATAAAAGGCTTTATATTTCAGAAAACATTCAAATCCCCACCCCATAATCATATATGTTCTTGTTCCTTATTATTAGCACACCTAGTGTAGCGGGGTCCGCAGGGGCCATTCCTATTTCATAAAAGGGCCTCAAATCTCTGAAACCGGTCAGATTCCCAGCACTGAACCATATATATACTTGGTCCTTATGATAAGACACATTCAGGGACAACAGTTTGGGCTTTCCTGGGATCAACAGGGCATGCCCCAACCCCTCAACTGTTAAAGAGGCCTTACAGATCCCCACTGCTAAACCATATATATTTTTGTTTCTTATGATAAGACGCATTTAGTGATACCAACCAGGGCTCCATTGGGTCCATGCCCCACCCCATCTACTTCATAAAAGGCCTAACTTTTCAGATGCTGAGTCCACATGGGTGCTCATTTGGACATGGGGGTTCATTTGGTGGATTAAAATGATATGTTAAAATACATGGCTGCCATTGGGCAGGATGGGCAGTGCCCACCTGAGCTCTGGTGAGCATAGTGGCCCATGGGCCTTTTGTTTCCATTATGAGTCTATGGGAGCGAAGGGGCCCTGGGGCCTGGCCCATTTGGAACCCAGGGGCATCATTGGCAGGAATTATATCATTGGCAGGAATTATATAGGTCACCACTTGCCCTTGCTACATGCTAAATATCTAAGCTCTGGGCCCTGTGGTTTCAGAGATTTTTAAAATTTTTCCCTTTATAAGTCTATGGGAGCTATATGTTGCCATGGCAACCAGAATTCCAATCTGATCAGCCCAAAAACCTTATGCAGCCTTTCCCCCTACCTGATGATGCTTCACATGAAATTTGATAAAGATTGGCCATGGGGTATTAGAGATATACTTATTTGAAATTGTTTACGGACGCACGCACGGACGCATGCACGCACGATGGACGACGGACAAAAAGTGATCCCAAAAGCTCACCTTGTCACTACATGACAGGTGAGCTAAAAAAGAATTTCTTCTCTGAAATGGCAAGGCCCAGGTCTTTGATATTTGGTGTGTTTGTTTGTTTGATTTGAGGTTTAACTTCATCTAGTGGACCTCTATCAACATTGTTCAAATTACAGCCCTAGGCCCAAAAATGTCCCCGCCCCGGGACCCTTTGGTTTTACATTGACTGATATAGGGAAAATCTTCTTGTCTGAAACCAGAAGGCTCAGATGTTTGGCATTTGGTATGAAGCTTTGTCTTGTGAATCTCTATCAAGATTGCTCAAATTATAGCTCGGGGCCCAAAATGTCCCCACCCTGGGGCCCTTTGGTTTTGGGAAAATCTTAAAAAATCTTCTCTGAAATCGCAAGGCCCAGGTCTTTGATATTTGGTGTGAAGATTCATCTAGCAGAACTCTACCAAGACTGTTCAAATTATAGCCCTTGGCCCCTCCTCATGACCCACTTGTTTTACTTCAACTTATATATGGAACACCGTTAAAAAATCTTCTTGTCTGAAACCAGAAGGCCCTGGTCTTTGATATTTGGTATGATGCTTCATTTGTTGGACCTCTACTACAGTCAAACTTCGATGGGTCCAACTCGGTAGGCTCGAACGCCACGTTTGGGTCGAACTAACTTTTCAGTCCCGGCAAAATCCCTATTCATTTTAACTAAACATTCCACCCGTGGCTCAAACCCGATGGCTTGAACGCCTGAACTCTAAGCCTGGTCCCTAGAGTGCATTTTCTATGTAAAATCCCACTGATGGCTCACACTAATTACCTTTTTAAAAATTCCAATTTTATCAATCAAGTCATGCAGGCGCTTGATCAGTATCATAAGACGCTTTGATATTGACAAAGTGTCTTGCCGAAACAGCTGTTTACATAACAGATGTACTTCATTGGCGCAATCCCTTTGATCAACAGGTCAAGAGATTAATGTTGGGAGGTGTCAAATTAAGTTTATTGTAAACACCTATAATAGCCCAGGGCTAATGAGGCGGCATAAGAAAATTAAAGCTGGCAAAATATATTTCACACATTAAAATTTCACACCAACATTAAGACCTGCCAAAATTACAGTCGTTGCCTCAAAATACGGACCAAAAATAAGGCTCATCAGTCACTCCTGCAGTCATGTCAGAGAGTGTCAGCTTTCGTGCAATCTGGTGAAGGACCCGGCAACAGAGGGATACCCAGATCGGTGGTTTTTGCTGGAACTGCTGAGCAATCTGGTGAAGGACCCGGCAACGGGGGGATACCCAGATCGGCAACAGGAAAACAGGGAATAAAAAGAAAACTGGAACAGAAGACGCTTGACGAAAAGTATCTTGTAAATAAAATTAAAAGATTTATTATTGTTTTATTTTCTTATCTCCCTGAAAGTGCAAAGGTATACTATGTGGCTTAAATTATGACCGATAAATGTACCGGAAGTCGCCAAAATCGCCGCAGCGATGATAAACCAGAGGACCAGTGGTCCTGAACCGCTCACCTGTCTGGTGACAATTTTCCTTCTTAGATCAGCAGAAAATGTCATTTACCCTGCTCATAAATTTTAAAATGCCATCTCAATATTTGTTGGCATTTTAAAACTTATGAGCAGGGTAAATTTCATGCTGAAGTGAGTTGAGCGTGAAAAAAGTTTTATAACCTCGGTGCCTGGCTCACAGAAAGGGAAAATGTGAGGAACTGTCCATTGGACATAAATGGTATACTGTATACAGAAGCAAATGAAACAAAAAGAAAACTTGTTCCAATTTATTTTCATATCTCAAGAGCAGTAACAGAACAAAACTAGAATTTGTTTTTCTACAAAAACACAGATGTCTTCCCCCTTTTTTTATCATTGAGGTACCTACCTGATTCTTGGGGGCAACACATTGTCTCATAACCCCCGGCCTCCGCCCATCGGGCTTGAAGACATAGATTGGGCTGCATGATACTTCCATGCAGGGCTGAAACCGACTGCAAATGAGTACTGGTAAACAGCATAGAGGTTCTAAGCCTGTCCAGGAAAAGTGATGGAAGTCGGACCACCCATGCACAAAACCCTATTGAGATGCCATTTCATCTCAATGCCAGGTAAAAGTCCCACAAAATTGGAAGCAACGTCTCCAAAGTGACCTATACAGTGTTGGCGGAGATGAAAACCTCAATTCAAACAAATGTCTCATGATGGTTAACATTTCCACCAAGTAATTTTAAAATTCATCCAGGAAAAAGTGAGTTATTGACCAAACATGAAAAAAGGCCACTTTTTTATGTCTGACCTCTAAGTATGACCTAGACATTGGAAGTACTGACCTGGGTCCTGCACGCAACACATTGTCTCATGATGGCTATAGGTCATTCCCTTTCTTTAGACTTTGTTGTGATGAGTCAGATCTATAGACTAATCCATTTTCGTTAAGGTTGGCTGCTCATTGCATCAAATAACACACCATTTTTTCCTGACTTATTGCTCAGCTCTATTGTTGCAATATTTACCTGCAGGTAACCGAAAAAGAGACAACCAAGACAGTTCACCTTTACGGAAATATTAAGAAAAGTAACAACTGTGACATGAAATGGCCATACACTCCCAAGTTTGTTTTTTTAGCTCACCTGTCACGTAGTGACAAGGTGAGCTTTTGTGATCACATTTTGTCCGTCGTCCGTGCATCCGTGCGTGCGTGCGTGCGTAAACAATTTCTTGTCCGCACGATAGCATCTTCATTTATGATTTGATTTTAACCAGACTTGCACACAACTTGTACCACCATGAGATCTAGGTTCCTTTCTTGAACCAGCCATATCCCCTCATGTGTTTCGGAGTTACGGCCCCTGAAAGGGCAAAAATTGCCTGTTTTGGTCTTGTCCGCATGATAGCATCTTCATTTTTTATTTGATTTTAACCAGACTTGCACACAACTTGTACCACCATGAGATCTGGGTTCCTTTCTTGAACCAGCCATATCTCATCATGTGTTACGGAGTTATGGCCCCTGAAAGGGCAAAAATTGCCTATTTTGGTCTTGTCTGCATGATAGATGTTTCATTTCTGATTTGATTTTAACTAAACTTGCACACAATTTGTACCACCACAAAATCTCGGTCAAGTTCGAATATAGGTCATGTTGGGTCAAAAAATAGGTCAGTAGGTCAAATCAGAAAAAAACCTTGTGAAGACCTGAGAGGCCACAGTTTTGGTCCGATCATCATCAAACTTGCCCAGAATGATCATCTTGACAATATCTCAGTCAAGTTCGAATAGGGGTGTTGTCGGGTCAAAAAGTAGGTCAGTAGGTCAAATCATAGAAAAACCTTCTGAACACACTAGAGGCCACAATTTATGTCCAATCATCATCAAACTTCCTCAGAATGATCATCTTAATAATATCTTGGTCACATTCGAATATGAGTCATGCCGGGTCAAAAAGTAGGTCAGTAGGTCAAATCATAGAAAAACCTTGTGAATACACTAGAGGCCGCAGTTTTGGTCCAATCATTATCAAACCTGCCCAGAATGATCATCTTGACAATATGTCACGTTTGAATACGGGTCATGTCGGGTCAGAAAGTAGGTCAGTAGGTCAAATCATAGAAAAACCTTGTGAACACACTAGAGGCCACAGTTTTGGTCCGATCATCATCAGACTTGCTCTTAAAGGAACTCATTTTTGATTTTTATTTGCCTTCACTGTAGCTGGTGTTGTGCTGTGTGGCGGCGGTAAAACGTCTCCCCGTACATCAACCATAGTGCAGTTTATATTTTACTTTTGGTCCTTTGAGATCAGCGTGAATATTCTGAGAAATCAGAAATAAATTATTGGTTTAGACTCATATTCTAGACAGGTTTTTAATTATTTGGACCCCATTTTGATTTATATCAGTCTTTGTATCGACTGCCTATTCGAAATTCGCAAAATTGCAGTATGTTACCTCTGGCTTTCTTTGCTGGATCACTACAGGGTCACTGATGAGGCTTTATTAGCCGAAACTACGTAGTATGACCCATCTTCTTTCTAATGAATGTTTTCATTGCTCTTAAAGGAACTCATTTTTGATTTTTATTTGCCTTCACTGTAGCTGGTGTTGTGCTGTGTGGCGGCGGTAAAACGTCTCCCCGTACATCAACCATAGTGCAGTTTATATTTTACTTTTGGTCCTTTGAGATCAGCGTGAATATTCTGAGAAATCAGAAATAAATTATTGGTTTAGACTCATATTCTAGACAGGTTTTTAATTATTTGGACCCCATTTTGATTTATATCAGTCTTTGTATCGACTGCCTATTCGAAATTCGCAAAATTGCAGTATGTTACCTCTGGCTTTCTTTGCTGGATCACTACAGGGTCACTGATGAGGCTTTATTAGCCGAAACTACGTAGTATGACCCATCTTCTTTCTAATGAATGTTTTCATTGCTCTTAAAGGAACTCATTTTTTATTTTTATTTGCCCAGAATGATCATTTTTGACAATATCTTGGTCAAGTTCGAATATGGGTTATGTCGGATCAAAAAGTAGGTCAGTAGGTCAAATCATAGAAAAACCTTGTGAATACACTAGAGGCCACAGTTTTTGTCTGATCATCATGAAACTTGCTTAAAATGATTATCTTGACAATTTCTCGGGCAAGTTCGAATATGGGTCTTGTAGGGTCAAAAAGTAGGTCAGTAGACCAATATCAGAGAAAAACCTTGTGAACACACTAGAGGCCACAGTTTTGGTCCGATCATCATCAAACTTGCTCAGAATGATAGTCTTAACAATATCCAGGTCAAGTTTGAATACGGGTCATGTCAGGTCAAAAAGTAGGTCAGTAGGTCAAATCATAGAAAAAGCTTGTGAACACACTAGAGGCCACAGTTTTGGTCCGATCATCATCAAACTTGCCCAGAATGATAATCTTGACAATATCTCAGTCAAGTTCAAATAAAGGTCAGGTTGGCTCAAAAAGTAGGTCAGTAGGTCAAATCATTGAAAAACCCTCTGAACATGCTGGCGGCTACAGTTTTGGTCCGATCATCATCAAACTTGCTCAAAATGATCATTTGACAATATCTCGGTTAATTTCGAATATGGGTCATGTCTGGTCAATATGTAGGTCAGTAGGTCAGATTGTTGAAAAACATTGTGAACACACTAGAGGCCCAAGTTTTGGTCTGATCATCATCAAACTTGCTCAGAATGATCATCTTGACAATATCTGTGTCAAGTTTGAATACGGGACATGTCGGGTCAAAAAGTAGGTCAGCAGGTCAAATCATAGAAAAACGTTTTGAACACTCTAAGAGGACACAGTTTCAGTCAAATCATCATAAAACTTGCCCAGAATGATCATCTGGACAATATCTCAGTTAAGTTTGAATATGGGTCATGTCAAATCAAAAAGTAGATCAGTAGGTTATTTTGTCATAACTTTTGAACCGTTTGAGATAGAGCCTTCATATTTGGCATGTAGGTTCCTTCTGACAAGGGCTTCCCACTCATAAAGATTTGACCTGTGACCTTGACCTGTGATCTACTTTATCATACCTTTTAAACCATATGAGATAGAGCCTTCATATTTGGCATGCATGTTCCTTGTGGCCATTCAAAACGTTTGACCTATGACCTTGACCTTTGAGCTGCTTTGTCATAACTTTTAAAGCATTTGAGATACAGCCTTCATATTTAGCATGTAGGTTCCTTGCGACAATGTTGCTTAGATTATCCTCTACCAAAAAGGCTAAAACAATCCCACTCGGATGAACAAAATGGCCACCGGAGGTAAAAATAGAAAAATATTGTAAATTTGATTCAAATGGAAACTCCCCCTAAACCCTAAGGCCAATTTGATTCAAAGTTCCCAGGAATGTTGCCTAGGTTACTCCCTACCAAATAAGCTAGAATCACTCTGCTGATGAACAAGATGGCCACAAGAGCTAAAAATAGAATGTACTCAAGACAGTGACACACAGGTGAGCGAACCAGGGCCCTCTGGGCCCTCTTGTTTCGGTAAAAATCCAACTTTTTAGGATCTGAATCCAACTTTTTAGGATTTAAATCAAACTTTTCAGATTTGAATCCAACTTTTATCATGGATGGATTCTTGAACTCCTGTTTTCAAAATCCTAGTGAGAACTCTGTTGCATATAAAATTGATGAAAAGCATTTAGCCGTGTATCCAGACCACACCTCGGGAAGGCGCTTTTAAAAATTTGTGGTGTTACAAATATGTGCAATAAATCAATTAAAAATATAAAAATATCATCAATTTAAAATCAAAACAAAACACGTGATTCTCAACTCTCAACATTATCCCTAAGATGCTGATGGTGCCAGTCGTCATCCCAGCTCCTTCATTTGTAATTACAAATACATGGGCTGTCGTGTACACTTCACGCCCTTTTTCAACACTCGATTGATTCCATAAATAGCTACGGGACAAAAAATGCTTCAGATTGGTCCCCTTTTTGTCTATTTTCAAGTAGAAAATAATAAAAAAAAATAATAACAACCGACGTTTAAAACTATAAACAGCCTTTATTTATTTATTTTTATTAAACTCTGCACAAAATCAAATAGTTATAAGAAAAATATATAAATATATAGTCGTGGTGGCTATCTTGGTTATGTGACCTAGACCATATTCGCTACTTTTCATCTTGGTCATGTGATCTAGACCGTATTGGCATTTTTTCATTTGTTCAACTCACAAACGCTCCATATTAAATTTCACTTAAATTGGCTCAGCAGTTTTGGAGAAAAAAATATCTGAAATATGGATCCTGAATGACCTTGGTCTAAGGCCAATGAATGACCTTGACCTTTCTCACCCATAGACCTTCATGTATTCACTTACTTTACCTGATCTACAAATTTTGGTGACACTGTCTTCAATGGTTTCCTATAAATCCATTATTTTCACTTTGCCCCATGCAAAAGCCTAAGTCGGCAAATTTGACATTGCTGTAAAATAGGTCAAGGTCAACCCAGGGTCACCAGTTGTACAAACCATGATGGGCCCGAGTACCATATGCTACATGCCAAGTTTAAAGGCCACTGGCATTATGGTTCTGGAGAAGAAGATTTTTGTAGGCTTTTTACCATATATGGGCATGGCGGCCATCTTGGTCATGTGATCCAGACCCCGCGAACAAACTTTCGTTCCCCCATCCAACTGAGGCTCCATATGAAATTTGGCTTTGATTGGCCCTGCAGTATAGGAGAAGAAGATCTTTGAAAATGGTGGACGGACGACGGACGGGCGACGGGCCATGGCTATACTATAAGCTCACCTATGAGCCTAAAGGCTCAGGTGAGCTAAAAATCCATTATTTTCACTTTTTCCTATGCAAAAGCCTAAGTCAGCATATTTGACTTTACTGTAAAATAGGTCAAGTTCAACCAAGGGTCACCATTTGAACAAATTATGATAGGCCCAAGTACCATATGCTACATGCCAAGTTTCAAGGCCATTGGCCTTACGGTTCTTGAGAAGAAGAATTTCGAAGTGTTTTACCATATATGGGCATGGTGGCCATCTTGGTCATGTGATCTAGACCATATTGGCAGCTTTTCATTTGTTCAACTCCCAAAGGCTCCATATTGAATTTCACTTCAATTGGCTCAGTAGTTTCTGAGAAAAAATGTTTGAAATATGGAACCTGCATGACCTTGGTCTAAGGTCAATTAATGACCTTGACCTTTCTTACACATAGATCTGCATGTATTCAGCTACTTTACCTTATCTACTAATTTTGGTGACAGTGTCTTCAATGGTTTCCTAAAAATCCATTATTTTCACTTTGCCCCATGCAAAAGCCTAAGTCGGCAAATTTGACATTGCTGTAAAATAGGTCAAGGTCAACCCAGGGTCACCAGTTGTACAAACCATGATGGGCCCGAGTACCATATGCTACATGCCAAGTTTCAAGGCCACTGGCATTATGGTTCTGGAGAAGAAGATTTTTGTAGGCTTTTTACCATATATGGGCATGGCGGCCATCTTGGTCATGTGATCCAGACCCCGCGAACAAACCTTCGTTCCCCCATCCAACTGAGGCTCCATATGAAATTTGGCTTTGATTGGCCCTGCAGTATAGGAGAAGAAGATCTTTGAAAATGGTGGACGGACGGACGGACGACGGACGGGCGACGGGCCATGGCTATACTATAAGCTCACCTATGAGCCTAAAGGCTCAGGTGAGCTAAAAATCCATTATTTTCACTTTTTCCTATGCAAAAGCCTAAGTCAGCATATTTGACTTTACTGTAAAATAGGTCAAGTTCAACCAAGGGTCACCATTTGAACAAATTATGACAGGCCCAAGTACCATATGCTACATGCCAAGTTTCAAGGCCATTGGCCTTACGGTTCTTGAGAAGAAGAATTTCGAAGTGTTTTTACCATATATGGGCATGGTGGCCATCTTGGTCATGTGATCTAGACCATATTGGCAGCTTTTCATTTGTTCAACTCCCAAAGGCTCCATATTGAATTTCACTTCAATTGGCTCAGTAGTTTCTGAGAAAAAATGTTTGAAATATGGAACCTGCATGACCTTGGTCTAAGGTCAATTAATGACCTTGACCTTTCTTACACATAGATCTGCATGTATTCAGCTACTTTACCTTATCTACTAATTTTGGTGACAGTGTCTTCAATGGTTTCCTAAAAATCCATTATTTTCACTTTGCCCCATGCAAAAGCCTAAGTCGGCAAATTTGACATTGCTGTAAAATAGGTCAAGGTCAACCCAGGGTCACCAGTTGTACAAACCATGATGGGCCCGAGTACCATATGCTACATGCCAAGTTTCAAGGCCACTGGCATTATGGTTCTGGAGAAGAAGATTTTTGTAGGCTTTTTACCATATATGGGCATGGCGGCCATCTTGGTCATGTGATCCAGACCCCGCGAACAAACCTTCGTTCCCCCATCCAACTGAGGCTCCATATGAAATTTGGCTTTGATTGGCCCTGCAGTATAGGAGAAGAAGATCTTTGAAAATGGTGGACGGACGACGGACGGGCGACGGGCCATGGCTATACTATAAGCTCACCTATGAGCCTAAAGGCTCAGGTGAGCTAAAAATCCATTATTTTCACTTTTTCCTATGCAAAAGCCTAAGTCAGCATATTTGAATTTACTGTAAAATTGGTCAAGTTCAACCAAGGGTCACCATTTGAACAAATTATGATAGGCCCAAGTACCATATGCTACATGCCAAGTTTCAAGGCCATTGGCATTACGGTTCTTGAGAAGAAGAATTTCGAAGTGTTTTTACCATATATGGGCATGGTGGCCATCTTGGTCATGTGATCTAGACCATATTGGCAGCTTTTCATTTGTTCAACTCCCAAAGGCTCCATATTGAATTTCACTTCAATTGGCTCAGTAGTTTCTGAGAAAAAAATGTTTGAAATATGGAACCTGCATGACCTTGGTCTAAGGTCAATTAATGACCTTGACTTTTCTTACACATAGATCTGCATGTATTCAGCTACTTTACCTTATCTACTAATTTTGGTGACAGTGTCTTCAATGGTTTCCTAAAAATCCATTATTTTCACTTTTTCCCATGCAAAAGCCTAAGTCGGCATATTTGACATTGCTGTAAAATAGGTCAAGGTCAACTCAGGGCCACCATTTGTACAAACTATGATGGGCCTGAGTACCATATGCTACATGCCAAGTTTCAAGGCCATTGGCCTTACGGTTCTGGAGGAGAAGAATTTTTAAGGCTTTTTACCATATATTGGCGTGACGGCCATTTTGGTCATGTGATCTAGACCGTATTGGCATTTTTTTCATTTGTTCAACTCACAAAGGCCCCATAGTAAATTTTACTTAAATTGGCTCAGCAGTTTTGGAGGAAAAAATGTTTGAAATATGGATCCTGAATGACCTTGGTCTAAGGCCAATGAATGACCTTGACCTTTCTGACCCATAGATCTTCATGTATTCAATTACTTTACCTGATCTACAAATTTTGTTGACACTGTCTTCAGTGGTTTCCTATCAATCCATTATTTTCACTTTGCCCCATGCAAAAGCCTAAGTCGGAAAATTTGACATTGCTGTAAAAAAGGTCAAGGCCAACCAAGGGTCACCATTTGTACAAACCATAATGGGCCCGAGTACCATATGCTACATGCCAATTTTCAAAGCAACTGGCCTTATGGTTCTGGAGAAGAAGATTTTTGAAGGCTTTTTACCATATATGGGCATGGCGGCCATCTTGGTCATGTGATCCAGACCCGCGAACAAGGCCAATGAATGACCTTGACCTTTCTGATCCATATACATTCATGTATTCAGTTACTTTACCTGATCTACAAATTTTGGTGACACTGTCTTCAATGGTTTCCTATAAATCCATTATTTTCACTTTGCCCAATGCAAAAGCCCAAGTCGACAAATTTGACATTGCTGTAAAATAGGTCAAGGTCAACCCAGGGTCACCATTTGTACAAACCATGATGGGCCCCGAGTACCATATGCTACATGCCAAGTTTCAAGGCCACTGGCCTTATGGTTCTGGAGAAGAAGATTTTTGAAGGCTTTTTACCATATATGGGCATGGCGGCCATCTTGGTCATGTGATCCAGACCCCGCGAACAATCTTTCGTTCCCCCATCCCACTGAGGCTCCATATGAAATTTGGCTTTGATTGGCCCTGCAGTATAGGAAAAGGAGATCTTTGAAAATGGTGGACGGACAGATGGATGGACGACGGACCATGGTTATACTATAAGCTCACCTATGAGCCTAAAGGCTCAGGTGAGCTAAAAATCATAGTACACAAAGATGGATCTTGCCGAGTTGGACTCCAATAGCTCGAACTACCGATGGCTCGAACGTTTTTCGGCGGTCCCGGTGAGTTCGAGCCATTGAAGTTCGACTTACGTTGTTCAAATTATAGCCAGTGGGGCAAAGGTGGCCCCGCCCCACTGCCCACAGGTTTTACATGGACATAATAGAAAACCTTTAAAAATCTTCTCTGAAACCACAAGGCTCTGGTCTTTGATATTTTGCTTGAAGCTTCATGTGGGTGACCTCTACCAAGAGTATTCAAATCATAGCCCTGGGGTCAGAAATGGCCCCGCCCCAGGGCCCACCAGTTTTACATAGACTTACATAGGGAAAATCTTTAAATACCTTCTTGTGTGAAACCAGAAGGCCCAAGTCTTCAATATTTGGAATGAAGCTTTCTCTAGTTGCCCTCTACCAAGATTGTCCAAATTGTAACCCCATGGGGTCAAAAATGGACCTGCCCGGAGCTCACTGGTTTATATACATGTACGGTTAAGGCTGAGCCGGTTCATCTCAGTCCGGTGCACTAGGATCTGACCCTCAATGTCCTCAAGGTGCCTAGACACTTAAAAACAAGTCAGCTCTATATTGGGAACCACTGACTCATATATCTAGCATCTTATGCAAATTCTTGCCAACTCCACCCCCCCCCCCCCCACCCACAACTGTGCCTTGTCACAACGAGGCATTGTAAGTTAGACTGACAAATTTGTCTCCATGCACTAGGACCCGGCCCTCAATGTCCAGAAGGTGCCCATATAGTAATAAACAGATCTGCAGAAGGGAACTTTTGAAAGACTTCATCGTCAGAAAGAAAACCATGTTCTATGGGTGACCCTCTAACAAAATTTCTCAAAATAGTTTCGCTCCAATGAACATAATACCCACCAAAATGAAACAATAAACAAGCTTTAAAATGACTTCTACTACTAAATAGGTAGACTGATTTTGAAATAACTTCACAGAAATGTTCCTTGGGTCACTCTTAACCAAAACTGGCCCCCGATAGCTCAGTTGGTAGAGTCCGGGGAACGGGAGGTCATGGGTTCGATCACGGGACGCGACATACCAACCAAAGTCGTTCAAAATGGTACTAGCTGCTCGTCGCTTGGCACTCAGATTTACGGGGTAGAGCTAGGACTGGTCGACCCAGTGTCAGGATAATGTGACTGGGTGGGGTATCATGTAATGTGTCTGAGACATGATACTTCAGTGAGGCAGCACTATAAAAGTGAGCATTGAGCTCCCTGTCGCAAGCAGACACTGTTGTGATATGACTGAAAAATTGTTGAAAGCGACGTTAAACCCGAATTCACACACACACACACACACACACTCTTAACCAAAATGGCTCGAACCATCCACTCCACTTTATATTACCTACCACTTTATCTGTACAATAAGGATCAGATGAGCAATCCAGGGCCATTATGGCCCTCTTGTTCTAATGGTACAGGGAACTAAAAGAATCAAATAAAAATTACCTCATATGTTACTGTCCATCACTTTGACATGGATGTCCAGGATAATGTGGCTGAATCATCACCTTGGACTTGGATGTCCAGGATTATGTGGCTGAACATTAAGATTATGGGGCTAGCCACATAAATGTAATTTGGACTGGGAAAAAGTCCCTCTTTGTGGGAGTTTAGACCCGTAAGTTGTATCAGTACACTATGAAGGAAGTTATAGTCTACCTTTCACTAGCTCTCTTAGCCACACAAATTAAGACAAAAATGGTTTTTGCAGACAAGCTTTATGGGTCAAGTGTCCAGTTTGTCCAAGTTTGCGTATATAGCCATATTAGGTGTCCAGATTTGTGCATCTTGTAGCCACTCAAACCATTAGCCACATAAAATTTTTACCCAACAAAAATTTGGACAAGAATAACCACGCAAACACAATTGTTGGTCTGTCCATCCGTCTGTCTGCAACACTTTCTTGTCTGCTCCATATCTCCTGAACCCTTTGACACATTTTAGTCAAACTTTGACCAAATATTCCTTCTAGTGAGCTGATGTGCAGAACCCATAAATAAACCATGCCGACTCAAGGTCAAAGTCACAGTTGAAGGTCATGAGTTTGAAACTTTGCATTTTGTGTCTGTTCTGTATCGCATTTACACCGGGAAGGATTTTCATTAACCTTTGTTCAAATATCCCCCTCAGTGAGCTGATGTGCAGAACCCATAAATAGACCTCTCCGACTCAAGGTCAAGGTCACAGTTGAAGGTCTCTTTTGATCAGGGTCAAGGTCACAAGTTCGAAACTGAATTTTGTGTCCATTCCATATCTTCTGAAAGGACTTTTATTAAACTTTGGTTCAATATCCCCCTCCATGAGCAGATCTGATGTGCAGAACCCATAAGTAAAAAATAGCCATCAGAAAAGATGGCAAATCCCCGACCAAAAGCCAATAGGGCCTTCAGAAGATTGTTCACAAATAGAAAGTGCATCAGAAACAAAATACATAAGTAAGCCCTCTGTGGGCCACAGTATATTTTGTATATGTAATATTTATTGAGACTTTCTTCACCTAATGATACTAAGGATCGCTTTTCAACATAATGAAGATCTAAGATTTCCAATGCACAAAGTACGGTTATACCGAGTTGTGGTTCTTGCACATGAAATGCCTTTTCAACCCTGTATATACAATTGTGGCAAGTACCAGCAATATATCGCAAAAGTACTGGAGTTATGGCCACAAGATTATTGTTTGTTTGAATTGGGGTTTAACGTCCCCGTCAACACTATTTAGGTCATTTTGGAGACGTTGCTTCCAATTTTGTGGGACATTTACCTGGCACTGAGGTGAAATGACAGCTCAAGTCCTGCCACCCAATGAAACCAGAAGCCTTATATGCACTGGACGATCTGATTTGCACCGCTTTGCCTGGGCAGGCTTAGTCCTTCGAAGCGGTTTACCAGTACTCGTGTGTGGTCAGATTCAGCTCTGCATGGATGCATCATGCAGCCCAATCTATTTCTCCAAGCCCCGATGGGCGGGGGCGGACCACATGATTATACTGTCAGGGGAGATAACTAGACTAAAAAGATGAAATACAGGATTACATCAAAGCTTGCTCAAAACTTGGTTGTTCTTCGAAGAAGCTGATGACTGAAATTTCTACTGCTTTTGGACCTTCTTATGTGTCTGATGACACAGTTGGAAAAAGAAATTTGAGTCTGGTGTATGTCCATAAAAAATGCACCGAAATCAGGTAGGCCAAAATCTGCTTCTCGTAAAGAAATTGTTTCCAAAATAAAGGAAATCATTGAAGGAGATGCCCGATTTACAGTTCGTGATATTGCACGAAAGGTAGGCATATCACTATCTATCAACGGTTCACCTTATTTTGAAGAAGCATTTGAAAGAAAGATTTCTGCTAGATGGGTGCCACATCTGTTGACTGATGAGCAAAACAGGCAACGGGTTAAAGTGGCCAAAAAGCTGCTTCAAATGTTTCCAAAATATGACAAAAAGCAGTTTGAGAATGTCTTTACTGGTGATGAAATCTAGGTCCATTATTTTGAGCCCGTCGGAAAGGTTAGCAATAAGATCTGGGCCACTAAACACAGCAAAAGCCCAATAATTTGCCAAACGTTCTTTGAGTTCAAAGAAGGTTTTGTATGCAATCTTTTCTGGTGAAGGAGTCGCAATTGTTTGAGGTTTAACGTCCCCGTCAACACTGTAAAGGTCATTTTGGAGACGTTGCTTCCAATTTTGTGGGACTTTTACCCGACATCGAGATGAAATGACATCTCAAGCCCTGTTGCCCAATGAAACCAATAGGGTTTATTAGCATGGACGGTTCACCTCGCACCGCGGTTCCTGGACAGGCTTAGATCCTCTAAGCGGTTTACCAGTACTAGTGTGCGGGCCGGATTCGGCTCTGCGTGGAAGCATCGTGCAGCCCATATATTTCTTCAAGCCTCTATGGGCGGGGGCGGGAAGGAGTCGCAATAAAAGTGCTGGTGAAAAGGGGCAAAAGCATCACCAGAAAGTACCACAAAGACGTAGTACTGAAGAAACTGAAAAAGTATTATCAGAAACAACACCCTACCCCTGGTTTTAAACATGTTCGTCTTCTATATGACAATGCAACCGCTCATACCTCCACAATAGTTACGGCTTTTTTGAAGAAGGAAAAAGTAACTGTTTTGTCTCAGCCCCCGTATTCCCCAGACCTTGCCCCATGTGATTCTTTTTGTTTCCGAAATTGAAATCATTCCTTGCTGGGCAGAAATACCAGTCCCGACAGGCACTTGGATCTGCCATTCATTAGTACCTTATTACTGTGCCCAAATCAGCATACCATGAAGCCTTCAAGAAGTGAACACATTGGCTGAAACTTTGCATTTCTAGCGACGGGGAGTACTTCGAGGGCATGAAATGAGTCCTTTTGGGCTAATTTGAAATTTGAAATCTCCAGCTAGAAATAAGCAATTCTTTTTGAACACCCCTCGTACATCTATACCAAGTACAATCATTGGAGATACGGTGATCACAAGCTGGTCATACCTTTAAATTGGAAGGGGAGATAACTCAAAATACCACAGCACCAAGAGTTGAGGTTCTTGGGCATGACATGCCTTCTATAACTTGTATACAATTGTACCAAGTTCCTTCAATATATCTCAAAGGGTATTGGAGTTATGACCATCACAAGGTTATATTGTCAGGGGAGATAACTAAAGAACCAGGGCACCCAGCGTTGTAATTCTGGCACATGGCAGACCTGATTAACCTCGTGTTCATCTGTACCAAGTACCATCAATATGTCTCAAAGGGAAATGGAGATACAGTGATCACAAGGTAGTCATACTGTTATATTGGAAGGGGAGATAACTCAAATACCATAGCACCCAGAGTTGTAGTTCTTATGTATGACACATTGTCTCAACCTTGTATAAAATTGTGCCAAGTACAATCAATATATCCCAAAGGATAGTGGAGTAATGACCATCACAAGGTTATTTTGTCGGGGAAGATAATTAAACAAGAGGGCCATGATGGCCCTGGATCGCTCACTTGATCCATATTGTACAAATGAAATTGTACGTAATATATGGTAGAGTAGAGCATTTGAGCAATTTTGGTTGACCAAAGGAAGTTTTTATAAATTTAGCCATCTTGTTCATCCAAGCACAACAGGTTGAGCAATTTTGGAAGAGTGTCACCCAAGGAACATTCCTGTGACATCATGTGAACAAGTGTGTGAAATGAAGACCCCATAAACCCCACTCCATATAGAGAAAACTGGGGTTTATGGGGTATAAACCATTTTTCTTATTTCTACTCCAAGATATAGGGTGTGGGTACTCGTTAGAATGGCCTCATATTTTTCAGGCACGTGCAGGATTTCAGGCTTTTAGAGCTTGATTTTTTTCTTGATTTCAGGCTTTTAGATGCTGATTTTTGTGTATATAGTCTGTTTAAAAAACTATTTAACCCTTATTTCTGACTATAAGTCAACCAAATTACATTATATTTTCACAAACTCCATTACAAACAGTGTAGATCCTGATCAGATGGCTTCTTCAGAAGCCATCTGATCAGGATCTACACTGTTTGCAAAGGTAATGTAGTTGTGTCTTGTTCAGCAGGATAAGGGTTGAAGCTGCAAAATCGGGTCTTTCAGGCTTGGAAAAGCGTGGTCAGTATGAGGCCTGACTATGTCACATGGGTGTGTTATGATGAAATTAATTCGAAATCCATCCACTGGTTAAGCAGGAGAAGTTATTTAGAAGTTTTTCTATTATTAGCTCTAGTAGACACCTTTTTCATCCCAGCAGAATTGTTTGAACAATTTTAATAGAGGGTCCCCCATGAAACATTCCTGTGAAATAGCTCTGGTGGCCATCTTGTTTATCCCAGCAAGACATTTTGAGCTATTTTTTATGAGGGTCACCCAAGGAACATTCCTGTAAAATTAAGTTAGAAACCCATCCACTGGTTAAGGAGAAGAAGTCATTTAAAGGTTTTTCTATTTTTAGCTCTGATGGCCATCTTGTTCATCCGAGCATAATTAACGGTTTCCGCAATTTTGGTAGAGGGTCACCCAAGGAACATTCCTGTGAAATTATTTTGAAATCCATCCACTGGTTAAGGAGAAGAAGTCGTTTAAAGGTTTTTCTATTTTTAGCTCTGGCGGCCATCTTGTTTATCTGAGCGAAAAGGTTTGAGCAATTTTGGTAGAGAGTCACCAAAGGAACCTTCCCGTGAAATTATTTCAAAATCCATGCACTGGTTAAGGAGGAGAAGTCATTTAAAGGTTTTTCTATTTTTAGCTCTGGTGGCCATCTTGTTCACCCAAGCGGAACAATTTGAGCAATTTTGGTAGAGGGTCACCCAAGGAACCTTTCTGTGAAATTATTTCAAAATCCATGCACTGGTTAAGGAGGAGAAGTCGCTTAAAGGTTTTTCTATTTTTAGTTCTGGTGGCCATCTTGTTCACCCGAGCAAACGATTTGAGCAATTTTGGTAGAGGGTCACCTGAGGAACATTCCTGTGAAATTATTTTGAAATCCATTCACTGGTTAAGGAGAAGAAGTCGTTTTAAGGTTTTTCTATTTTTAGCTCTGGTGGCCATCTTGTTCATCCGAGCAGAACGGTTTGAGCCATTTTAGTAGAGAGTCACCAAAGGAACCTTCCTGTGAAATTATTTCAAAATCCATGCACTGGTTAAGGAGGAGAAGTCATTTAAAGGTTTTTCTATTTTTAGCTCTGGTGGCCATCTTGTTCACCCAAGTGGAACAATTTGAGCAATTTTGGTAGAGGTCACCCAAGGAACCTTCCTATGAAATTATTTCAAAATCCATGCACTGGTTAAGGAGGAGAAGTCGCTTAAAGGTTTTTCTATTTTTAGTTCTGGCGGCCATCTTGTTCACCCGAGCGAACAATTTGAGCAAGTTTGGTAGAGGGTCATCTGAGGAACATTCCTGTGAAATTATTTTGAAATCCATTCACTAGTTAAGGAGAAGAAGTCGTTTAAAGGTTTTTCTATTTTTAGCTCTGGTGGCCATCTTGTTCATCCGAGCAGAACGGTTTGAGCAATTTTAGTAGAGAGTCACCAAAGGAACCTTCCTGTGAAATTATTACAAAATCCATGCACTGGTTAAGGAGAAGTCATTTAAAGGTTTTTCTATTTTTTAACTCTGGCGGCCATCTTGTTCACCAGAACAATTTGAGCAATTTTGGTAGAGGGTCACCCAAGAAACATTCCTGTGAAATTATTTCAAAATCTGTCCAGCAGTTGTGGAGAAGAAGTCGTTTAAAGCAAAAGTTGACCACGGAGGCATGGATGAACAACGGACAAAGACCGATCACAATAGCTCACCTTGAGCACTTCGTGCTCAGGTGAGCTAAAAACCGGGGCACACAGAGTCATGGTTCTTGCACATGACACGCCTGCTTAGCCTCATGTACAACGGTACCAAGTACCATCAATATATCTGAAAGAGTAATGGAGATCTGGCCATCACAAGGTCGTGATTCTATTTTATTGGAAGGGGAGATAACTCAAAAACCATAGCACCCAAAGTTGTGGTTCTTGCGCATGACACACCGTCTCAGCCTTGTGAGCAACTGAGCCAGGTATCTCAAAGGGTATCGGAGTTCTGGCCATCAGAAGGTTGCATCTACGGACGTATGGATGTCAGGCAGATCGCTATATTCCCCAAACCTATTTGGCCGGGGGATAACTTCATTTTTTTCACATCTCCAAAATGGCTACTTTTCTGATGAAAATCCATATTTTTTTTTTGTTTACACTGCAAAAATAGGTTTTTGATGCTCATTAGTACTGCCTTATCAAGGGGGTTCTAACGAGTACCCCCAACCTATGTCTTGGAGCAGAAATAAGAAAAATAATGTTTACCTCGGTAAATCCCAGTTTTCTCTATAGGCTGTGGGGTTTAGGGTGGTGTTTATTTCATGGACTTGTTAGCGTGTTTTTGTTCACTGCTTGGATTGGAAAAGACTGTTGCTTGTCTGTGTAGCATTGGTGTCAACACAAAGATGTTTCCAAAATTTTCCCCATGGTCAAGACATATTTTCCGTATTGTCAACATAAAACTCCGTAATCCTGTACATTCTCTGACCACCTTATCAAACCCACTTCTTGTCCATTTTATAAAGATAGATTTTCCATTCCTTGAGCTACCTGCCCAGCCCTAAACAAGCATGTTTTGCCGCTAAGGCAGACGAACCATTACTGTTGACCATATTGGTAGAAATACAGACTGTGCATGACCCGAAAAGAACTGGGTACCAGTAAATAGTTCACGGTTCTGGTTTTCCGAGCAGCAATGCAACAAAACAACATAACTCGTTATCATTTTTCATTTTCACATTGAAATTATATTCCTCCTTTCCTTTTTATTCGCATCAAAATTGCTATATGGTCAAAAATTGAAAGAATTCCATGTTTTTTTCCATACAACAATATGCAGAAAAAAAAGTATAGGTTCCCATCTATGGTGTAGCTGAGAAGACCAACTTGTGTCTTACCTGGCCACGAGGTTATAAAACATTTTTCATGCACAATTCAACTCAATTTAATATGTTTTAAATGTTTAAAGATGGAACACAAAAAATGTTTAGATTTTATAGAAAAGGGAATATTCTTTACATTTGAACACAAAAATGTATGGATTATGCTGAAAAAGGACCATAAATGGTCATTTTTCTACATTATTCATTTTTACAAAAATGTATACAATAGATGATATATAAAAAATCCCCATAAATGATCATTCTTCTACATAATCTAGTTTAGTTATAATCCACTGTTTTTGTTTGGTTATAATGCACATGGTTTCTGAAATGGACCCCATTAGTGTTATACAGAGGGCTGGGTGTATTATCGATTATTTATTCTAAAAGGACTAAAAAAATCAAAGCATACTTATGATTTTTATTTATTCTTTATTGTTTCACTAACCGGTGTAAAATACAGTTGTTTCAATGAATAACGAATGATCAGAAATTAAAGCAATTAAATCGTGATTTCCTCATAGTACTTGTTAAGTAAGCATTAAGATAACAGACCCGTGCAACATAGTATATTTTTCTTATCTCCAGAATGGCTACTTTCTGATGAAAATCCGTAATATTTTTCTTATTTATACTGCAAACATAGGTTGTGGGTGCTCGTTATAACAGAACCGCCTCAATGAGTTCTTACGTGTACCTACAACCTATGAGGTGGTTCTAATGAGTACCCACAAAATATGTCTTGGAGCAGAAATAAGACTAGAAATGTGTCCATAGGACACGGATGCCCCCGCCTCAAACTATCTCATCCATAGAAAGTTATTGACCGTGTTTAAGTTTTGGACCCTTTTTTCACATTTGACCTCTAAGTATGACCTTGACCTTGGAGGTAAGGACCTTTGTTTTGTGTGAGGCAGATTGTCTCACGATGGCCAACATTTCTGCCATGTAATTTCAAAATCCATCCAGAAACAAGTAAGTTATTTACTGCGTTTAAGTTTCGGACCCTTTTTTTTTACCCTTGACCTCCAAGTATGACCTTGACCTTGGAGGTATGGACCTGGGTTTTGCACATGACACATCGCCTCATGATGGTTAACATTTCTGCAAAGTAATTTCAAAATCCATCCAGAAATAAGAACGTTATTGACTGCGTTTAAGTTTCTGACCCCTTTTTTGACCTTTGATCTCTAAGTATGACCTTGACCTTGGAGGTACGGACCTGGGTTTTGCATGTGACACGTCGTCTCATGATGGTTAACATTTCTACAAAGTAATTTCAAAAATCAACCCAGAAATAAGAAAGTTATTGACTGCGTTTAAGTTTCGGACCCCTTTTTTGACCTTTGACCTCTAAGTATGACCTTGACCTTGGAGGTACGGACCTGGGTTTTGCATGTGACACGTCGTCTCATGATGGTTAACATTTCTACAAAGTAATTTCAAAAATCAACCAAGAAATAAGAAAGTTATTGACTGCGTTTAAGTTTCGGACCCCTTTTTTGACCTTTGACCTCTAAGTATGACCTTGACCTTGGAGGTACGGACCTGGGTTTTGTATGTGACACTTCGTCTCATGATGGTAAACATTTATGCCGAGTAATTTTAAAATCCATCGAGAAATAAGGAAGTTATTGACTGCGTTTAAGTTTCGGACGCACAGACGGACGCACGGACGGACGGACGGACAGGGGCAACGCTATATGCCCTTTCCACCATTCTTCGAATGGCGGGGGCATAAAAACTAATGAATACCCCCGTATACCTGTTTTCTCTATATAAATTGGGGTCTAACGGGGTGTTCATTTCACGGACTTGTTAAGTAAGGGATTACAAATTTAAATTTACTGAGTAACAACAAATTATGTTGAGCAAATCTGTCCTACAATGCCCTCATGTTATAAAATAGTTTTTGAGCAATAAAATCATGAAGTTCACTTGTAAAATATGGATACACCTTTGGTAGGCAACACTTCCATAACTATCATTATGATAAAACACCTGTGCGACATAGTGCATGTTTACATATCCAAAATGACTATTTTTCGGATGAAATTCTCTGACATTTTTCTTATTAATACTGCAAACATAGGTTGTGGGTGCTCGTTAGAACCACCTCATTGAGGTGGTCCTAACAAGTACCCACAACCTATGTCTGTCTTGGAGCAGAAATAGGAGAAATAATGTATTCCCATGCGTAAACCCTATTTTTCTCTATACTATAATGTGACCTTTATGGGGGTGTTCATTTCCACAACCTATGACTTGGAGCATAAATAAGGGAAATAATGTATACCTCCGTTAACCCTACTTTTCTCTATACTATAATGTGGGGTTTAAGGGCGTGTTCATTTCACGGACTTGTTCACATGATGGTTTCTCTTCCCCTTCAGTGAGGTTCAACCCTTATCCCGCTGAACATGACAACCCCAACCTTTGAAAACAGAGTAGACACAGATCAGATGACTTCTACCCTTGCACTATGAAACTAGTAAGCATGACAAAGGGCCCCTGCCCATTGGGGTCTGGAGAAATAGATTGGGCTGCACAGTGATTCCACGCAGAGCTGAAACCGACCAAACTTGAGTACTGGTAAACAGCTTAGGTGTTAGCCTGCCCAGGAAAAGTGATTAAAGTCGGACCACTCCTTAAACCCTAGTGGTTTCTGTGGGCGATAGGGCTTGAGATGTCATTTCACCTCAATGTCGGGTAAAAGTCCCACAAAACCGGAAGCAAAGTCTCCAAAATGACCTTAATAGTGTTGAGGGGGACGTAAAACCTCAACTCAAACAAACAAAGCACATGACAAAACCTAGAGTGAAACATGTGCGACAAGAAAAATTACAGATATACCACAACCACTCACATTAATACAACACTTACATGATATTCTAATGCACTGGCATATGTAACGCTATGTCTTATTGGATAACGTCAAAAATTTGCGACAGCATATTAAGTGATTTACAGTAGGAAGCCCGATGTCATCATGTAACGTCGCTTTTCATTGGCTAGTATTTGGTTTTACGCAGCTCACAGTGCTTGCCGTTTTGTGGAAAATAGTACAGTTTTTAAAATACAACTGAATACGTGCATTAGAATGAGGATTACTGTATTGCAAAATTGTCATTTGGGGAGGTAAATCGTAGGTTTTACGATCGCAAATTACTTTTTACGGCTCCACTCACAAGTCACCTTAAAACAATATTTCTGACACGGTTATCCCCTAATTTTACGGTCGTAAATTCAGTACAAAATTTCCGACCATAAAACTACCGATTTACCTCCCTGAATGACAATTTTGAACACAGTTATCCCCTAGCTAGGACTCAGATCAGCCTGCTCACATGTGCAGCATGGAACTCCTCTGATGGGTCTGTTTTCCAATGCAGTCTGATCTGAATCTCCACTTCTCCTACTCATCTTATTAGGGGAACCGATACACACTACAGACTGCCAGTCATTTTTTTTTTACATGGCAGAGAAGTTCCCCGACTTCCTCTTAAATTTACTATAAACTCATCCCCTCTCTCGACAAAGCTTTGCTTGTTTGAATTTTACCTCCCACCAACAAGTAAGGTCATATGGGGATGGGAGCTTGGTTTAAAGACTCATCCAATAGTCTAGAGAAGTCTGAAAACAAACCTATAAGCCAAGTAGCTTAACAACTACAGCATGGAGGTTTTCCGAGCTAATTCCTTCCAAGCCCACAGGAGCAAATACTTTCCGAGCTGTGTATGATATAATTGCTCTGTGTTTCATGTACATCATGTATAACAGTGCCTAATACCAAGGCAGATGATCTATATCTACATTCCCACCACACAGGATCACTCCTATACGTTCTAAAGCTGGGTCTAAGTTCCTCATCTTCTCCGACATGGCCGCGGCCACTCCCGCACCTGAAGCGGCCTCAATCACAGTCTGAAAGAAGCAGCAACAATACTGGATTATATTTTTGGGAAATCACTTTGTTTGTTTGTTTGTTTGATTTGAGGTTTAACGTCCCCGTCAACACTGTAAAGGTCATTTTGGAGATGTTGCTTCCAATTTTGTGGGACTTTTACCAGACATTGAGATGAAATGACATCTCAAGCCCTGCCATCCAATGAAACCAATAGGGTTTATAAGCATGGACGGTTCGACTCGCATGGCTTTGCCAGGGCAGGCTTAGATCCCCTAAGTGGTTTACCAGTACTCGTGTGCGGGTCGGTTTCAGCTCTGCGTGGAAGCATCATGCAGCACATCCATTTCTCCAAGCCCCGATGGGCAGGGGCCGGGGAAATCACTTTAGTCAAAGCATAACATTTACAGTCAAACTTCAATGGCTTGAACACCTTTAGGACAACGAAAATCTGTTCGAGACAGGGGTAGTTTGAGCCACTGAGGGTAACTGCCAGGAGGCATAATGGAGATAATTTTTGGACTTCTTTTCAGTGTTCTGCAACATAAATGTATGCTGTCATTGAGGCGATTCTAATGAGTACAGACAGCATACATTGTGGACTTATTAGAATCGCCTCATTGAGGCAATTCTAATGAGTACACACAGCAAACATTTGCAAGATAAAAGATGAAAATAACTTAAGCTTTCCCTTACTATTTCTAATGAAGAGAAATACCCTAGAGACTCCAGAACGTGTTCGACAAAGCCATGGTAAAAGAGCCATCTGTGTTCGAGCCATCGAAGTTCTACTGTATATGGAAAACTAAAAATATCTTGTTTCGACTATGCCTGTGAAAAGTCATTACCCATATATAAAATGTCAACATCATATTATCGTAAATCCCATTTTTGATAAATGTAAATGCATGCATAAAATTCATTTTTAGGATAACCTGTTTTATCATATGACGTCACGTCTGAGAATGAAATAATGCCATGTAATAAATTTGATAATCCACCAGTGAATTAAATATGCAAATTAGTTAGTTATGCCCCATAATGTTACAAGCACAACATCCTTAACGTAGTCGCGTTTACTAATGGCGGAATGTTGTAATTTTTGTAAAACAATTGTGAATAAAATGCGTTTTAAATGTCATATGATTAACAGAATCTTGCATTTGTGCTCATGTATTATTGACTTTATTAAACTCATTGAGGAAAAGGCATAAAATGCTCGGAAACGCCTCGCATTTTATCTCTTTTCCTCAACTTGTTTAATAAATTCAATGATACATGAACACTAAATCATATAAGATCCTCTATATATGTTTTCTAATAGTAACAACAACAACAATAATAATAACTAGAAATGTGTTCAGAAAAAAAATACTATGCCCCCCACCATAAATGTGAACCAAACCAGCTTTGACCATGAGGTCAACATCACCAAAATCTGATCAAGTCCTTGGTAGGTTGCCTATATCGTGTGGCAAAGGTTTTATATATCTTACATAACTCGGGTGTCCAACTAGTACTGATACTGGCTCAAATTTTGGGCAATGGCTGCTATACTTGCATCAGGTAAGGGTAGAGGATGAATATTTTTATTTATTCCTTTTCTTTACTTTCTTTCCTTTCCTTTTTTTGTCCCTCTCCATTATCTCCTCCACTCTTATCCCCCTTTCACTGAGAGACAACACAAAATGATCCACAAGGGTTAATGTGTCATTTAACCCCAATACAATTAACAGAATCAATAAGGATAAATTGGAGATCATTTTTCTTATTTCCCCACAATTAACCCATAAAATGCCAATCACAACACTCGTCGTCTGCTTTGACCTCTGCTGGTTACTCTAAAGTCATTTTTGCAAACAGTGTGGACCCAAATTAGACTGCTCCTCGAACAGTCTGATCAGGGTCCCCACTGTTTGCCTGTACGCAAAAATATTTTTAAAAAGTTTGCAAAAACATTTAGCAGACGACATAAGCAGACAACATTTTCAGATGTAGTTTTTCTCGGCATCTTTATAATGGTTAAAACCAAATGCTGCGGTGACCTGTAAGAACTGCCTCAATGTGCAAATACTAATCACAACATTTTTTTTTTTTTTTTGGTTTTGCAAGATAGTCATTGCTTGTGAATTCCTGTTTTTTTTTTCTGTATACAGCAAGTCATCCATGAGATGGAATCTTCTCTCCTCAGAAGCAATTTATTTTTTTCCTTTTAGAGTGAAGCTTCAGGAGCAGATTCTTTTCCTTGACAGTAATCCAGTAGACTTGCCCAAGTCCCTACATTTACATTTTTTATTTTTAAATGAAAGTCCCTTTAAACAAAAAATATGTAAAAGTCTCTTTAGTATTCATCAATGTTTTCATAAAAGACTGTATTCATTTACAATGTATTTATTTTTTATTTTTTGTAAACAATTATTTCTACAATCGACACCTAATTAACAGACTTGGGCAAGTCTAAGTAATCCAGTTTTAAAGAGATTTACTAATATTCTTTAAAGAGTTTCGTTCGTTGAAGGGGTAGCCATTCCCCTTTACCCACAAAATGCCAATCACCAGAACTGTCGTCTGCTTTGTCATCTGGGGGTTACTTTAAAAGTCATTTTTGCAAACAATATGGACCCAGATCAGACTGCTCCTCTAGGAGCAGTCTGATCTGGGTCCACACTGTTTGCCTGTATGAAAATATATTTTGTTCCTTGAAGGCATAGCCATTCCCCTATACCCACAAAATGCCAATCACGACAACTGTCGTCTGCTTTGTCATCTGCTGGTCACTTTAAAAGTCATTTTTGCAAACAATGTGGATCCAGTGTGAGTCCACACTGTTTGACTGTATGAAAATATGTTTCTAAAACGTTTGCAAGGAAATTCTGCAGATGACATAAGCAGACGACATTTTCAGATGTATTTTTTCTTGGCATCTTAAAGGTTTAGGTCTATCAAAATGTTTACCTGGCATGTAAGCTAAACATTATAGTTGCTTAGAACATTGACATGTTCCTGAAAAGCAATCTACATGTATATGATTGATTGATTGTTTTGGGTTTAGTGACAGGTCAACCCTTGTGAGTCATTTTGTGTCATCTCCCAGAGAAAGGGAGAAAAGGATAGAAGAGATAGTAGAGGATATGAAAGTAAGGGACAGAAGAGAAAGACGAATGGATGTGTAACGAGAGCTGTCAGAAGACAACACAGCTCACCTTTGGAGGCCTATGTTGGATGAGGGCAAGATATCAAAAGTGTAACTTTTCTTCTATAGAGCAATAGAAAACTTTAACAAAAAATCTTCAACATAAAATTTGTGCAATAGAAAACTTTAACAAAAAATCTTCAACATAAAATTTGTAAGTCCATGAACTTGACCTCAAGGTCACTGAGGGGGTGGGGCAGGTACTGTGCGAAACTTTAGACCAATGTGTAACATCAGTCCAAGAAGCAGCTAAATGCATTAAGTGTGTTCAGAGATCAAGAGCAATAGAAAACTTTAGCAAAAAACTTTCTTCAAGTGATGTACACGGATATGTGTAAGCCCACGCTGACGCCAGTGTGACTGTTATAGCTCTTCTGTACTTTCGTACAGGCGAGCTAAAAACAGAAGAAATAACAACACTCGCCCTCTACTCTTATCTGCTCCAAGGACAGCAGGCCTTGCCCAACTGTAAGCCAATATCAGTTGGATGCCCCAGTGACGCAAAAAAGCAACCTATAGTGTTCCAAATTATAAAAATAATCATGAAACAAAAGAAATAAGGACAAATAAGGAAAATTATCCAATAATTATCCTTCCTATTGCTCTTCATCACGTGAACAAGTCCGTGAAATGAAGACCCCCCTATACCCCACTTTATATAGAGAAAACTGGGGTTTAAGGGGGTGAACATTATTTTTCTTATTTCTGCTCCAACACATAGGTTGTGGGTACTCGTTAGAACCGCCTCAATGAGGCGGTTCTAACGAGCACCCACAACCTATGTTTGCAGTATTTATAAGAAAAATATCACGGATTTTTATCAGAAAAATGGCCATTTTGGAGATGTGTAAAAATGCACTATGTCATCGTAATGTCATCACGAAAACACGCCTATATAGTTTTGACTTCCTTGAACCTCACCTTTATGTAGTAAAACTGGGGTTTACAGGGGTCACCTTATTATTCTTATTTCTGCTCTAAAATAAAGATTGTGGTTACTCGTTAGAACCGCCTCCATGAGGCAGTTCTAACGAGTACCCAGAGCAGAAATACGAAAAATATCACAATTTTTTATCTTAAAATTCTAGTTTTTTTGGCGGTCAAATTAATAATGTATTTGTATGGGCGTATTTTTGTAAAGTCATCTGAAGCCATGGCCTTGCTCAAAAATACCTACCATACTTTACTCATAAATACATATTGCCTGAGAAAACAGTGTAAACCCTGAAGAGGTCAAGGTCACAGACTTAGAAATTTTATGGTCTACACTGTTTGCCACTCATTCAGCTAGACTAAGACAGAAAATCATCACGTTAACAAGTTTGTGAAATAAACACCCCCTAAACCCCACTTTTTTATAGAGAAAACTGGAGTTTACAGGGGTATACATTATTATTACTTTTGCTGTAAGACATAGGTTGTGGGTACTCGTTAGAACGGCCTCAATGAGGCGATTCTATCGAGTACCCACAACCTATGTTTGCAGTACTTATAAGAAAATTATCACAGATTTTCATCAGAAAAGTAGCCATTTTGGAGATATGTAAAAATTCTCTATACCACAACCTCATTATAATGCAGTTCATTAAAACACGGTTTTGGACATAACATGGTTTCAAGATGGATTCCAAAAATGTATAAATTATATAGAAAAAGGACCATAAATGGTCATTTTTCTGTATAATCTATACATTTTTGTTTGGATATAACACCGTTGTTTAACTAACATTGTTTCTGTTTCGACTAGTGCTATAAAGAGGCTGTGGTGTATGTCGCACGTGTCTGTTATCGAAATGCAAGTAACCTGTACTTGTTCAAATCATACTATCGTAAGGAGCTGAGATGCTCAAATACTTAGGGTAGATACGCTATGGTTCAAAACAGCAGGTGAGTACTGGCAAAAACAACTTGAAATCAAGAACTTAATTATTTTGCTAATGGTTTGTCATGAATTGACAGATTCAGAATAAAGAGAGTCATTAAGCATTACCGGCTAAGCTGAGAGAAAGACTTAATATCCATTAATTCTGTACAGCTAAGATGTAAGAAAACATCAGATGATAATTAGGCAGACAGTAAAAAGAAAATTCATTCAGGTTCAAAGTGAGACAGAAAAGTACTTTATTAGGTGCAATGAACTAGACATAAAATACACATTCTAACACAGTATATTATATAGGCGATGGAAAGGAACTCATTGTGTTATGTAATTAACCCTTCTAGTACCAAATGGAATCTTCCTCCTTATATGTAGCAGAAGTCCATTTCAAAATTTAGGGGTGTCAGGTTGTGTTTTTTTTTCAAAATCTATTTGGAAAATGGCTTAATGCGGCGTCTGATCTGGGCCTGCACTATTTGCCAGGATACCCGTTCTGGGGTTTCCGGTACAAAAGGGGTTAAGAAGTCTGTGTAATGAACACCCCTCTAAATCCCAGTTTATATGGAGAAACTGGGGTTTATGGGAAAAAAATTTGGTTTCCTTATTTCTGATCAAAGACATAGTTGTGGGTATTCATTAGAACAGCTTCAATCAGGCAGTTCTAACGAGCACCAAAAACCTACAGACCAGCTACTGGTAATAACCCATTTATTTTGTTTCGTGGAGAAACAGCCTAACGCGAAATCGGTATTGTCTCCGCAAAACCGCGAGAAAAGATAAAATGAATGGGAAATTTCTTGCTGAAATTTCTCCCTGTTTCGCGGAGAAAATTCTCGGAGGTCCTCGGCGAAATTTGACCGATTATTTTCATTGAAAATGAAATTACCCGTGTTTCGAGGAGAAAAAAATACAACTGGGCTTACGTGAAATTTTCGGCTCATTAAAATTTCTTCGTTTGTTTGGCTTGTTTTTGTAAACGAAGGCAAATGGTAGCCATTGTTACATCATAATCAAATATTCTTTCATGTTACACAATTTCATTTTAGTAATTTATTTCTCCTTTGTAGTGAGTGAGTTTTAGTTTTACGTCCCACCAACAGCTAAGGTCATACGGAGACGGGACCTCGGTTTAAAGACTCATCCGAAAGTCTGGAGAAGCCCGGGATCGATCCTGCGATCCCTGGTTTACAAGGCGAATAGCGTAACCACTGCACCACGGAGGCTTCTATTTCTCCTTTGTATAATCCCTTTTTAAAAGTCTCATGACAATTTTTATTCACATCATGAAAATACGCCTATTTATTTGTTACCCACTTAAACCCCACTTTTAATAGGGGTATACATTATTTATCTAAATTCTGCTCATATAGATTGTTGATACTCGTTAGAACCGCCTCGCCGAGTAGTTTTAAAGAGTACCCAAAATCTTGAACAGAAAAATGAAAAATGCCCGAATTTTTATCCGAAAATTTCCTGGTTTTTGTGGTAAAATTTTACAATATATTTGAAGAGGCGAGTTCTCATTGTGAGTCGTACATGTAGGTTGTTAACACCATAATGATGTGTGACATTTACCAAAAGCTCAGCTTGATGAAATAGATAGGCTGCATGATGCTTCCACGCAGAGCTGAAATTGACACGCATGCGAGTACTGGTAAACCGCTTACAGGATCTAAGCCTGCCCAGGCAAAATGGCGCGAGTCGGACCATCAATGCTTATAAACCCTGGGTAGCAGGGCTTGAGAAGTCATTTCATCTCAATGTCGGGTAAAAGTCCCACACAATTGGAAGTGACGTCTCCAAAATGACCTTTACAGTGTGGACGGGGACGTAAAACCTCAAACAAACAAAACCAAAAGCTCAGATTCGCCTCATTTATTTATGATTACAAACTGTCAAATTGGTACAGCTAGCGATGCTTTGAATCCAAAGTTAGTGATCAGTTAATGAGGAATTCCACCGCAGGCTAGGTCTATGTCGCGGACGAACGGATGAAAAAACAGACACCTATATCGCGCCATGCTTCATGCAGGCGCATGAAAAAGGACATGCTACTTTGCATTTGCACGCGATATTTGCGCTACCAAGTCTCCTTCCCCCACCCCTCACCCACTTTCAAGATAATTTCACTTATTTCGAACGGACCGCTAATCAGAGTTGAGCTAAAACCGGAGTAAGACCACTTTCTGTTGCAGATCTTGGTGTCTCATATGTGGCCCGAGCAAGGCGCAAACAACAGCGGAGAGACCTAACAAACCGATGATTAACCCCTTTTGTACCAAATGGAATCTGCCTCCTTATATATACAGGAGTTCATTTTGAAACTTAGGGGTGTCAGGTTGTTTTTTCTTAAAAAATTAGTTTGGGAAATGGCTTAACATTTTGAAAACAGTGTAGGCCCTGATCAGACGCCGTGTTCTGCGGTGTCTGATCTGGGCCTGCACTGTTTGCCAAGGTACCCCTTTAGGGGTTTCTGGTACTGAATGGGTTAAGAGTCAGCGCTCCTACCCATTAGGACACGGGGGCCAGTTACCTTCGAGGTGTACAGTAGACTTAACAAGATACCCAGATTGCATGTCTGTACAAACTTCGCTGATTATCTTGGAGAATTTTGTAGTTCTGCTCAAAGTTAGAGATCAGACTTATATGCAGTCTTGGAATGCTTGCCGCGCAATTTCCCCATATTAACCCTTTTTGTACGAATAGGATTCTTCCTCCTTATATATAGCATGAGTTCATTTCAAAATGTAGGGGTTTCAGGTTGTGTTTTCTTCAAAATTTATTAGGAATATGGCTGAACTTTTTGAAAACGGTGTAGGCCCTGATCAGACGCCGCATTCTGCGGCGTCTGATCTGGGCCTGTACTGTTTGACACTGTACCCGTATAGGGGTTTCCAGTCTGAAATGGGTTAATGTATGAGCAAAATTGAATTGTAAAGGCAAGAAACACAAGCGGGCCTTCGTGGCCTACTCTTAAACATTAGATCTCTCACTCATGCTACATGTGAGCTTAAGTGTAAGCATCAGTGATGTTTAAATACTCGCAGTGCAAGAAAAAAAATCAACCAAAATGTTGAGTAAGATCAGCGCCCATATATACATGTACAAGCAGGATCCCCGTTATTATATACATTGAGTTTGATTTTTCTAAAGTATTTACTTGAGAAAAAAATAAAGTACTCCCAATATGGTGAACCGATAGAAAATCAACAGTTTTCAATTTATGAAGCGATTACACAACAGTAAAAAAAGGAACACAGAAAACATTCATCATGTTCATACTGCGTTGTAAAGTGCATAAGATGCAAATCTTTGTACAAAGAACATGCATTTCGTCATATGCTTCAAACTTGGTGTACCAAATTTTAATGCATGAAAAAAGTACATGCACATGAACAAATATACATGTCGGTATAGGTAGATTTCGCGGAGAAACACCGTGAACGTCTTCACCTGTACTAATTGGCTTTCTCCGAGAAAAAGCAATGTTCGCGGAGAAATTTCGCGGCGTTTCGCGGAGAAATTAACCGCTTTGAAACGTGAAATTTTTTTCTTCTTGGAGAAATTTATCGCTTGTTCTCCGAGAAAAAAAAGCTTATTACCGCGGAAAAAAAAAAAAAATATGGGTTATTACCGGTAGCTGGTCTGTATAATTCATGATTAAGTGATTCTGCCCTATATTTTGGAGAAACTTCAATTAAAAATCAAAAATGGGTTCCTTTAAGAGCAATGAAAACATTCATAAGAAAGAAGATGGGTCATACTACGTAGTTTCGGCTAATAAAGCCTCATCAGTGACCCTGTAATGATCCGGCAAAGAAAGCCAGAGGAAACATACTGCAATTGTGCGAAATTTCGAATAGGCAGTCGACTCAAGGACTGATATAAATCAAAATGGGGTCCAAATAATTAAAAACCTGTCTAGAATATGAGTCTAAACCAATAATTTATTTCAAACCTGAATTATAAGTTCCATGTGAACAGATGATTGACACAGAAATATATCTAGGTCAGTTCGACTTATTTTCATGGTTCAACAATTTGCCTTATAATTCAGACACTATTTGAATCTGAAATGTTCTATCTGGAATATAAGCACCCCCGCCCATCGGGGCTTGGAGAAATAGATTGGGCTGCATGATGCTTCCACGCAGAGCTGATACCCAGCTGATATAGCGATCAGCCTGGCATCCGTCCGTCCGTCCGTCCGTCCGTCCGGGTGTCCGTACATACGCCAGATACATAACGGGGTTTATGTTCTGTACAATTCATATGTAATGAGGTTTATTACGTAAATTTTCAACCCAACAATACAAAACATGCCTGTTTGTGGGGTTAGTGGCTGTACAATGCTACATTATGGGGTTAAAATCTCCATAGACTTAACAATGTGAACCCACAATGTACCTCTCGTAAGAACGTTGGTTCGTCCTTGTGATGGTCATAACTCCAATACCCTTTGAGATATATTGATGGTACCTGGCACGATTAATCACAAGGCTGAGATGGCCTGTCATGCGCAAGAACCAGAACTCTGGTTGCCATGGTATTTTAGTTATCTCCCCTTCCAGTAAAATAGAGTGACTACCTTGTGATGGCCTTAACTCCAATACCCTTTGAGATATATTGATGTTCCCTGGCACAGTTGTTCACAAGCCTTAGATGGCGTGTCATGTGTAAGAACCAGAACTCTGGGTGCCATTGTTTTTGAGTTATCTCCCCTTCCAATTAAATAGAATCACTACCCTGTGATTGCCCTATGAGATACATTGATGGTACTTGGTACAGTTGTACAAGAGGTTAGCATGGTTACGCTACTCGCCTTGTAAACCAGGGATCGCAGGATCGATCCCGGGCTTCTCCAGACTTTCGGATGAGTCTTTAAACCGAGGTCCCGTCTCCGTATGACCTTAGCTGTTGGTGGGACGTAAAACTAAAACTCACTCACTCACTCACAAGAGGTTAGCAGGTGTGTAATGAGCAAGAACCACGGCTCTGGGTGCCCTGGTTTTTTAATGATCTACCCTGACAATATAACCTTGTGATGGCCATAACTCCAATACCCTTTGAGATATACTGATGGTACTGTGCACATGGTATACAAGGTTGAGACAGTGTGTCATGCCTAAGAACCACAACTCAGGGTGCTATGGTATCTGAGTTATCTTCCCTTCCATATAATAGTATGACCACCTTGTGATCACCATACCTCCAGTACCCTTTGAGACATATTGATGGTACTTGGTGCAGATGTGCATGAGGTTCAGAAGGTGTGTCATGTGCAAGAATTACAACTTTGGATGCCCTGGTTTTGAGTTATCTCCCCTGACAATATAACCTTGTGATGGCCATAACTCCAATACCCTTTGAGATATATTGAAGAAACTTGGCACAATTGTATACAAGGTATAGAAGGCATGTCATGCGCAAGGACCACAACTCTTGGTGCTGTGGTATTTGAGTTATCTCCCCTTTCAATATAACAGTATGATCACCTTGTGATCACCATATCTCTAATACCTTTTGATACATATTGGTGGTTCTTGGTATAGATATACATGTACATGAGGTTTAGCAGGCGTGTCATGCACAAGAACCACAATTCTTAGTGCCCTGGTTTAAGAGTTATCTTCCCTGACAGTATAATCTTGTGATGGTCATAACTCCAATATCTTTGAGATATATTGCTGGTACTTGCCACAATTATATATACATGTTCCTTGTTTATGACACATCGTCTCAATGTCATGCATGCACCTGTAAAGTTTCATAAATATAATCCATACCGTTTAGGAATTATGGCTCGGACACAGTTTACTATAAGGAACTAAGTCAAGGGCAGATAATTCAAAAACCAAGAAAGCAAGAGTTGTCTTCCTTGTTCATCACACATGGATCTTCTCTGCAACCAGTAAAGTTAGACTTTTGAAACTTTGCATGTGGTTAGTATATGGGATGTAGATGGCAATGGGCTACTTTTGGTGTGACCTTGGTCTCAACATGACCACAAGGTAAAAAATTATGACTTTGCCATATCTTTAGAATTATTCATAGAAAAAGCGGGTATTTGCGATGGTATACCATCGACTAAGCAATTTAGTTTTTTCTCTTTTTTTTTTCGTTTCAACATACCTTCATTCTTTGGAAGACAAACTTCATTCCCTGAATTATCTCCTGATTATTCTGAAAAAAAAAATAATTAGGGAAAACCTATTCTTGTGAGGTAAATAGAATCAGACGAAATCCAAAAAGTAAAAATAAAATTCTAGGGAGAGCCGCTTTCAATAGACATAGTCCGACCTTTGCACCAGGCCCCGCATTTATTAAACTTAATTGTCAGAGCATGGGATATGTTATACTCTAAAGTATTTAAATACAAACAAATCAAGACACTTTCCTAGTCAAATCAACAAAGAACATTGTTTGTCCAGCTCATAAATTTGTCCTGCACAAACAAATCAAGACACTTTCCTGCTCAAATCAACAAAGAACATTGTCTGTCCTGCTCATAAATTTGTCCTGCACAAACAAATCAAGACACTTTCCTGCTCAATCAACAAAGAATTTTGTTTGTCCTGCTCATAAATTTTAAAATGCCAACAATTGTTGGCATTTTAAAATTATGAGCAGGACAAGACTCATGCTCAAGGGAGTTGAGCATGAAAAAAGTTTTATAATCCTCAGGGCCTGGAAGAAGAGAAAAAACTTACAGGGAACCACAACAACAAGCACTTTTAAAACACTTCAGATTCTGAGAAAAATTTTACCTGAAAATGTCGTCTGCTGAATCTTCTTTCAAAGTTTTTAAAGATATTTTTTTGCATACAGGCAAAAGAGTGGGCCCAGATCAGACTGCTCCCTAGAGGAGCAGTCTGTTCTGGGTCCACACTGTTTCCACAGTACTTTGTGACAATCCTTGTACATTCTAGCCATCAAAGACATGGAGGTAAATCGAAATATTTTAATCTGACAATTAGGAAATTAGTGTTTTTTTTTTTTTAAGTTGAATGAAGAGAATATTGCAGCAACATCAAAATGGGTAGTAACAACAAATGCATGGTAAAAACACAAACTGCAGAAAACAATAGTGTGGATATACAGCAAAGTAACACTGAAACAAGTCCCCCAGCGGGCAACGATCGCTCACTTGGGAAATAGCACAGGTAGTCAGATTCTCAGATTCAAGGCAAATTCGAACTCATCTGAGATATTATGCTTGTCTTTGTTTACTAAAGGTTTGAAAAAGATCGGATCGAAAACAGCTGAGAAAAAGTGGGCACCATTTTTCACTCATATGTATATTAAAGGGCACGTAACTTCAAAGCTGTTGTTCCTGCGAGGCCCAAATTAGAATTCAACATAGTTTGTATGCCTCTCCTGATTATCTGCAAGTTTGATAAAGATCAGATCAGAAATGGCTGAGAGAAGTTGGAGACGTTGTTTTTTCCATTGTAAGCCTATGGTAAAATTATCATGCTCAAGGGAACGTAAATGGTAACCTGTTGTCAGATTCAAGCTAAATTTTGAGCCAAATTCAAACTCGTCTGAGATATTATGCTTGTCCTTGTTTACTAAAAGTTTAAAAAAGCTCCTAGAGAAATCAGCGGAGAAAAAGTGGAGACGTCTTTTTTCGCTTATTTTTATGCTTTACTGAGTAAAATTGGAGTCATCGTTTTTCCACTGTAAAATAGAAGTGAAGGCAATGATCAGTACTCAATACAATTAACCCAAAGCTCCCATCAGAGACACCAAAGGGAAAGAAGCACAGACATGAAACAACTAGACCCTAATGGAAACATCAATAGTGGAAAGCCAAAAGGACAGTTACCTTGCCACAAAATAGCCAATTGGCTATCCAATGCGATACACACACTCAAAGACAAAGCGTAACGAAAATAAACCTATGTAAGCCTATGGTAAAATTTTTCACCCTCATGGGAAGGTAACTCCAAAACCGATTGTCAGATTGAAGCCAAATTCGAACTCATCTGAGATATTCTGCTTGTCCTTGTTTATTTAAAGTTCAAGCCATTGAAGTTGCAGTCAGTAACCATATCTTTTATGACATATTTTATTGTATAAGAAAAAGATCTGGGGCCAGTTATTCAATACTAATGACATCATTAGTTAATGTATCGTTAAAACTTGGATCATTAAAAATGACAAATATCCTAAAAATTTTGCTGAAAAAATGTGAGCAGCTTTTGCAAATGCAAAAGCTGCTCACATTTTTTCAGCAAAAATACCAAAATTGTTGATATTATTCTTGCTAGAACAGTTAACAAGAGGCCCATGGGCCACTATGCTCACCAGAGCTCAGGTGGGCACTGCCCAATTGCAGCCATGTATTTTAACATGATATCATTTTAATCTGCCAAGAGAACCCCCATATCCAAATGAGCACCCATGTGGATTCAGTATATGAAACATTAGGCCTTTTATGAAGTAGAGGGGTGGGGCATGGACCCAATGGAGCCCTGGATAGTTATCACTAAATTTGTCTTATCACACTAGGATGGTTTAGCAGTGGGGATCTGTATGGCTGGATATATAGGCCTCTTAAACGGTGGAGGGGTTGGAGCATGCCCTGTCGATCCCAGGAAAGCCCAAGATTGTTGTCCCTAAATGTGTCTTATCATAAGGACCAAGTATATATATGGTTTACGGGTGGGAATCTGAACAGTTTCCGAGATATGAGGCCCTTTTATGAAGTGGAAAGGCCCCTGCCGACACCCCTACAGTAGGTGTGCTAATAATAAGGAACAAGAACATATATGATAATGGGGTGGGGATTTGAATGGTTTCTGAAATATATGGCCTTTTATAAAGTGGAAGTGCGGGGCACATTGCCTCAGCAAAAAGAGACCCCCAAGTCGGTGTGACTGAACGAATATTATCATAAGGAACAAGAATATATATGGTTTAGGGGTGGGGGGCGAAACAATTTCTGAGATATATGGCTTTTAATGAAGTCAAGCGGTAGGGCATGGCCTGGGCATGCCCCAGGGACTCACAAGCTGGTGTCACTGAATGGGTCTTATCATAAGGAAGATGGATACATATGGTTTAGGGGTGGGGCTCTGACCAGTTTCTGAGATATAAGGCCTTTTCTGAAGTGCAGGGGTGGGGCAAGGCCCTGGGAGACCCCCAGGTTGGTGTCAATAAATGTGTCTTATCATAAGGAACAAGCATATATATGGTTTAGGGTGGGGATCTGTAAGGTTTCCAAGATATTGTGATATTATGATTTGGAGGGGGTGGGGTATGGCCCCAGAACATCCCTGGGGACCCCCAGGTTGGTGTCACTAAATGTGTCTTATCATAATGAACAAGGTTATATATGGTTTAGGGGTGGGGATCTGTAAGGTTACTGTGATATTGGGCCGTTTATGAAGTGGAGGGGGTGGGGCATGGCCCCGGCACATCCCGGAGAACCCCCAGGTTGGTGTCACTGAGTCCACCTTATCATAAGGAACAAGAATATATATGGTTTAGGGGTGGAGATCTCAATGGTTTCTGAGATAAATGGCATTTTATGAAGTGGAGGGGGTGGGGCATGCCCCTGGCACATTCCGGGGGACCCCAAGGTTGGTATCACTTAATGGATCTTACCATAAGGAACAAGAATATATATGCTTTAGCGGTTGGGATCTGTAAGGTTTCTGAGATATAAGGCATTTTATGAAGTGGAGGGGGCGGGGCAAGGCCCCTGCACAACCTAGGGGACTCCCAGGTTGACAGAAAAGCATATGGCTGAGAGAAGTTTACTCAAGGAACATGTTTATGTAAGTTTTGTCAAAATATATGCAATGACTTGGCAATAAATGCCATTTTTCAGTTTTCCCCATTATAAGTCAATGGAAACTCTAAGTTGCCATAGCAACAAAACTGAAAGGCCAAATTTCATAAAAAAACACAAAACCTGTAAAGGCAAATATGGTGAATATTTTCATAAAGTCTCAGCCTCCTAGAGCAAATGGTTTCTGAGGAGATGATTTTTAAGTATTTTTTGTCTATTTTTTGCATTTTGGTTTCCATGGCAACCAATAACAAGAGGATCGGTGAAACCGAGGGATGCTCCCCGAAGATGCGCAGTAGTAGGAGGGTTATTTTAGTGAAATGATCGTATACACTTTGAAGTTTGATAAGATTTGTTTGAAGACAAAGGTTATGGGTACTAGCTAGAACCGTCTGAATGAGGAGGTTCTAATGAGTACCCTCAGCTGATGTTTGGAGTACAAATAAAGTAGGTAGTGATTTTCAACCAAGAATGCCAAAAAAAATGAGAAATGTAAGGCCCCTTCCCTGCAAGGACCTGTAAATCTTAAACCATAAGGCTAAGAAACTCAATTTTGTGTTCCCTAGTAAGTGATTTTCAATGGAAAATGTCACAAGGAATACACATGTGAAACATGAAAGCCCTATCACCCATGGTTATGAAATAACAGGAGATATTTTTTTTGAAAAAGGGGAGATGATTAGTGAAAATAAGCAATATAGTAATTGCCCTTTGTCAGAATGTAGCCTGACAAACACACACCAAATGCAATCTGTCAGGATGTAGGTCTTGTGATGGTAATTATGTGTGTCATGTTTCATGAGAGTAGACAAAATACTTTTGAAGTTATCACTGAGGTTAAGGTTTTTGGTTTAGGTGTGACAAACACACAAGTTATTCTCCTTTGTCAGAATGTAGGTCTTGTGATGGTAAGTATGTGTGTGAAGTTTCATAAGAGTAGGGCCAGGTTAAGGCGTGACAAACACAAGTTTCGTGGCGTCTGATCTGGGCCTGTACTGTTTGCCACTTACCCCTTTTGGGGTTTCCGGTACCAAATGGGTTTAACCTAAAGTATAAGAATTCCCTAGTTAGTGATTTTCAAAAAAGACTGCAAAAATAAGGAGAAATGTAAGGCCCCTTCCATGCAAGGGCATGTAAATCTTAAACCATAAGACAAAGAAACTCAGTTTTGTGTTCCCTAGTAAGTGATTTTCAATGAAGAATGTCACAAGGAACATATATGTGAAATATGAAAGCCCTATTACCCATGGTTATGAAACAACAGGAGATATTTTTGGGAAAAGGGGAGATAATTCAGTGAAAATAAGCAACATAATTATGGCCCTTTGTCAGAATGTAGGTTTTGTGATGGTAAGTATGTGTGTGAAGTTAATGGCCCTTTGTCAGAATGTAGGTCTTGTGACAGTAAGTAAGTGTGTGCAGTTTCATGAGAGTAGGGCAAATACTTTTGGAGTTATGACCGAGGTTAAATTTTTTGGTTAAGGCGTGACAAACACACGGACAAAAGCAATATGGTTTGTCAGAATGTAGGTCTTGTGACTGTTAGTAAGAGTGTGAAGTTTCATGGGAGTAGGGATAATACTTTTGAAGTTATAACCGGTTAAATGTTTTGGTTTACATTTGAAACTGACTGACAAGATTACTATAGGGCACCCAAAATACTGTGTGGGGCCCTAATTAAGAAGGGAAGTAACTCGGTAAATACTGATGGTAGGGTTATGCTTCTTGCATTCTGCGATTTCTCTCATAGCCCCCTATCAGTGTATCAAGTTTCACTAAATTACCTTTAAAACTTTTAGAGATATGTTCCAGACAAGCTTAATATAGCAAAAACTAAAAAGGGATATAACTCTGTAATTACTTGTGATAGAGTAACAGTTCTTGCACTCTGGTCTTCCTCTGATGGCCATCTATCAATGTATCAAGTTTCACTTAAATCCCTCCTTTACTTTCAGAGATATGCTCCGGACAATCTTTTCATTGAAATAGTTAAGAAGGGAAGTAACTCCATAAATACTGGTGATAGGGTTATGGTTCTTGTATTTTACGATTTCCCTCATCGCCCTCTATCAGTATATCAAGTTTCAGGTCTCCGGACATTAGCCCCCCAGGACGTTTGCCCCCCAATGACTTAATTTAAAAACGGACATTTGCCCCCCAGTTGAAAATGCGACCCGGACATTTGCCCCCCAGAGCTTATTTTTGGTATGGACATCTGCCCCCCAGTGCTTATTTTACAGGTGGACAATTGCCCCCCACTGCTTATTTCAGAAAGGGACATTTGCCCCCCAACCTGGCTAGACAAGGATATTCATTACACAGACTTGTATAAAGCTACATAATTTACATGATAACATTTTGGTTAAAGTTTTACAGCCGTTCAAGATCATTTCAATTTCTTCAAGAATTAACAATCCGTGTATCCAGTGTAAAAACCACTTGAGTATAGGCGTCTGACACTGGACCCTCAGTGAGGCACAAACTCAATATATGGTTCTGTAGCTGACTGGCTTAACCCTTATTCTGCTGAATAAATTAAGCATCTCCAATTGTTGACTATTAACCATCACATTCTTGGTATATTTTTGTTAACTTAACAAACTGCATGACAAACAGTATAAATCCCCATCAGATATGGCATCTGATCGGGATCCAGGGCATTTTCTGCCTGTTCAGCAGGGCCGAAATTCGGCCCCATTCCCAATGCCAAATAGTCTCGATTTTTCCCAGTTTCACCATATTCCCCCCCACCCCCCCCCCCCCCCAAAAAAAATGAAGAGATAAAAGCCAAAACAAAAGGAACCAGACAAAACAGAACTTAACATCAGAGGTTAACACTGGATAGTCAAGATGAAAATTCACTACAGTGAAGCTATTTCACTATGTAGGAGCCTCCGTGGTGCAGTGGTTACGCTACTCGCCTTGTAAACCAGGGATCGCCGGATCGATCCCGGGCTTCTCCAGACTTTCGGACGAGTCGTTAAACCGAGGTCCCGTCTCCGTATGACCTTAGCTGTTGGTGGGACGTAAAACTCAAACACTCACTCACTCACTATTTCACTATGCATAAGACTCTCATGAGCAAAGCTTCATCATGCTGGCATTTCTCTGATGAAATTGTGTCCCAAATTTTGGTATTTTGTCGGCATTTTTTCCCAATTTCGCCCAGGGGCCTTTTCCCAAAATACCTGGATAAAGCCCTGGGATCCATACTGCTTTCTAACGTAGGGGTTGTCCATAACAGCAGGTTATTATGGGATTTATGTGTGTGTGTGTGAATTCGGGTTTAACGTCGCTTTCAACAATTTTTCAGTCATATCACGACGGTGTCTGGTTGCGACAGGGAGCTCAATGCTCACGTTTATAGTGCTGCCTCACTGAAGTATCATGTCCCAGACACATTACATGATACCACACCCAGTCACATTATCCTGACACTGGATCGACCAGTCCTAGCTCTACCCCGTAAATCTGAGTGCCAAACGAGGAGCAGCTAGTACCATTTTTAACGACTTTGGTATGTCGCGGCCCGGGATCGAACCCGAGACCTCCCGTTCCCCGGAGCGGACACTCTACCAACTGAGCTATCGGGGCCGGTATGGGATTTATGTAGATGGAGTAATTTATTGCTTAACATTTTGTATTTCTGATGATAATAAACCAATAAATACATTGTTTTCCTCCTTTGTGTTAGCCCTGGTCTATCTGGGGGGCAAATGTCCCTTTCTGAAATAAGCAGTGGGGGGCAAATGTCCACCTGTAAAATAAGCACTGGGGGGCAGATGTCCATACCAAAAATAAGCTCTGGGGGGCAAATGTCCGGGTCGCATTTTCAACTGGGGGGCAAATGTCCATTTTCAGATTAAGTCATTGGGGGGCAAACGTCCTGGGGGGCAAATGTCCTGGAATCCAAGTTTCACTTAAATACCTTTAATACTTTTAGAGATATAGAGCGTGACGGACGGATGGATGTTCTTAGTAGAGGTACCTTGTGGGGCTACTAATGTAAAGTCTATGGAGACTTTAACCCCATAACGCACCACTGTACAGAGTTTTAACCCCACATACGAAATTTTTAACCCCACTAACTGAAAAGTTACTGTGCCTTACGGAATAAACCTCATTAAGTTGAATTGGGCAGAATCCTAACCCCACTAGGTACCTCTAGTCTGCCCGGACGGACGGACGGACAAAGCGGCGGCTATATGGCTCCCCCTTCGGGGAGCATAAAAATGGGCAGAAGGCCTAAAATCATAAGGCAGATAGTAGATTGCCTAAGGAAAATTTCTATGAAAGTTTTGTCAAAATATCTGCAGAGGCTTGGCAGTAAATGCCATTTTTCAATTTTCCCCGTCTATGGAAACTACAAGTTGCCATAGCAACCAAACTAAAGAGCCAATTTTGATAAAAAACACAAACTTTCAATCCCCCAGCCCAAGGATGCTACAGATAAAATTTGGGCCCAATCGGCCCAGTGGCTTCAGAGGAGATGTCGTTTGAAAGTTTTAATGACGACGACGACGCAGACGACGACGGACAATGTCCATCCTGTAAGCTCCCCAGGAGCCTTCGGCTCTGGTGAGCTAACAATTTGACCACTAATTAGCTTGTTAAGCTAGAGGTGCTTTGAACAATTGGCCCCAGCTCTTTTAGTGATTTATTGAGTGACTCACACTTGTCTTGACTGGAGAATATAAGAATCTTACATGGGTGTGAGGGCTGAATTGAAAAATCCATAATCAGTAAAACCCAGCCATTAAGACCAGCTAAAATTAACCCATAAAATGCCAAACACGACAATTGTTGCCTGTTTTGTCCTCTGCCGCTTGCTTTAAAAGTCATTTTTACAAACGGTGTGGACCCAGACCAGACTGCTGATCTGGATCCACTCTGTATGCCTGTATGCAAAAATACTTTTAACAAGATGTGTTTATGAAACACTGATGCCCACAAACAGAGCATGTGAAATATGAAAGACCTACCACTCACCAATCAAACATACATGTGATAACCTTTCGATGACCATGCTGGGGATTTGGTCTTCATATCCTGCAGATTGGGTTCTCCTTCCTGGAGGCTATTCGATGACAAGTTTGACACATCATTTTCATCACTCTCTTTTGCTAGGCATATTTGCAGGTACACCCAGACCTCGTTATAGCATGATTTTTTACAGCATGAATTTGGATACAGCACGGTTTTGCTTTGGACCCCAAATTTTCCCAAACCAACATTTGTGAATATTATCCAAGGTTTCTATCTAGTTTCAAGCTATACAATTTCATTTTCCTCCGACTTTAAACTGTGGTAATTCAAAAGATCAAAAGTGTCAGCTTAGCAAGATAAGAGATTAAAGAATGCATTAGTTTATAATTTAATGATCCAGCCACAAGACGAGGACCCCTCCATCCAAAACGAGTCGAAACTTTCACACTACAAGCAAGTTCAATGTGAACATCAAAGTTTTCCACTGTGTTTACACAAATTAAAGCATTAGACTTTTCCCGCCAAGCGTTCGCTATTTGACGCCAAAACATAACCATTCACAAGGCAGTAGAAAAGTCTGTTTTTATTATGCATGCATGTACTGTTAGATGTAGCTAATCGTCTTAATCGCATTGTTCAGTATCCGAATTATTAAGATGATTTGCCCGCACATTTCACGATTTGTTTATGGATGAATGAACCAGACTTAATGGTTGAACAATTCATCTACCACTAATCGGCGACATGCCATTTAAATCATCCATGGCCCTTGAAAAGATACCTATTCCAGGTATAATTATTGCGGTAACAGGTAGCTTTATTAATGCATGAATCACTTTCACACCTCAGTGCATCTTATCAGTGAATATATATACTGTTGATTGCTATTAGATTGACAGCGCTGATAATTGCACCCTGCTATGAAGTTAATCTCTTGGCCATTTGTTGTGTCAAGTCAGTACCCTTATATACCAAACGGACGGTTTAGAAAACAAGAGGACCAAGCTAGCTTGGTCCTGTATCGCTCACCTGAGCTGACAGATTCAAAGTTTAAGGAAGTGCCAACCTTTACTGAAGGCTTTATGGGAGGACATGGTGATGACAGGGTATGCATTTTCTGAAAATCAAGTAGAATTTAACTCTTTGATAAACAGGCTGACCTCACCGGTTTTCAAACTCATTCAAGCTTTTATTCCTGACTTGCTAAGAAGATCCTATCTAAACTGAAGTGGCTATGGTGATGACAAGTTCAAAAACAAGAGTTTTCAAACTCCTCCAAGCTTTCTGCCTGACTTCCTTGTTTGTAAGCTTCATGAAGATCCGTTCAAAACTAAAGGGGCAGCAGTGATAACAATGTTGAAAATAGGCATTTTCAGCAATCAAAGGCACGTCACTCTATGATAAATGTGCCAATTTGACCAGTATTCGAACTCACCTGAGGTTTTATTCCCAGCCACCTTACATGTAAGTTTCAGAAAGATCCGATCAGACTTGGCCAGTATTCAAACTCATCCAAGATTTTATTCCCAGCCACCTCACATATAAGTTTCAGAAAGATCCGATCAAAACTGAAGGGGCTACGGTGATGACAAGGTCAAAATTTGGCATTTTTAGCAATCAAAGGGATGTTACTCTAAAATAAATGAGCCGACTTGGCCAGTTTTCGAACTCATCTGAGGTTTCATCCCCAGCCACCTTACATATAAGTTTCAGAAAAATTCGATCAAAACTGAAGGGGCTACAGTAATGACAAGGTCAAAAATCAACATTTTCAGCCATCAAAGGGACAGAACTCTACGATAAATGGGCTGACTTGGCCTGTTTTCGAACTCATCCAAGATTTTATCCCCAGCCACCTTACATACAAGTTTCAGAAAGATCCAATCAAAACTGAAGGGGCTATGGTGATGACAAGGTCAAAAATCGGCATTTTCAGCAATCAAAGGGACTTAAATCAATGATAAATGGGCCAACTTGGCCGGTATTCAAACTCATCCTAGGTTTTATCTCCAGTCACCTTACATATAGGTTTCAGAAAGATTCGATCAAAACTGAAGGGGCTAAGGTGATGACAAGGTAAAGAATCGACATTTTCAGCCATCAAAGGGACATAACTATATAGTTAATGGGGCAACTTGGCCGGTTTTCGAACTCATCCGAGGTTTTATCCCCAGCCACCTTACATATAAGTTTCAGAAAGATCCGATCAAAACTGAAGGGGCTACAGTGTGGACAAGGTCAAAAATCAACATTTTCAGCAATCAAAGGGACCTAACTCTATGATAAATAGGCCACCTTTGCCGGTATGCGAACTCATCCGAGGCTTTATCCCCAGCCACCTTGCATATAAGTTTCAGAAAGATACGATCAAAGCTGAAAGGGCTACGGTGATGACAAGGTCAAAAATCGGCATTTTCAGCAATCAAAGGGACGTTACTCTGTGATAAATGGACCAACTTGGCTGGTTTTCGAACTCATCCAAGATTTTATTCCCAGCCACTTTACATATAAGTTTCAGAAAGATTCGATCAAAACTGAAAGGGCTACAGTGATGACAAGGTCAAAAATCAGCATTTTCAGCAATCAAAGGGACGTTACTCTACGATAAAAGGGCCGACTTGGTCGGTTTTCGAACTCATCTGAGATTTTATCCACAGCCACCTTACATATAAGTTTCAGAAAGATACGATCAAAACTGAAGGGGCTACGGTGATGACAAGGTCGAAAATGGGCATTTTCAGCAATCAAAGGGACGTAACTCTATGATAAATGGGCCGACTTGGCCGGTTTTCGAACTCATCCGAGTTTTTATCCCCAGTCACCTTACATATAAGTTTCAGAAAGATCCGATCAAAACTGAAGGCGCTACGGTGATGACAAGCATTTTCCCATAGTAAGTCTATGGGACCTTGTGGTTGCCATAGGAACCAAAGTTTTAGAGCGATTTCAAAAAAAAGTTTATGTCATCAATGCCCCACCAGAGGCATGCTACAGATGAGAAATGATTGAGATCAGCCTGCAGGATACAGAGATATAGCTGCTCAAAAGTGTGGACGGACGACGGACGGACGACGGACGACGGACGACGGACGACGGACGACCCACTATACTATAAGCTCCCCTGGAGCCTTCGGCCCAGGTGAGCTAAAAATGTTATGGGAAAATTCAGATTCCGGGAGTTTTTTAGTCCTGTCTGGGAGCCTGGGAGATCGTGTCCATTTCCGGGAGCCTCCCGGATGATCCGGGAGATATCACATGTATGATCAAAGGGTAACTCAAACTATCTTTATCTCAAACAAGTTAAATGGTTTTGTTTGTACTAAGGTTTTACATCCCCATCAACATTAGTTCAGTCATTTCAGGGACTTTGCTTCCAATTTTGTGAGACTTTTATCCAACCTTGTGAGCCAATGGCATCTCAAGCCCTCCTGCCAAGGAACTGCTAGGGTTTAAGGAACTCACACCACTTTTTCTGGGCAGGATTATACATTCTAAGTGGTTAACCAGTACCAAAGTTTGGTCGGTTTCAGCTCTGTCCAGAAGCACTACGCAGCCCAATCAATTTCTCCAAGCCCGATGGAGGGGGCAAAAAATTAACCCTTGTCCTGCTGAGCCCTGATATTCCTTATTTTCCAAACAATGAAGATCCAGATCAGATGGCTTCTGACGAAACCATCTGATCAGGATCTACATTGTTTGTCATTCAGATTGTGAATTTGTTGCAATAATTTGCATCAAGTTATCTGATTGGTTTATAATCGGTAGTGGATGTGGCATATATGAATATTCAGCAGGACAAGGGTTAAAAGGTCACAAAGGTATTTGAGCTGTTGAAGTTTATATGTAGTAGAATACATACCACGGTGAAGACTTCCTTTTCTACAAGTTGAAGAATAATGGGCCAAGTCAGGTGACCAAGTTGCTGAAGCCGGATACCATCAGCTATAGTGTCCAGAAATTGAGGGGGATTAGGCCACAATCTCTCACCTGTGGTAAGAAAATTGTATGTTACACATATAGCAGTTCTTATACATAGAGGATCTTATATGAGTGTTCATGTATTATCAAATTTATTAAACGAGTTGAGGAAAAGGGATAAAATGTGAGGCTTCGCCGAGCATTTTATCCCTTTTCCTCAACGAGTTTAATAAATTTAATAATACATGAGCACAAATGTACGATTCTATTTATCATATGACGTTTAAAAAACAAATTTTATTTACAATTTTTTAACAAAAATGTCAATATTTTGCCATTAGTAAACGCGACGTCATTAAGGACATCATACATGTAACGTTACAGGGCCTATATAACTAATTTGCATATTTAATCCACTAGTGGATTACCGTATTTATTACATGGCGTTATTACCCTCTCAGACGCGACATCATATGATAAAAGAAGTTATTATATATGAAGTTTTATATGAAACAAGCCTCTCATCTGTGATGTTTGTTGGTTTGAATTGAGGATTAACGTCCCTGTCAACACTATTTAGTTCATTTTGAAGAGGTTGCTTCCAATTTTGTAGGACCTTTAACCGACATTGAGGGGGAATGACTTCTCACAGCCTGCTGCCCAATGGAATCAAAAGGCTTATATGTATTGGACCGTCTGACTCACTCCACTTTGTCTGGACAGGCTTAGCCCAAGCGTTTTACCAGTACCCATGTGTGGTCAGTTTCAGCTCTGCGTGGAAGCATCATGCAACCCAATTTACTTCTCCAAGCCCTAATGGGCAGGGGTGAGTCACCTGTGATGAAAAATAATGTAACACAAGATGAAAACTTATGATACCCAAATTACAAAGTAGATCTCAAAAAGGGTGGTCATTATATCCTTTCCACTACCATAGCGTATTTTTGCGTAATTGCTGCCAAAAACTTTTTGAACGACCCTCATTCTTTCCCATATTCAACCATACTTTTGATAAGGGTGTTTTTGGATAGGGTATTCCAACAACTGTTTGCTGTAGGTACAAAAGAGTGAAACGTACATAAGGTAAAATGATAGAAAACGAGAGGAAAATTAGGTTGAGAAAAACGCAAAAAAAAAAAAAAGAAGTCCGTGAGTATGTTTTAGCATAGCCTGACCCCTGCGCCATGACCTATGACGTCATCAGATGGGCCCCGTCAAGCGATTTTGGCACTTATCGCCTATGCGAGCACGAAGGTTCAGGCGAGCCTGCGCATCCGCGCAGTCTCGCCAGAACCTTCGCTGCTCGCTCATACAAGCAGTGAATCAAGAGGAACCGTCATAGGCGAGGTACTTTAATTTTTATGGTCCAACTAATTCCTTGAGAAATTCTTTTAACACCAAAACACAGGGCTATGTTATATTAATTACCAAAAAAAAGTCCTCAAAAAATATCCGTGCCAGTTCTGAGAAAATTAGGATTTAATCCGCAGAAAAAGCATTAAATAAGTAATGGCCAGATAACAGCACCATACACTGTTTTACCGGCTGTAAGGCTTCTCACAAGCAAACAAATGAAGTCATCCAAAACAAAACTTACGTCAGAAATTGATAAAGTGCAGTCTTTCTACATTCTATTTTTTTTAATACATGCCATTTATATTTTCCTTGTATGCTATGGAAAAACAAGAGCTATGTTCAAGTTGTAAAAATAAACATTTTTTTGGGTCGGAAAATACATTTGTCAATGTCTAATGACAAAATTTTAATGTATGGAAGCACATTTGTGCCATCAGAATCAAATGAATTAATATCGTAAATATGTGCATACAGTGAATTCCGGTAACATGGCACACGCAAGATTTTGATAGCTATGTGCGACTTTGTGGAAGCAACCACTCAAAAATCACAATCAGAACAATTGCAACACTATGCTATCTACTTACTGCAATTGAAAGAAAAATAATAGGGGTGTACCCCCTTGAAATCGATACAAATTTTGTCTCCCAACATTGCGCACAATAACTGTTTTGAGCTGACTGAACACAAAGGTTGACTCAAACAACCTAAAAAGGGGCAAAACATGGATGAGAAAAATTTCAGCTAATTTGCCATTAGGAATCCATATATGAAATTTCAAAACCCTGGCATACAAGGTTCTAAAGTTTTGCTATGCATCACAAAGCATAGGCCTACAATGTACCCAAAGTCACAAAGGGTCATTAGCCACAAAGTACTTTTCGGAATTTAGTCAAAAGTTTATCAGGACATCTACTCGTCACCAACTTATAAGGCTCTAGCTCCAATAGATTTTGAGATATTTTGCTGGCAAGTTTTTATAAAAAATTCAAAGGGCAATAACGTTTGAAAGGGGCATAATCCTGATAAGAAAAAAAAAATGTGTTAGCTAATTTTCCATGAAGAAACGATATATGAAATTTCAAAACCCTAGCATGCACGTTTCTTGCGTTATGCTATGCATCAAAGGCGTAAAGGAAAGTCAAATGGATAGCAATATGCCTATTATTCTAAAGGACATCTCAATCCCTGCCACCCAATGAATTTAAACGGTTTTACATGAATGGACAGGCTGACTCGCAGCAACTTTTCTGGATATTCTCAGCGCTTTAGCAGTACCCATACGTGTGCGGTCGGTATCAGTTCTGTGTGGAAGCATTAGCAGCCCAATCTATTACTCCAAGCCCATATGGGTGGGGTCAAAATTATATAGGCGTGTTTATTGACCCCACCCATCTGGGGCAATAACTTTTGAAAGGGGCATAATCTATAATCTATAACACGCCTATATAATTTTGACCCCTCGAATCCCACTTTTATATAGTACAGGGATAAATATTAAATTTCTTATATCAGCTAAAAAACATAGATTGTGGGTACTCGGTAGAACCGCCAAGTTCAGGCGGTTCTGTCGAGCTCCGCAATCTATGTTTTGAGCAGAAATAAGAAAAACATCATTTTTTTTACCTTAAATTCCATTTTTGGGCTGAACAATTGACAATGTTTTTGTTTAGGCGTGTTTCGTAATGTCTGCTCAAAAGCGTAGATTGTGGGTACTCGATAGAAACCCCCTCCTACTGGAGTTTTAGTTTATACTAATTTATTTTAGTTCGATTGCGATGAAAGCCTCAAGCTCAAATAATCGCTCTCGAACACTTATTCCGGATGTTTTCACGCGCACGAGGGAGAGGCAGTTGACTTTTACACCACTGCTACCCATTTACACCTGGGTGGGTGGGGCAGTGGGGAGTTTTATGGGATGTACATGTACCTTATTTTTCTTTTTTCTACTAAAAGAAGCCTCCACGGTATAGTGGATAAGCTACTATAGCCTCATAAACCAGGAGTCGTGGGTTCGATCCAAGGGCTTCGCCAGACTCTCAGATGAGTCTTTAAACCGAGGTCCGGTCTCCGTATGGAGGGCTTTCATCAACAGACGGATAGTTGGGATTTCACATTTACATAGACATTATTCCCCTGCTGCGCTTGATAAATTTGTAGGGCTTTATTCAGATAACATTGAAAAATCACACTCTTATCTTTCCTTGAAATCTAGATGCCGAAATGTTTTTGAAACAACTGCATATGACATTTGCTGTTGACGGGATGTAAACCTCAAACACACTCACTCACTTATTTCTGCTCAAAACATAGATGAGGCAGTTCTATTGAGTATCAACAATCTCAGAAGCTATGTTTTTGAGCCAAAAACAAAAATATAACCCCTAAACCCCAAGTTTTTCAAGTATATAGATAAAAGTGGGTTAGTGGGGGTCAAAATTATATAGGCATGTTTTCGTGATGTGTTTGCTTTTGATTTTCCTTTTTCCCCTTCCCCTCCCCCCCCCCCCCCCCCAAAATATCTCTTGGTGAACCAATAACTAATCATTTATTTTGGCGCACAGAAACTATCATTTTTTATTGATTTCATGCAGTTAAGTACCGATATGGATTTACTTTTAAGATATATGTCAGTGATATTAATTTTTTCTTGTTTTAAGCGACTTTCTTTTATTGTCTACGCCCACGGGTGTAGACAATCTTAATGATAACTTTTGCTCCGGAAGCATTTAATGAAAGGTCATGACTGGTATTCTGTTAACTGGTTCTAGTTTTCATTTTCCATCTGGTTACCCCAGGACATCTCAACTCTGGTCATACTGAAACGCCCACTTGCATATTGAAACCCAGCAATTACCTGAAAGCTGCCTAAAGTTTATCACATGGATATTCACGATTGCTCTCACACTTGCAAAATTAACATATATTTGCCCTTATCTAGTTCTTCCCACATCCAATTCTTAATGTTTTCATTTTCTAGACGGCAATCTTGGCAGATTGTTTTTTTATGACGTTAACCTAGAACGTAAAATGAAAGTTTAAACTAGAATGCGAAATGAAGAAATCGTAAATGTAGGCATGTAGTACAATTAGTTGTAATTGATAGTGAAAAAAAAAAACGGAAATTTTGTTTTATGTGACATTGGTGATAAGATTTGGAAATCCTCATTTGATATCTGTGACTTTTTTACACTTTGTGGTAACTGGCACATTTTAGTTCTACACAAATTAATGTGTGCTTAGCATAGACTCAAGCTTTTTATAAAAGCTAATACTTGTTTTTCGAAATTTGGCACAAAAAAATATATATACAAAAAAAAAAAAAAAGAAAGAAAACTTTTATCTTCAGAATTTTAGTTTTTTTTTCCCCAGATAGAAATATTCATTTTGGATGATTTAATGAAGTTAAGTATTAATTGTTTAACATACGCCTGGTTTTTGTGATTTTTCTTCATTTTTCTTATTTTTTTCACCCCCCCAAAAATACCCTTTCCCCTCGGATTTTTTTTGAGGACTTTTATTCTATAAATCAGGACACCTTCCTGATACTAAAACTGCTGATAACATTTCTCAAGGAATTAGTTGTGGGTCAAGGGTCATTTCCGGCTAAATGTACTGGCCTATCAGAAAGATAGCCATATCCCTGGCCCCTCTGAGGCTGGGCATGCGCAGTTCAAATTTGTCATGACGGAATGCTCGAAGACACAAATTCACTTGGCGGGGCTCATATGAAATTTATGAAATGAACCTCTGCAAAAATTCACCAATTCCACATGAAATAACCATATCATAGCTCCAGATAAGGATCATCCTAAAAGTACTGATATTTTTACTTATTTCTGCATTGAAACATATGTTGTGGGTACTCATTAGAAGCGCCTCAGTGAGGTGCTTCTAATGAGTACCCTCAACATATGTTTCCATGCAGAATAAGAAGTTAATATGTGGATACCCCTCTTATCTGCAGCTATGACTTAACATTATGAAAACACGCCTATACAAATGCATTGTAAACTTTACCGCCGAAATATCGAAAGTTCAAGATGAAAAAATAAGGTTTACCCCTATAAACCCGAGTTTTACTATATATAAGTGGGGTTCGAGGGGGACAAAATTATAGGCATGTTTTTGTGATGCGTGTAAGATTCTGTTTATGTATAACAATTAAAGATTGTATTTGTTCAAAAAATTTCAATAAGGTTGTCACAAATGGCATCAGGACCTTAAGTCTCAGAGTTTTTACACATGAGGAAATATCATATTTTTATGGCACAACATTATCAACACAAGAGGCTCAATGAGCCTAAACCGCTCACCTGAGGAACTTAAGTTTTAACAATTCACAGACTTGACTACTAAATCTGCTAATAGAATCCAGCCCATTGACCCTTACAGGATATAAGTCATCATTATTGCATTGCATTCCAAGTTTGAGACTTCTAGCTTCTATAGTTCCTGAGAAATCTTTGACGAAAATTTAACATTGGTCAAAATGGAGAGAAAGAAGAATGAAAGAACAGATGAACAAATAAGCTGAGAAAGCCCAATGTCTCTTACACAAAATAAGTCATCATTATTCTATTGAATACCAAATTTGATGCTTCTAGCTTTTATAGTTCCTGAGAAATCTTTGATTAAAAATTTAACATTGGTCTATTATCTCTATATGGAGAGAAAGAAGAATGAAGGAACAAATGAACCAGACTAGCTCCAAAACCTGATGCAGCCTTTCCCCTTGCCCAATGGTGCTACACATAAAATTTAAACAAGATTGGTCGACTGCCTTCTGAGATATGCTTCATTGAAAGTGTGGACGACGGATGGACGGACGACAGACGACGGACTCCGGAGCCTTGGTATACTATCAGCTCACTGGAGCCTTTGGCTCAGGTGAGCTAAAAATTCAAGTCGCTATTTCTGTCACAACATTTTCCCTACGTTAAGTCTATGGGCAAATTTTTTTGTCTCTCAAGGTCACGTAACTCCCGAGGTCAATATTCCGATTTGGCCCAAAATCGAACTTAACCGAGATTTTATGCCTGTCCTCGTTACCTGCAAGTTTGAAGCTGATATGAATAAAAATAAAGTTGCTATCGTGGTCACAACGTATTTTTTTATGCTCAAGGGCAGGTAACTCCAAGGCAAATATTCCGATTCGGCCCAAAATCGAACTTAACCGAGATTTTATGTCTGTCCTCGTTATCTGCAAGTTTGAAGCTGATCTGAAAAAAATTCAAGTCGCTATCGTAGTCGCAACATTTTCCCTAATTAAGTCTATGGGCAAATGTTTTGTCGCTCAAGGTCACGTAACTCCGAGGTCAATATTCCGATTCGGCCCAAAATTGAACTTAACCGAGATTTTATGCCTGTCCTCGTTACCTGCAAGTTTGAAGCTGATATGAATAAAAATAAAGTTGCTATCGTGGTCACAACGTATTTTTTTATGCTCAAGGGCAGGTAACTCCAAGGCAAATAATCCGATTCGGCCCAAAATTGAACTTAACCGAGATTTTATGTCTGTCCTCGTTACCTGCAAGTTTGAAGCTGATCTGAAAAAAATTCAAGTCGCTATCGTAGTCACAACATTTTCCCTATGTAAAGTCTATGGGCAAATTTTTTGTCGCTCAAGGTCATGTAACTCCGAGGTCAATATTCCGATTCGAACTTAACTGAGATTTTATGCCTGTCCACGTTACCTGCAAGTTTGAAGCTGATCTGAACAAAAATAAAGTTGCTATCGTGGTCACAACGTATTTTTTTATGCTCAAGGGCAGGTAACTCCAAGGCAAATAATCCGATGAGGCCCAAAATCTAACTTAACCGAGATTTTATGTCTGTCCTCGTTACCTGCAAGTTTGAAGCTGATCTGAAATAGATGGGCTGCACGATGCTTCCATGCAGAGCTGAAACTGACCCGCACACGAGTAGTCCCCAGCTCAATGGTGCTACATATTAAATTTGATCAAGATCGTTCTAGTAGTATTGGAGATATACATCTCTGAAATTTCCATTGACCCTAATGCAAAAAGAGTCAAGTACAGGTAACTCCTAAGTGAATCATCCAATTCTTCAAGTTATCGAAGTTGACTGAAATTTCAAGCCTGTCCTGGTAATCTGCAAGAATAAAGCCAAATCCAAAAAAAAAATTGAAGCCGCTATGGTGATGACAACATTCTCCCCATGTTTTGTCTATAGGAAATTTTTTAGTCGATCAAGGGCACATAACTCCTGAGTGAATTATCTGATTCGGTCCAAAATCGAACTTGACCGAGATTTTATGCCTGTCCTTATTATCTGCAAGAATGAAGTCGATCAGAAAAAAATTGACGGAGCTAGAGTGATGACAAGCTTTTTCCTATGTTAAGTCTATGGGAGCTATATGTTGCCATGGTAACCAGAGTTCCACTCAGATCTGCATGAAAACCTTATGCAGTCTTTCCACTTGCCCAATAATGTTACACATGAAATTTGATCAAAGTCGGCCAAGTAGTCTTCAAGATATACATTTTTGAAATTCACATTAACCCTTATGCAAAAATGCACAAGGGCAGGTAACTCCTAAGTGTATGATCCGATTCTGCCAATTATCGAACTTGACCGAGATTTCATGGCTGTGCAGGTTATCTGTAAGAATGAAGCCAATCCGAACAAAATTGAAGCAGCTACAGTGATGACAACATTTTCCCCATGTTAAGTCGATAGGCAATTTTTCGGGCGCTCAAGGGGACGTAACTCTTGAGTGAATTATCTGATTCGGCCCAAAATCGAACTTGACCGAGATTTTATCCCTGTTCTGGTTATCTGCAAGAATGAAGTCGATCAGAAAAAAAATTGACGGAGCTAGAGTGATGACAAGCTTTTTCCTATGTGAAGTCTATGGGAGCTAGATGTTGCCATGGCAACCAGAGTTCCACTCAGATCTGCCTGAAAACCTAATGAAGCCTTTCCACTTGCCCAATTATGCGACACATGAAATTTGATCAAAGTTGGCCAAGTAGTCTTTATCTGTTCTTGTATTGTTATGAAAGAGACTTCATTTTGTCGCTTTCCATTGATAACCAATCTGAAATTATTGAAGCTTTTAGCTCTACTTCTAGATATTTAGATGATTTATTAAATATTGATAATACCTATTTTGATGGTTTGATCAGTCAGATTTACCCCCTAGAACTTCAGTTAAATAAAGCAAATTCTTCTGATACCGAGGCCCCGTTTTTGGATTTACATCTATCTATTGTAGATGGATTTGTTTCGTGCAAAATTTATGATAAACGCGATGACTTTGATTTTGAGATTGTAAATTTTCCTTTTTTGGATGGTGATGTTCCTCGTGCGCCATCCTATGGCGTTTATATTTTGCAATTAATTCGATTTGCTAGAGTGTGTAGTCATGTAACTGACTTCAACACTCGTAATAAATTATTAACGGCTAAACTTCTTAATCAGGGTTATCGGTACCATAAACTACGCAAAGCCTTTTCAAAATTTTATAGACGCCATTCTGATTTAATTTCAAAATTCAATATTGGACTTAAATCTCTTCTGCAACAAGGTCTATCGGAACCCGAATTTTATGGTGACTTAGTATATAAATTCAGAAAAATATATAACCGCAATGACTTCAGCACCCAATTTCGTAAAATCATTCTTCGATATAAAAAAATTGGGTACAACATGGATATTATACGACAGACTGCATGCATGGTAGTTAACCCAATCACGGTTGGCAACTTTGCTTCCCTCTTTAATTGCACGCCGGTGGGTCAGGCCTCAGATTCTATGACGGCTCCAACGTAAAGGCTTATTGAAAATTAAAGAGATAATGTTGGTTGGTGCCTGATGCTCTGTCTCTGGTCGGGCTCATCGGAGTCTAACTGTTGGTTTTCTTTTGCTCCAGCATTTCAGTGGTTTCTTGCTGTCGAGTCCTCACCGTTGTCTCACCTCTGTGGTTCTTTGATTTCTGTGTTCACGGAGATGTTGCACTGATGAGTTAGGAGGCCTTCATGCGGACTGAACAAATTATTTGTCTAAATCGCGACGGAAGTAAGGGCGAGGATTGTGGCCACGTAAAATCGATTTAAGCCCCCCAGTGGAAATCTTCCACTGACCGTTCCAAGGCGGCTCTTCTGTGGCGATTTATTTATGTTGTTGTTTGTTACTTAATGTGTGTATCACTTGTGTCTTTTAATTTTGGATGGCCATATGGCCATTTTGTGGGAAAGTAACTGTCCATATGGCCTTCCTTTGTTTAGGTTTCCATTATGGTCTGGTTGCTTAATGTTTGTATTTCTTTCCCTTTGGTGTCTTTTATGGATGGAGTAAGTTAATTGTATCAATTCCTGATCTTTGTTTTACTTCTACTTTTAAGATATACATTTTTGAAATTCCCATTAACCCTAATGCAAAAACACACAAGGGCAGGTAACTCCTAAGTGAATGATCCGATTCTGCCAGTTATCGAACTTGACCGAGATTTCATGGCTGTGCTGGTTATCTGTAAGAATAAAGCCAATCTGAAAATAATTGAAGCAGCTACGGTGATGACAACATTCTCCCCATGTTAAGTCAATAGGCAATTTTTTCAACACTCAAGGGCACGTAACTCCTGAGTGAATAATCCGATTCAGCCCAAAATCGAACTTGATCGAGATTTCATGCCTGTCCTCGTTATCTGCAAGAATGAAGTCGATCAGAAAAAAATTGACGGAGCTAGAGTGATGACAAGCTTTTTCCTATGTTAAGCCTATGGGAGCTCTTTGTTGCTGTGGCAACCAGAGTTCTCATCCGATCTGCACGAAAACCTAATACAGCCTTTCCCCCTACCTGATGATGGTTCATATGAAATTTGATCAAGGCCGGCCCACTGGTTCCAGAGATATACTTCGTTGAAAGTGTGGACGACGGACGACGGACGCCGGCTCGTGGTATACTAATACCTCACATGAGCCTTCGGCTCAGGTGAGCTAATAATACTAGAATTTGTTTTTCTACAAAAACACAGATGTCTCCCCACTTTTTGACCTCTAAGACTGACCTTGACATTGGAGGTATTGACCTGGGTCTTGTGTGCAACACATCAGCTAATGAAGGTGAACATTTCTGCAAAGTAACTTTGAAAAGTCCATCGAGAAATAATAAAGATATTGACCGGACCTGAAAAAAAGCCATTTTTTTACCTTTGACTTCTAAGTATAAACTTGATCGTGGAGGTACCGACCTGTGTCTTGCACGCGACACATCAGCTCATGATGGTTAACATTTCTGCCAAGTAATTTCAAAATCCATCAAGGAATAAGAAAGTAAGTGACCGGACAGGAAAAAAGACACTTTTCTGACATTTGACCTTTAAGTATTACCTTGACCTTTGAGGCACAGACTTGGATCTTGGGCAGGACACACCGTCTCATGATGGTTAACATTTCTGCCAAGTAATTTCATAATCCATCAAAGAATAAGAATGTTATTGACCATACACTAAAAAAAGGCCACTTTTTTACCTTTGACCTCTAAGTATAACCTTGACTTTGGAGGTACAGACCTTGGTCTTGCGCATGACACATACTCAAATGAAGGTGAACATTCCTGCAAGGTTACTTTAAAAACTCCATCCAGAAATAAAGAAGTTATTGACTGGACACGAAAAAAATACCCTTTTCTGACTTTTGACCTCTAAGTATGACCTTGACCTTAAAGTTACCTACCTGGGTCTTAAGCGCAACATATCATCTCATGATGATTAACATTTGTGCCAAGAAATTTCAAAATCCATCCAGGAATAAGAAAATTATTGACCAGGAAAAGACCCTTTTTTACCTTTGACCTCTAAGTATGACCTTGACCTTGGAGGAACCGACCTGGGTCTTACGCGCATCACATCATCTCATGATGGTTAACATTTCTGCCAAGTAATTTCACAATCATCCAGGCATAAGAAAGTTATTGACAGAACACAAAAAGAGACCCTTTTTTGACCTTTGACCTTTGACTTCTGAGTATGACCTTGACGTTTGAGGTACCAACCTGGGTCATGCCCGCAACACATCCTCTGATAGTGGGTAACATTTCTGCCAAGTCACTTCAAAATCCATCCAAACATAAGGAAGTTATTGACCAGACACGATTTGCCCATACATACATGCACGATTTTGTCACTGACAAACTTCCAAGGGAAATAACTCAAAAAGTATAAAGCAAAAGTTATAGTTCTTGCCCTCTGCGTCTAATGTTGATTAATATTTATATGAAGTTTCTTGAAGATAGCTTGAACGGTTTTCAAGTTAAAGAGTGGACATGATTTTGTGACAGAAATGCAGACAGACAGACAGACAGATGCCCAGGGGAAAAACAATATTCCAGCGGAACCATTTTAGCTATTTTGGTAGAGGATCACCTAAGCAATTTTCCTATGAAGTTTGAATGTATTTGGCCCATGTGTACGGAATGAGTAGTCATTTTAATATTTTTCTATTTTTAGCTCTGTTGAGCTAATAAATCAAAGCACGCCAAACCAAGCTCCGAGTTTATAAAATTATGTTCATGCTCAACTCAGCTGAGCATGAAATTTGTAATACTCATAAATACTAGAGAAAGCGACCAGTGGGTCACGTATACCCTCGGCCAGTGCCACCCTCTGATATATCTTTCGAGCTTGTATGTAATATGAATGAAGAAGTGAAGAAGCTATAAGAATCTATAATGTGCTTATAAAATCTAAACCAAACATAATCTTACTAAATGGACCAAGGGAGTGAGAGCATCAAAGTTACTGAAGGGGTCGGGGCATCAATGTTACTGAAGCAGCAGGGTGGGGTATGCATCAATGAAATCTTTGAACTGGTATGCAACATTGATGCAAGTATCAATTGAATTTGTCTTAGAGTTTAGAACATTATGTAACAGGCATCTATAAACTTTGTCATAAAACTTTAACCAAGTGTAAAATTCTAAGTCCATGACCCTGAGGTCTAGGTCACTGTGGGTGAAGAAGCGACATGCATCTCAAAATCTTTGGACTGTAATGCAACATTGATGCAAGTATCAACTGAACTTGTCTTAGAGTTTAGAACATACAGGCATCTATAAACTTTGTCATAAAACTTTAACCAAACGTAAAATTTGTAAGTCTGTGGCCTTGACCTCAAGGTCACTGTGGGGGGTGTGACATGCATCAATGAAATCTTGAGAACAGTATGTAACTTCAGTTAAGTATCAACTAAATCTATCAAAGGATTCAGAAGATACAATCTCTTAGAAACTTAGCAAATCTTTAACCAAAATATTAACAGACGGACGGAAGGAGGGATGGCTGGACGGACAGATGGACGGACAAACGGCAGGATGAAAACTATATACCCCCATAGCATACTTTGTATGCCGGGGTTATAATTAAAATATGAACAAACCAGACAATTATTATTTATCATAATTATTTCAGATTGTGAAGCTGTCCCCTGGTCTTCCTTTGAAGACCATTACAGTCAACCCTCTGTATACCAACATTCGTTATAACAGCAATTTCAATGGAATGACTTCTCAGCTTAAGGCTTAGCCACGGTTCCGAGTGCGCTGGGCTTCCCTCCAGTTGGAAATACACAAATTGAGTACATAGTCATGAAAGATTCCTGTAACCCAATACTCCAAGAAACAAATCTTATAGACATTTGTTAGAATCGCCTCAATGAGGCGATTCTAACAAACGTCTATAACATTTGTTTCTTGGAGAAATAATGGAGAAAAAGCCTTTTATTACCTATCATACTCCTACCTGGGATTCTTTATAACGGCAAATTCATTATAACGGCACAATAATAGGGAACACATACTGTCGTTATAACGAGGCTCCTCTGTATATATACAAAGACAGACAAAAATATTTTTAAAACAGTTACAGTAGAACTTCGATGGCTCGAACACCGATGACTCTTTTACCATGGATGAGTCGAACACATTCTTGAGCCCCTAGCGAAATCCTCTACATAAGAAATAGTGGGGGATAATTAAGGGGATTTTAGTCTTTTATCTTGCAAATGTATGCTGTGTGTACTCATTAGAATCGCCTCAATGAGGCGATTCTATTGAGTACCCACAGCATACATATTCATTATAGAACACTGAAAAGATGTCAAAAAGCATCTCGTTATGCCTCCTGACAGTAACTTCAGTGGCTCCAACTACCCCTGTCTCGAACAGATTTTCGAGGTCCCAAAGGTCAGGGGTAACAACCTACGTCATAGCAGAGATGTCGTACCCATTTCAGAAGCGGCCATATTGGTGTAAATAGGGTAAATAAAATGCTTCAAACTTGATATGTACATTACCAGTCTTCAGAAAACATACTTCAGCTGGTAAGGAACAATATTTGCATCCCACCAGTAAGCTAATTCCACCTAGAAACATTGAAAATGCTTCGATAGCTTCGCCACAAGATTTAATTCGGCGCTGTAAACAATGATAGTTCCGACATCATTGCCAAATCAGCTTGTGTCGAATTATCTAAACAAAAGGCTACATTTCTGGGACAGATTTCAGTATGTTTTATTCTTTTATGACCTAATGCACCGACTGCGCCTACTTGTTGTGACAAATGCCTTTCGTGTAGCAAACGCTGGCAATCCTAAGAATGGTTATGACGTCACTGCTCTGATGTAGGTTGTTCCCCCTGAAAGGTGTTCGAGCCATTGAAGTTCGACGGTATTTCCACAGAAACAAACTACGCGCATTCACCTTGAATTCTTACCAGTATTCAAACATTTCTGTACATCCTTCCCTGCTGGCTCCACTAAATAAACTGAAATATAGACAAGATACTGGGATTTAGCCTTTACCTTGCTGAATATTCATCTAAGCCACACCAATTTCTGTCTATCAACCAATCAAATTACTTGATGTAATTTATTGCTACAAATTCATAAACTGAATGCCAAACAGTGTAGATCCTGATCAGATGGCTTCTGAAGAAGCCATCTGATCTGGCTCTACACTGTTTGCAAAGATAGGGGTTGTCGTGACAGCAAGATAAGGGTTAAAACAGAGAATGTCTCTCACATGTCGCACCATCAAAATCAGAATCAGAACTGTTACTGGTGACACGTCAAAAGACATTCATACACCAGGACCTGTGATGTGGGAAGTTAGTCCCTAGCTCTAACCAAAGAGGTAAATTTAGCTACACAATCCTCAGCACCTTCAGCTGTCAAAATATTCGAATCGGGAAGGGCATTCCAATCTCTAATGGTTCTGGGGAAGAACGACTCTTTATAAATGTCAGTTCTTGCAGTAAGGGTCTGAAACGCCAACGAATGATGATTTCTACAGTGTCTAGCTGGGGGAACAAGGTCATCTGTTGGAATGCTGGCAGCACCCTTTAGACCTTTGTATAATAGGATTAGCCTACTGTCTTTTCTCCTTTTCTTGAGAGACTCCCATTTTAATTTTCCAAGTATTCCAGTCATGCTCCCAGTTTCAAAGCAGTAATTGCCTGTTACAAATCTAGCAGCTCTATTCTGAACTTTCTTAATTTCATCGTTAAGGACCACTCCACCATGTTGGACTTACCATCATGTGCTTCTGAACATGTTTTAGAGATTACCGGTACTGACAATGTGGGCAGAATGATTGAGTAGCTTGTCCTTCTCAATTTATTCGCTGAAACTTTCAGACAACTGACATAGTGTTTAATAACATTTCTGAATATGCTGCTTAAATCTGAAGAAGGTGGGACTGCAGTGGTATCGACCTTTTGACAATTGCTAAGCTCCACCTCTATTTTTTGGTGTGGAAATTAACTTGTATTCAGTATGCTAAATATGGATTATGGTTTCATTGAACTTTGACAAATATGTAACTTGTGGCACAAAATTTTGTTCAACATGTAATTATGTTTTGCCATATTTGCTCTTAAATGAACCAATATGGCAGATGTGATATTGCTTAACAGTTAAAACTGCTAGTTGCGCTATTGTAAGGGCCTGATCAGAAGTCACATACAACAGCATGTGACCCTTTACAAGAACACGCCTATATGATTTTGACCCCCTTCAACCTCACTTTTATATAGTAAAACGGGGGGGGGTGGTTAGAGGGGTACAATTCTCCAAATACCCGTTTTGGGGTTTCCAGTACAATAAATGGGTTAATTTTAGTCGGACTGCAAACTTGAAACAATATGTGCTGTTCCACATCATAGTCAAACAAAATATCAAGTTTTTGCTAGATTGAATGTTACCTGTAGGAGAAGTTAGCCACAAACAAAATCATCACGAAAACACGCCTATATAATTTTGATCTCGTCGAGGCAGTTCTAACGAGTACCCACAATCTATATTTTGAGCAGAAATAAGAAAAATATCACAATTTTTCATCATAAAATTTTCATTTTTACGGCGATAAAGGTGGCAATGTATTTGAATAGGCGTGTTTGCGTAATGGTGTACAGAAATGTTCATAAGGCATACCTCAATTGATTTTTGGAGGACCCTAACCTCGAAACACTATGCTCTGCTCCACATTGTGGTCAAACTATATATCAAGTTTCAGCTTAATCAAATGTTTACTGTAGGAGGACTTAGCCTGAGACAAAATGTTCACAAAATTTTCAAAGGGGGTAACTCTGTAAATATTTGGTGGACTGTAACCTTGAAATAATATGCCCTGCTCCACATCATGGTTTAACTATATATCAAGTTTCAGCTTAATCAAATGTTAACTGTAGGAGGACTTAGCCTGAGACAAAATGTTCACAAAATTTTCGAAAGGGATAACTCTGTAAATATTTGGTGGACTGTAACCATGAAATAATATGTGCTGCTCCACATCATGGTCTTACTATATATCAAGTTTCAGCTTGGCAGGATCTAAATTGCAGGCGAAGTTAGCTGAAACAAAATGTTTCCAGCAATTTTCAAAGGGGCATAACTTTGTTTTTATTTGGTGGACCAAGCATTACGAAAACAAGCCTATACAAATACACTGAAGATTTTACCACTGAAAAATGAAAATTATCAGATGAAAAATTTCTAATTTTTTCTTATTTCTGCTCAAAACATAGATTGTGGATACTCGTTAGAACCGCCTCGACGAGGCGGTCCTAATGAGTACCCACAATCTATGTTTTGAGCAGAAATAAGAAAAATAATACATACCCTTGCAAACCCCAGTTTTACTATATAAAAGTGGGGTTTGAGGGGGTCAAAATCATATAGGCATGTTTTCATGATGGCCTCAAAACTAGATCGCTGACCACGTCAAAAAGGACCCCACATAAAGAGTTCAAAGAGGTATGGTACAAGTTCTTGTCAGAATATAGGTCTTGTGATTGTAAATATGTGTTTATCATATGACCTCGCGTCTGAGACTGTAATAACGCCATGTAATAGTTTCGATAATCCAATGGTGGATTAAATATGCAAATCAGCTAGTTACGTTCTGTAACGTTACATGTACGACCTCCTTACCGATGTCGCGTTTACTAATGGCAGAATATTGGCATTTTTGTAAACAATCGTGAATAAAATGCGCTTTAAATGTCATATGATAAATAGAATCTTGCATTCGTGCTCATGCATTATTGAATTTATTAAACTCGATGAGGAAAAGGAATAAAAAGCTCGGCAAAGCCTCGCATTTTATCCCTTTTCCTCAACTCGTTCAATAAATTCAATAATACATGATCACTCATGTAAGATCCTCTATGTAAAGATTCATAAGAGAAAGGAAAATACTTTTCAAGTTGACCAAGGTTAGGCTTTTTGGTTAAGGCAGAATGTAGGTCTTGTGTATGAGAGTGAAGTTTCACGAGAGTAGGGCAAATACCTTAGAGGTTATGACCAAGGTTAAGTTTTTGGGTTGAGGCGTGACAAACACATGGACAAAAGCAATATAGCTATGGCTCTTTGTCAGAATGTTGGTCTTATGGTGGTGAGTATGTGTGTGAAGTTTCATGAGAGAAGGGCAAATACATCTGAAGTCATGACGAAGGTTAAGTTATCAGGGCATTTTCTGCCTGTTCAGCAGGGCCGAAATTCGGCCCCATTCCCAATGCCAAAAAGCCTCAAATTTTCCCAATTTCACCATATTTTTCCCAATAATATGACGGAAAATAAAAATCTCAGCTGATTTTAACAAAAGAAAGCAGTGACAACATTACTTGGCTAGACTTTAGAATCTGTCCACCACTGTTTACTGAGTTAAGTGAGTTAGGAGTAGTTCACTGATGGTTAAAGTTAGATTAGGAGTAGGGCAATCATGGTAAGGAATAGGTAAGGGTAAGATTAAGGTTAGGATTTCTCTGATGAAATGTTTTCCCAATTTTGGTGTTTTGTCGATATTTTTTCCCAATTTTTCCCAGGGGCCCTTTCCCAATATAGCTGAATACAGCCCTGGTTATTGGTTAAAGTGTGACAAGCACACAGACAAAAGCAATATAGTTATGGCTGGTGTGGGGCCCTAACAACATGTGCTGCTCCAAATCAGAATGTTGGTCGTATGGTGGTGAGTATGTGTGTGTAGTTTCATGAGAGAAGGGCAAATACATCTGAAGTCATGACGAAGGTTAAGTTATTGGTTAAAGCGTGACAAGCACACAGACAAAAGCAATATGGGCTCCGTCAAGCAATTTTGGTACTTAATGCCTATGGGAGCAGCGAAGGTTCAGGCGAGCCTGCGCATCTGCGCAGTCTCGCCAGAACCTTCGCTGCTCGCTCATACAAACAGTGAATCAAGAGGAACCTTCAGACAGAAAGCCATATTCCTGGCCCCTCTGAATGGCTGGGCATGCGCAGTTAAAATGTGTCATGACGGAATGCTCTAAGACACAAATTCGCTTGGCGGGGCTCATATAGTTATGGCTGGTGTGGGGCCCTAACAACATGTGCTGCTCCAAATCAGGATCTAACTATATACCATGTTTCAGCTTGATCTAATGTTAATTGTGGGAGTAGTTAGCTGGAAACTATTTTTTATAGAAATATTCAAAGGGGCGTAACTCTGTAAATATCAGGTGGACCATAACCTCAAAAACAATATGCGCTACACAATCTCATAGTCTATCTACCAAGTTTCAGCTTAATCTGACGAAAACTGTAGGAGGGGTTATCCGAAAATGAAATAGTTCACAAAATTTTCAAAGGGGCTTAACTCTGTAAATATTTGGTGGACTGTAATCTCGAAGGGATATGAGCTACACCACCACATAGTCTAACTATCTACCAAGTTTCAGCTTCACTGGATGAAAACTGCAGGAGAAGCTATCCAGAAAAGAAATAATTCACAAAATTTTCAAAGGGGAATAACTCTGTTAATATTTTGCAGACTTAAACCTCGAAACAATATGCATTAGATCACCTCATATTCTTAATATATACCAAGTTTCAGTTTGATTTGATGAAAACTGCAGGAGGAGTTACCCAGTTTACAGAGGGTGACAGACACCGACCGCATACCATAATATGAGTGTTTTTGCCAAATGGGCGTATAAAAACAAAGTACCAATATTTTGCAATAAATATATGATAAATTTAGATATTGCATATTCTTCATAAGTTACCTTCAAGTAATACCGTAACAGACATTGAAATTTATTTCTGGAAGATGTGACAAATCTGATGATTTTTTTCTAAATTGTGGTTTAACAGCCCTTTGCAAGATTATTTCACTTAATTTACTTTGGGCTGATCGTTAATCACAGGTGGGCAAAAACAAGAGTATCCGGAGACAAAAGCACCTGACCTTCTGTTGCAGAACTTTGCGTCTGACATGTGATCTGGGCCAGGCTCCAACCACAGTGGCCAGAGACCTAAAGTCAGTGCTCTTACCCACTGAGGCCCACTGAAACAAGTCCATGAAATGAACACCCCTAAACTCTACTTTATATAGAGAAAACTGGGGTTTATGTGGTATACATTCGTATTTATGTTCAACGACAAAGGTTGTGGGTACTTGTGAGAACTGCCTCAATGAGGCGGTTCTAACGAGCATCCACAACCTTTGTTTGCAGTATAAATAAGAGAAATATCATGGATTTTCATCAGAAAATAAGCCATTTTGGAGATATGAAAAAATGCACTATGTCGCACGGGTGTGCTATCAAAATGTATGGAAGTTTAGGTGTACATACATAGAGAATCTTACATGAGTGCTCATGTATTATTGAATTTATTAAATGAGTTGGGGAAAAAGAGATAAAATGAGAGGCTGTGCAGAGCATTTTATCTCTTTTCCTCAGCGAGTTTAATAAATGTAATAATGCACTAGAGAAAGTGCCCAGTGGGGCACATATACCCCGACCAGTGCCATCCCCTTTTAGTGGAAATGACAATTTGTTTGTAGCATTGAACCTTTCCATATAAACTTTCCATTTAGTCCACTGAGAATAAATATTGCATTTCAACAACAAGGAGTATAATGAAAACAGTTAACACAAAACTTAGACATAATCAAAATGCGTAAGCCTTAATTATTGATCCAAGGGGCTTGACCCAGGAACTAAGATATTCCATATGAAAGTTAATACTATAGCTATATTCTGTACCAAATATGAAGAGCATTTAACATGAGGTTACAGATATATGAGCAATCCAAAAGATTTAACACAAAACTTTGAGTAAAAATTGACAAACGGACGGACAGCCCACCCAGGAGCTTGACCCAGGGGCTTAGATATTCTATATGAAAGGTAATGCTATAGAGATATCCTTTAGCAAATATGAAGAGAATGTAACGTGTGGTTACAGATATATGAGCAATCAAAAAGGTTTAACACAAAACTTTGACGTAAAAGTAGATGAACTGACAGACGAACAGACAGACAGCCCACCCAGGGGCTGACCCAGGGGCGTAGATATTCCATATGAAAGGTAATGCTATAGAGATATCCTTTACCCAACATGAAGAGAATCTAACATGTGGTTACAGAGATATCAGCAATGGAAAAGGTTTAACACAAAACTTTGACGTAAAAATAGATAGACAGACAGCCCACCCAGGGGCTTGACCCAGGGACTTAGATATTCCATATGAAAGGTAATGCTATAGAGATATCCTTTACCAAATATGAAGAGAATTTAACATGTGGTTACAGAGATATGAGCTATCAAAAAGGTTTAACGCAAAACTGTGACCTAAAGGTTGACGAACGGCGGGACAGACGACAGTACGAACGAACGACACCAACGAACGGACGGAAAGATGAAAACTATATACCCCCTGACATACTTGTATGTCGGGGTATAATGAGCATGAATGCAAGATTCTATTTATCATATGACATTTTAAAGGCATTTTCTTCACCATTAGTTTTATATACAAAAATGTCAATATTTTGCCATCAGTAAACAGGACGTCGTTATGGACGTCTCACATGTAATAAATGTTATGGGGAGTATCTAACTAATTTGCATATTTAATCCACTAGTGGACTACAAAATTTATTACAAGACATTATTACATTCTCAGACGTGACGTCATATGATACAACGATATATTTACACATTTCTTTAATTAACCCATTTAGTACCAGAAACCCCAAAATGGCTATCCTGGCAAACAGTGCAGGCCTATATCAAATGCTGCAGAATGTGGCGTCTGCTCAGGACCTCCACTGTTCCCGAAAAGTTCAGTCATTTTTCAAATAAATTTTGAGTAAAACACAACCCGACACCCCTAAATTTTGAAATGAACTCCTGCTATATATAAGGAGGAAGATTCCATTTGGTACAAAAAGGGTTAATTAGTTGCATACTATACTTTTAATATTTGGTTTGATGGCTTTTGCTGCAATGGCTATACCAGATATCATTCCTCCCCCGCTCACAGGTACCAAGATAGCATCTAAGTCTGACACCTGTTCCAGGAATTCCAATGCTATTGTACCCTAGGTAGAAATCAAAACAGATGATTAGTATAAGCGTTTCACTTGTTTTCAAATCCTGTCATTGTAAATTGTACATGTTCTGTTCGAATTGACTTGTCAAATGAAATGAATAAGTATTGTTTAAACCAAACATTTAAATGCTATATTTACAATTATACACCGCTGCAACATAGTGCATTTTTGGCATCTCCAAATGAAAATCTGTGATATTTTTCTTATTTATACCACAAACAGGTTGTGGGTGCTCATTAGAACCACCGATTTTATATAGAGATATAGAGTAATAGAAAACTTTAACCAAAAACTTCAACATAAAATTTCTAAGTTCCTGACCTTGACCGCAGTGTCACTGAGGGGGTGGGGCTGGTACTGTGCGAAACTTTAGCCCAATATGCAACTTCATAGTTCTTACAGCAAATTTTGCTCACCAAAGCAGAACAGATAAGCTATTCTGGTAGAGGGTAATCCAAAACACATTCCTGTGAAGTTTGAATCAAATGCTTAGGAGGAGTTTGCATTTAAAGCAAACTGTTGCTGTTTTTTCTATTTTTAGCTCTAGTGGTCATTTTGCTCATCGGAGCAGAACTTATTTAGCTAATTTCTTATAAAGTTTGAATGAAATTGGTATAGAAGGAGTTAATGTTTGAAGATTTTCTATCATAGCTCTGGCTGCCATCTTGTTCATCAGAGAGGATCAATTTTAGCTAGTTTGGCAGGGAGTGACCTAGTCAACATTCCGGTGAAGTCTGAATCAAATTGGCCCAAGAGTTTTGGAGGAGTTCAAATCTGAAGCAAAAAAACAACATTTTTCTTTTTTTTTAGCTCTGGTGGCCATTTTGCTCATCATAGTGTAACAGTCTAAGCTGTTTATTAGAGGGTAATCTAAGCAACAGAATGAAATTGGGTCAAGGTACAGGAATAGTTGTGGTTTAAAGGCTTTTTGTTTCCTATTTTTAGCTCTGGAGGCCATCATGTTCATCAGAACAGAACGATTTTAGGTACTTTTATAGGGAGTTACCTAGGCAAAAATTTGTGAAGTTTGAATGAAATTGGCCCAAGGGTTTAGGAGGAATTCACATTTGAAGATTTTTTCTATTCTCAGCTCTTGTGGCCATCTTGTTCATCGGAGCCAAACAATTTCAGCTATTTTGACAGGAAGACAACTAGGCAACATTCCTGTGAACTCTGAATCAACTTGGCCAAAGGGTTTAGGTGGAGTTTGCATTCGAAGCAAATTAACAATGTTTTTCTTTTTTAGGTCTGAAATCCATCTTGTTCATCAGAGCAGAATGATTTTAGCTATTTCGGTAGGGAGCCACCAAGGTAACATTCCTGTGAAGTTTGAATCAAATTGGCTTGAGTGTTTAGGAGGAGTTTGTATTTGAAGCAAATTTATGATGTGTTTTTTTTATTTTTAGCTACAGAGTAAAGTTCACATTCTTTACTAGAAACTGACAACTGCACTTCTTGAATGATTGGAAAGTAAAGAATGACCATCAAAAAGATTTCATGATCTATCTCCATAAAAGAATGTTGCCAACAAAGCAACGCAATCTGCAATGTCCTGATCATCAGTTGGACCCATACCCAAGCTACCAAGCCCATTGAGGGGGTTCTTATGAGCACCCACGGTCTATATCTGGACAAGAAATAAGAAAAACATCAAACATTCATCTGAAAAGTTCTTGTTCTAGAGATAAAAAGAGACCTCAATTAAGCACATGAGTATATTAGCCTAACCAAAATACACCACAACCTCATTATGACACTGTTCTTTATAACACAGTTTTGACAAATGGTTTCAAGATGGATGCCAAAAATGTATAGATTATATAGAAAATGAAGACCTTTATATTTTTATGCAAATATAACATGGTTGTTTAACGAACACGGTTCCTACTTTGGACCCCATTAACCCTTTACCACTCACGGATTTTGTAAAATTTCGCTGATTTTCACAGTGTTGCACCTGACAGCAACTTCAACTAGCCATTGTTTCATAATTGATGGTCTGTTTTACACCAAACTCGGTATGAATGTTCATTGGGCAGTAGCCTTTCAAATGCAACCTTTCATGCCTTGATCATTGTTGTCATGAAAAAGAGGGGGCATCTCAAAGTTGGCAAAAAGTGTGTTTTCACATGAATTTTTGACCACATTTTAATCTTCACACAGCTGTCAAGGCAACAATTAAGGTGTTTGGCACTGGCCATTTTCACTGTTTGCAGCATGTTTTATCAGCATCAGTTTTCAGGCATTTTTGACCCCAGACACCCTCAGATATAAATTTTAGGGGCCGGTTGGGCCATACACCCAAATTTTTTCAAAATGTGAGGGGGGGAACGCCCCCTTCAATCCCCCCCAGAATATTTTTAGTGGGGAGGCGCGAGAAAAAACAGCTCACTTTTTTGCCCAACAAATCCTTAAGCAAACATAACTATCCAGTGGTAGAAATGCAGATTTTAGGTGCTTCTGGGGCTTAAAATGGGGGGGGGGGTGCAGACACATAAAAACACGTATCTGAGTGGGAAAGGGTTAATAGTGTTATAAAGAGGTTGTGGTGTACATCCATCCCGGTGTCTCCATTCAATAGGGATCAATTTTCTGGCAGGTTTCAGCTATTTATAGCTGGGGTATTCTTAGCACACAGGGGCATAAATAATTTTGGACAAAGAATCTTGTGCCAGTCCAGTGTGTATAGCATGAAATCCTAACAAAACATTGTTATTATCGCATTGTTTGGGCCCTGTGGCCTCTGATCTGGGCCTGTACATCGAAGTCTAAATGTTGGTTTTCTTTTGCTCCAGTATTTCAGTGGTTTCTTGCTTATTTGTCTAAATCACGACATAAGGAAGGGCGAGGACTGATTCAAGCCCCCCACCCCCACCCCCCAAGTGGAATTCATTTCACTGACCTTCCAAGGCAGTTCTTCTGTTGCGGTTTATTTTTGTTATGGTTTGTCTTTGAGTGTGTGTATCCCTTATATGTTTTGTTTCAGACAGCCAACTGACCACTTTGTTGGATTTGGCTTTCCGCTATTGATGTTTCCATTAGGGGATTAGTTATTTCATGTTTTGTGTTTCTTTCTCTTTGGTGTCACTGATCGGAGCTGTGGGTTAATTGTATCGATTCTTGATCATTGCCTCCACTTCTATTTTGATTTGTAGAAACTACTTTTGATACAATGTTTGTCTAAAACATATCACATCATGGCACATGCTATAACGGTTTTCAGTTAAATGATGTAGGCAGGATCTATTTGATATAAACCTGTTTATCACCTGTCCAGCAATGACATCAAGATGATCAAAAGGTGGAATGAAATGATATCCTTTCTCTTCTGAAACTCTCTCACATGTCTTCTGTCTGAAAATGAACCAAAACTACTACTACAGTAAAATTTCTATATAAAGACCACATTTGGGACTGTTCAAAAGTGGTCTTTAAGACCACTTTTGAACAGGCCCAAAGGTGGTCCATGACCAGAGGACAGTGTATGCAGGGAACACAAACAAAGATTGACTGCAACATACTAAATAAGCTTTTAAAAGCAGAATTAGTCTTAATTTAACCCTTTACCACTCAGGGATTTCGTGAATTTCACTAATTTTCGCAGTGTTGCACCTGACAGCAACTTCAACCAACCATTGTTTCATAATGGATGGTCTGTTTTACAGCAAACTCGGTATGAATGTTCATTGGGCAGTAGCCTTTCAAATGCAACCTTTCATGACTTGATCATTGATGTCATGGTAAAGAGGGGGCATCTCAAAGTTGACAAAAAGTGTGTTTTCACATGAATTTTTGACCACATTTTAATCTTCACACAGCTGTCAAGGCAACAACTAAGGTGTTTGGCACTGGCCATTTTCACTGTTTGCAGCATGTTATATCAGCATCAATTTTCAGGCATTATGTGTCGTAGGTTGCGCCCTACCCAGCTCAAGCCAACCCCAGAGATCTGGGCTCAATACACGTCAACTGGTCAACAGGACACCCCACGGGTTCTCATATCGAACACTGCAAGAAATATATGAATAATATATTTATTTTGATGAATAATGTACATGTAATGATTGTTTGTTTACAACAAACAAGTACAAAGCAAGAATGATCACGTGAAGTACATTGGCTAAGGAAATAAACAACTACATCCAATAGTGAATGAACATACAGAGTTGTCTACCTTGCAGCTGTCATTATACCTTATACATTTGAACACTAAATATTCAAATATAAACAAAGCTACAAATTCTAAATACTTAATAATGTGATGAGCTTATGAATGAATGATGAAGAAATAAGATGCTATAACATACCTGCAAGAAATATATGAATAATATATTTATTTTGATGAATAATGTACATGTAATGATTGTTTGTTTACAACAAACAAGTACAAAGCAAGAATGATCACGTGACATGTTAGTATTAACTGTAAACATTTGTAAAACTACAGAGGAGTTCTATGCAACTAACTTTGTCTAGCCTATCATTCTACCTACACTAAACATACTGTGGACAAGCCAAGGAACGGACTATGGGGATAAGGGACCAGGGGCCTATAAATGTGTATTTAGCCTATGACATATTTCCCCCCTTTGTGGAATGGCGTCCCGACATTCATCAAATATAGGTATGCACATGTTGAAGGTAAAAAGAATGATGTGTTGATAATTAAAACAATATAGACATGGAAATAGCTTTGACCAGCATACATCAAAGTTTTAAATCATGTCCTAAAATAAAATATGAATGACATATAAAATATATGAAGCTAGTTAAACAATATCCACTGAAACACAAAAACGTTGTCAAGTGAAGTGTTTGCAATATCTTCTGTATATCTTAATGTTGCAGTGCTCGCAACACTATACTGTGACCTTCTGATGTCGAAAAGCAAAGGCAAAAATGCAAATATTGACATGATAGTCAGCTCTGCACTTTCTGGAAATGCTGAAAAAAAAATCAACACATGCCAATTTTAAGGGAAATCGACATCAGCCATCTGTCACTCTTGGTCAACGTTATCCTAAAAATACATTGAATACATACATGATACAGTGAAAATAAATGCTCCATGGATATTTTGAAATGCTGCAACTGAAAAAAACATATGTACTACATACATAACAGCAATAAATGTAGTACTATAAAATAAGTATGAAATAAATGAAATGATACCGCATCTGCAACGACATTTACTGTAGCAGAAGCCCTTCTGGATGTCCTTCAGCTGAAAATTACAAAAAACTGTTATTGTTTGTATGGCCAACCTATAACAAATAGAACAGGTAATGTTCTTTGTCTGGTAAGCCATCGCTATAGGACTGCGAGCTATCTCAGTCCATCAGCTGAAATACATAAAACAAGTCTGAAGTCTGGAAACACACATTTAAAAACATAAAAGATGATGCATATATACACTTTTAAAACGCACTGACTCACAGATAAACAATCTGGTCTGGATCTGTAAAAAACGTATGTTGCCCAGACACCCTCAGATATAAATTTTAGCAGCCGGTTGGGCCATACACCCAAAATTTTTCGGGATGTGAGGGGGGCGATGCCCCCCTTCAATCCCCCCACGAATATTTTTAGTGGGGAGGCGCGCGAAAAAACAGGTCACTTTTTTGCCCAACAAATCCTAAAGCAAACATAACTATCCAGGGGTAGAAATGCAGATTTTAGGTGCTTCTGGGGCTTAAAATGGGGGGGGGGTGCAGACACGTAAAAACACGTATCTGAGTGGTAAAGGGTTAACTGAAATCTGGGAATATAGTGAATTTTAGTCAAAAATGCATTAATTATATCTGAAATATTGTTTCTTGCAATAAAATGATGAAAAAACATTATTTTGGTCAGTTGGGATTTTCTTCCTTTAACCCTTTACCACTCAGGGATTTCGTGAATTTCACTAATTTTCGCAGTGTTGCACCTGACAGCAACTTCAACCAACCATTGTTTCATAATGGATGGTCTGTTTTACACCAAACTCGGTATGAATGTTCATTGCCATTGGGCAGTAGCCTTTCAAATGCAACCTTTCATGACTTGATCATTGATGTCATGGTAAAGAGGGGGCATCTCAAAGTTGGCAAAAAGTGTGTTTTCACATGAATTTTTGACCACATTTTAATCTTCACACACCTGTCAAGGCAACAACTAAGGTGTTTGGCACTGGCCATTTTCACTGTTTGCAGCATGTTATATCAGCATCAATTTTCAGGCATTATGGACCCCAGACACCCTCAGATATAAATTTTAGCAGCCGGTTGGGCCATACACCCAAAATTTTTCGGGATGTGAGGGGGGCGATGCCCCCCTTCAATCCCCCCAAGAATATTTTTAGTGGGGAGGCGCGCGAAAAAACAGGTCACTTTTTTGCCCAACAAATCCTAAAGCAAACATAACTATCCAGGGGTAGAAATGCAGATTTTAGGTGCTTCTGGGGCTTAAAATGGGGGGGGGGGGGTGCAGACACGTAAAAACACGTATCTGAGTGGTAAAGGGTTAATGTGGTCTTCATGTCGGAATTTCACAGTAATTGTAGGTTAACAAGCCTATGTAATGAACACCACTCTAAACCCAGCTTCATATAGAGAAAACTGGAGTTTAGTGGGTATTTATTATTTGCCTTTATTTTTGCTCAAAAACATAGATTGCTGGTACTCGTTAGAACCACCTCATTGAGTATTTGGATTAAAAGAAACAAGAAAAATATTACAAGTTTCCATTGGAAAAGTAGCCATTTTGGAAATATGAAAGAATACAAATATTAATTTGAAAAGAGATATAACTCGACCATATCTTAGAAAATTCTATCAAACAGAAAAAGAGATATACAATGTATTCTTAAAGGCAATCCATATAACAGCCATATTTTTTACGTAATGATCCTAAGTATTGGGACAGACTCCTGAGTAGTATTATCTGGGTCTGCACTGTTTGCCATTCCGTCTGCACCTTTTCGATTCCTAGTTGAATCATGGAATTTTAGGAAAATTACAGCAAGTTTTCAAGGTGTCCAGATGTTTAGGATTTTTACAGTATTTTAACAAGGGAGACAGCCCACCTCGGTAGCTCAGTCAGATGCGCGTCTGACTGGTGATCAGGACGCAGGTTCGATACCTGCTGGGGTCAGCAACATTCTTTCATGGAGACTGATCATGAAATCTTTTCTACGGTCATTCTCTCCCTTCCGCTGATTCAAGAAGGGCAGTTGTTAGTTTCATGTGAAAGAATGTGCACTGTACTGGTTAACCGCTTACATATAAGCCTGCCCAGGAAAAGTGTGGATAGGTAAATTGACCGGCTGAAAAATGACCTAAATTAGTGTTGACTGGGCCGTTAAACTCCAAAACAAATAAACAAAACATGGGAGGCAACTTCCAGACCTTCTTATTTGATTTTCTGTAAACATAAATCAATTGGGCCGATTCTTGAAGGCACAAGAAAATTCGTTAGTGTAGCGTAAGCTAGGTCGTCCACAAAGTCAAGCAATGTGGTCACCCTTCCAGTTAGTAATCACGATACCCATTGCTTAACTTCATGAAAAAACCAACCACTCTATCAGGGACGCCATAAGAGCCGGCTCCTACAGTTAGGCTGTAGAAAAGGTACATATCTAAAACTGTTTCATTTCCCACCCTCATCTCCTGACTTCCTTCCAAAGTCACACATGACCCACCAAAGGAACCTGAGGGTGGAGTCTATGTTGCATGCCAGCAGCACTGTTTCTATCCCACCGCTGCCACCAATTGTAGCATAGGCCGGGTTGTCCACAAAGTCAAGCAACAAGGTCACCAATCCAGGTACGAACAACACTATCTGTTGCTTAACTTTGCTAATAAGCCAACCATTGTACCCGCATTGCCAAAAGAGCTGGCTCCTACAGTAAGGCTGTTGAAGTGGTATATATCAATAACCGCTACATTACTTTAGAAATAGAACCTTGCTGACATATGGGAATATAAGAATCTTATATGGGTGTGAGGGGTGGATTGAAAAATCCGTCCCGAGGGACACTGTCCGGCATCACGAGGCTTGCCGAGTGATGCCGGACAGTGATCCCGAGGGACGGATTTTTCTATCCACCCCTCACACACATATTGGATTCTTTTTCTTGCATACCTTCCATTTCTATTGCAAATGTTTAATGCTGCTGTCACTTCGGTCACGCATGACGGCGCCGCACATGAGGTTGTAATCAACCAGTCCATTTATCAAACATGGGATTATATTCGATTTGGGGTCGGAACACCAGGGTCAGAACATAAATTTCTATCCCAGGGTAAAATCACGGATTTCCTTGTCTGATGTGCACGAAAAATACTTTTTAACCTTTACCAAGCTCTAGGCGAATTCAGCAGAGGACAAATTGTTGATATTTTTCTTATTTCCCCCGGAAAATCTGGGAAAATTAGAAATATATTTCAAAATGCTGTCTGCTGCAAAAAAATACCCAGCATGCAGAGCATTAAATGATTGTCTCATTGCTCCCCTAAATTTTGTTTGAACTTTTAAGTAAATAATGTGTCATTGGGTATAGGTATATAACACACTTATACAAGCTGGCTTTTTTTTTTTTTTTTTTTTTTTTTTTTTGTTTGGGTTTTACGGCCCTTTCAAGATTATTTCACTCATATCGAGCCGATCGTTAATCACAGGTGGGCGAAAACCGGAGTACCCGGAGAAAAACCACCTGACCTTCCGTTGCAGAACTTGGCGTCTCACACGTGACCCGAGCGAGGCTCGAACCCACGGCGGTGAGAGACCTAATGACTTAGAGTCAGCGCTCTTATCCATTAGGCCACGGAGGCCCGTTCAAGCTGGCTTTTATAGGGACGTCATTATAAGAGTGTTTGATTATCAATCCGGCTACCCAGGTTCTATTCCCCACTGAGCAAAAGGTGCGAAGCATTTTTTCATTTGTTTCTTTGGAGCCTTCTGTAATAAACACACAAATGCATCTAAGAACTCCTTGAGTATTAATCAAGTGATTCTTGGACTCCCACAAATTATCGGATGAATTTCAATGTGGTGGGGGGGAGGATGTCACACAGCAAAGGTATATAGCACGTTGTACTTTCTAATTTTGATACAAGCCGGCTTTAATATCAATTTGGTAGATCTAGAGTTTTTGATTATCAATCCAGCAGGCCCACTTGGATACCAAAGGTGTTAAGCTTTTTTTCATATGTTACATATGCTTTCTCAATAATTTCCTTTAATACATGTACATTGTTGTTGACAATTGGGGCTGGCTACTCGGAGCTGAAAAGATAATCGATTATCAGTCCTACCATTGCGATCGATAATCGATTAGTAATCTCTAAGGTTTTTTTCATTATTTTACCTGTCTGGCTTTCTGTCTGGGCATGACTCTTACCATATGTTGCACTTTACCATATGTATATATGAACAGACAGGCCCGAGCAAACAGTGTAGACCCAGATGAGACGCCGCATAATGCGGCGTCTCATCAGGGTCTGCACTGTTTGCCACTCATCCAGCTATTTTAGGCATAGCTTTGTGTAGTAAATTGTACGTATCAAGTAATCGATTAAAAGCAATCAGAAATGATAATCATTTTTGTGGTATTTATCGATCGATTAATCGATTATACGATTAATCGTGTCAGCCTTATTGACAATGAGGACAAAATTACTTTTGAAAGAGTTGCCTCCCCTTAAACTGTATTCTTTGCACTTTCCCCTTAACATAAAATTTCCTAAAATGTTTTCCTGAAAGCCCAGTCAACCTTGTTAAGGAGAAGAAGACGTTTAATGGTTTTTCTATTTTTAGCTCGGGCGGCCATCTTGTTCACCCAAGCGGAATGGTTTGAGCAAATTTGGTAGAGGGTCACCAAAGGAACATTCCTGTGAAATAATCTCAAAATTCATCCACTGGTTAAGGGGTAGAAGGCATTTAAAGGTTTTCTATTTTTAGCTCTGGTGGCCATCTTGTTCACCCGAGCGGAATGGTTTAAGCCATTTCGGTAGAGGGTTACCCATGGAACATTCCTATGAAAAAATTTCAAAATCCTTCCACTGGTTAAGGAGGAGAAGTTATTTAAAAGTTTTTCTAGGTTTAGCTCTGGCGGTCATCTTGTTCATCCTAGCAGAATGGTTTGAGCAATTTTGGTAGAGGGTCACCAAAGGAACATTCCTGTGAAATAATTTCAAAATCCATCCACGGGTTAAAGGGGAGAAGTCGTCTGAAGTTTTTTTTTTCTATTTTTAGCTCTGGTCTCCAGCTTGTCACCCGAGCAGACTGATTTGAGCAATTTTGGTAGAGGGTCAACCAAAGAACATTCCTGTGAAACAATTTCAAAATCCATCCACTGGTTATGGAGAAGTTGTTTAAAGGTTTTTCTATTTTTAGCTCTGGTGGCCATCTTGTCCGCCCAAGCGGAAAGGTTTGAGCAATTTTGGTAGACGATCACCCAAGGAAAATTCTTGTGAAACAATTTCAAAATCCATCCACTGGTTAAGAAGAAGTTGTTTAAAGGTTTTTCTATTTTTAGCCCTGGTGGCCATCTTTTTGGTAGAGGATCATCGAAGGAAAATTCCTGTGAAATTATTTCAAAATCTGTCCAGCAGTTTGGAGAAGAAGTCATTTAAAGCAAAAATTGACACATGGATGCACGGACGATGGACAAAGACAGATTACAATAGCCGGTATATACAAGCATGGACAATGGACAAAGACCGATCACAATAGCTGGTATATACAAGCACGGACCATGGGCAAAGACCGATCACAATAGCTGGTATATACAAGCACGGATGATGGACAAAGACCGATCACAATAGCTGGTATATACAAGCACGGACCATGGACAAAGACCGATCACAATAGCGGGAATACAAGCAGGGATGATGGACAAAGACCGATTACAATAGCTGGTATATACAAGCATGGACAATGGACAAAGACCGATCACAATAGCTGGTATATGCAAGCACAGACAATGACAAAGACCGATCACAATAGCTGGTATATACAAGCACAGACAATGGACAAAGACCGATCACAATAGCTGGTATATACAAGCACGGATGATGGACAAAGACCGATCACAATAGCTGGTATATACAAGCACGGACCATGGACAAAGACCGATCACAATAGCTGGTATATACAAGCACGGATGATGGACAAAGACCAATCACAATAGCTGGTATATACAAGCACGGACCATGGACAAAGACCGATCACAATAGCGGGTATATACAAGCAGGGATGATAGACAAAGACCAATTACAATAGCTGGTATATACAAGCATGGACAATGGACAAAGACCGATCACAATAGCTGGTATATGCAAGCACAGACAATGACAAAGACCGATCACAATAGCTGGTATATACAAGCAGAGACAATGGACAAAGACCGATCACAATAGCTGGTATATACAAGCACGGATGATGGACAAAGACCGATCACAATAGCTGGTATATACAAGCACGGACCATGGACAAAGACCGATCACAATAGCTGGTATATACAAGCACGGATGATGGACAAAGATCGATCACAATAGCTGGTATATACAAGCACGGATGATGGACAAAGACCGATCACAATGAGCTTCAAAGGTAAACCATGTAACCTGATTGTGTGAATTGAACTGTAACACATACAAAGCTGTTGCCAATATGGTCATTTGGTCTGCTTGCAGAAAGCACACGAAAGGCACTCTACCAAATCTTCTTGTGGCCTCAGCGAATTTGACATAAACTGACACCTTAAGAGCTTTATAAATCTTATCTGTGACTACTATAAAACAAACCCTTTTACAATTTTAGGAGAATTACAGCAAGACTCAAGGTGTCCGAATTTTAGGATTTTTATGACAATAACAATTTCAATTAAATCAATTCCTAGTCAAGATGATGGAATGAATTAACCCTTTTTGTACCAAATGGAATCTACCTCCTTATGAATGGCAGGAGTCCATTTTGAATTTTAGGGTGAAAGGTTGTGTTATCTTAAGAATAGCTGAACTTTTCGCAAATAGTGTAGGCCCTGATCTAACGCCGTCTGCGGCGTCTAATCTGGGCCTGCACTATTTGACAGGGTACCCGTTTTGGGGTTTCTGGTACAAAATGGATTAATGGAAATATTCAAAAATATTGTTCTTACTAGTCCAAGAAACAGATGTTGTGGAAATTTGTTTGAATCTCCTCGCAGAGGTGATTCTAACAAATGTCCACAGTGTCTGTTTCTTACAGATGTTGTGGTTATTTGTTTGAATCTCCTCACAGAGGTGATTCTAACAAATGTCCACAGTGTCTGTTTTTTGGAGTTAGTGAGGTGAAAAGTCTGTTTATTGCTTTTTACTGCTGTTTATTGGGATTCTATATAGCAGCATATTCCTTGTAACAACACAACAACAGATAAGCCAAGTATTTTGTGATAACTGAAGGATAGTTTTCCTCATTTCTCCAAACAAACCTATATTGTGGGTACTCATTAGAACCGCCTCACCGAGGCAGTTCTAATGAATACCCACAAAATAGGTTTTTATGTAGAAATGACAAAAACTATACTTCATGTATCACAAAATAATTACCTTATCAGATGCTATGTCTCTGTAAAATGTAAGAAACAAAATAATGTTGTTATAATGAAAGTTCTCTGTATGAGAATTACCTGTCAGTTTGAGTGGGCTGGCACAAGACCACTTCTGCACCATAACCCTTAATGGCCTCAAGTTTCACAGCCGAGGAGTCATTAGGGGCAACCACAGCACATTTGATCCCAGCTTTGCTGGCTGCCCAAGCCAGGGCTTGTCCATGATTGCCACTGCTATGTGTTACCTGCAAAAACATCATCATCAATCACCATTATTATCATTTTCACCATCATCATGTCTCTTTTCTGGATCATCATCAAACTTATCATCCTCATCATCATCACCACCAATAACACAACCATCTGTCATCACCATATTTTCATCATCTAGAATGTTCACAAGGTTTTTTAATGATTTGACCTACTAACCTACTTTTTGACCCGGCATGACTCTTTGTCGAACTTGAACAAGATATTGTCAAGATTATCATTCTGAGCAAGTTTGATGATGATGGGACCAAAAGTATGGTCTCTAGAGTGTTCACAATTTTTTTCTAAGATTTGACCTGCTGACCTCCTCTTTGACACGACATGACCCATGTTGGAACATGACCTAGATATTGTCAAGATGATTATTCTGAGCAAGTTTGATGATGACTGGATCAAAATTGGCCTCTAGAGTTTTCTCAAGGTTTTTCTATGATTTGACCTACTGACCTACTTTTTGATCTGACATGGTCCATATTCAAACTTGACCAGAACATTGTCAAGATGACCATTCTGAGAAAGTTTTATGAGGGTGGACCAAAACTATGGCCTCTTTGACAAAGGTTTTCTATGATTTGACCTGCTGACCTACATCTTGATCCGTCATGACTCGTATTCGAACTTGACCAAGATATTGTCAAGATGATCATTCTGAGCAAGTTTGATGCTGATCAGACCAAAAAATGTGGCCTCTAGTGTGTTCACAAGGATTTTCTATGATTTGACCTAATCACCTACTTTTTGATTCGACATGCCCCATATTCAAACTTGACCGAGATATTGTCAAGAAGATCATTTTGAGCAATATTGATGATGATCGGACCAAAACTGTGGCCTCTAGAGTGTTCACAAGGTTTTCCTATGATTTGACCTACTGACCTACTTTTTAACCTGACATGACCCATATTCAAACCTGACCGAGATATTGTCATGATGATCATTCTGAGCAAGATTGATGAGGATCGGACCAAAACTGTGGCCTCTAGTGTGTTCACAAGGTTTTTCAATGATTTGACCTACTGACCTACTTTTGGACCCGACATGACCCATATTTTAACCTGACCGAGATATTGTCAAGATGATCATTCTGAGCAATTGTGGAGATTATCAGACCAAAACTGTGCTCTCTAGTGTGTTCACAAGGTTTTTCTATGATTTTACCTACTGACCTACTTTTTGACCCGATATGACCCATATTTGACCTTGATCCAGATATTGGCAAGATGATCATTCTGAGCAAGTTTGATGATGATCATACCAAAACTGTGGCCTCTAGTGTGTTCACAAGGTTTTTCTATGATTTGACTTACGTTTTGACCCAATATGACCCATATTTGAACTTGACCGAGATATTGTCAAGATGATCATTCTAAGCTAGTTTGATGATGATCCGACCAAAACTGTGGCCTCTATTGTGTTCACAAGGTCTTTTCTTTGATTTGACCTACTGACCGACTTTTTGACCCAACATGACCCATATTCTAACTTGACCGAGATATTGTCATGATGATCATTGAGCAAGATTGATGATGATTGGGAAAAACTGTGGCCTTGTGAGTGTTCACAAGAAAAATTTACCCATGGACCACTCACAATGGACAACGCATGACGCCGCCGGACATCCCACAGTCACAAAAGCTGACCATGACAAAAATGAGTACATCGTAGGTGTGTGGGTAGGGGGGAGGAGGGCACATGATGTTTCATCAACAAGTCAATGCAATGTCACGGTGTTGCATTGAAAATTGCACTTTAAATAAGCATAATTAAACAGGAGAGGCTTATATTGAAACAGTTTCACGGTTACCTAGTAGGTAACTGTGAACTGTCCTTAAAACAATTGAAGGAGGACAATGACCATAGAAACTACATGTATTTCCTGGACAAATGTTGCAGCCCCGGCAAGAAGGGAATCCGCAAACTGTGCACATGTATCTGACTGTAATAGTTCTGAAAAAAAATAAATATACTTTGCATCTTGAAAGGATATCAAACCACTTAGAGCAAAAGTGCCTTTGAAAAATTGAGAACAGAGAAGGTTTGGTGTAGCGAGCTGTTAAACACTGGAAGAAAATTTGTCAGAAAATACAGAACCAAGCACATTTTAAGTTCTGGAAAAGTTGCTTTAAAACTCTTTGTTTGATGCAAAAAAAAGTACAGACGATTGCGGTAACATTGCGCGGCCATTTATCTTGTGCACCCTGCATTCAAATTTTCACAAAC